>JABVXU010000137.1:0-126277 GCA_013365365.1 Cruorifilaria tuberocauda | reverse complement strand
ATATATCTAATAATATATATATGTGCAAATAATAATAATAATAATTTTGATATAAGTTATATGATCCTGATAATATACATATGTGAAAATAATAATAATAATAATAATATATTATTAGAAAATAAAATACTAATAAATTCACATCTATAATTTATATAGCTTGAAAAATCTTTACTTACTTATATAAAACTTATAAATAAAAGAAAATTCATAAATGTATACACATATGTATATGAAGGTTATTGCTGTTATGGTAGTAGTATAGATGGCAATAGGAGGGGGAGGGGGACAAATATAATAAATATTGATGTATACATAATTTTTGCATAGTAATAACAATTTATTTATGCACTTCGGCCATATTTGTATCCGATAAATAGCCGGAGAAGAGAGAAGCTGTACAACTGTTGCTTTCAATTTTCTCTTAGCACACTCCTTCTGCTCTCCGTTTTGATGCTAATGTGGATTTAAGATGGAAGGATCATATGCTGGAGACAGCTTTTCCTTTTCTTTCATCAATTCCAATCCACGGGAAGAGTTATTTCAGACGCATATTGCCATCCATTTGCGCTTACTTGTGCACTGATAAGAAAAAATTCGACATTGATAGATGAAGGTGAAGGAAGGATAGTCTATGTGTTCTGATTGAAATTAAAAGTTCAACAAAAACAGTCTCACTCGTACTTTCCTTAACTTAGCATTTTCTATAAATTTATTAAAATTTACAAAAAATTTTTGTCACACATCTCTTACTGAATAAGATATTAGCTTCAAATGAAGTTTCCTCATTTTTTGTTATCAAAAATGCATTACTACTTCTAGTTATTGATACTATCTACTATCATGCTGAATATGATAAGCTCAAAATTGCTTGTATAATTTAATAAACAATAACACAACCTAACATGATTATCAAATATGGACTAATAAAAGTATCAAATCTGGTAATATTTGAAATAAATATACAAATTTAGAGAGATAACAAAATTACAAATTTAGATAACAGTTTTATAAAAGTAAACAGTACGGTGAACAATTGATCAGTGGAATAAATAATAAATAAAGAAATAGCATAAATCAACGGTAAAGCATGAAAACTTTTCAGAGAATCATATTAAAAAGAAGGGAAAACAAAAACGTGATGATATAAACAACAAAAACAATGTAGCAATAAATGAGATCAGAAATTAAAACTACCAAAAAAGCAACAATTTATAATAATCAAAATGTAATTAAGTAATTTTGAAACTAATCAATAATTAAGCAATTTAGAAACTGATAGAAAAAAAAATTTGCAGGAAAGTGAAAATAAATGAACAAATTTATTTCGTCAATAAAATTTTTCAAAAAATAGAACAAAATTCAATTTAAATTTATTGAATTCAACAAAAAAAAAAAGTAGGACTAAAACAATTTTTTCCGTATTAAGTAAAATATAACAAAAAAAAAAAACAAATGAAAAGAAATAAAAATTGAAATTTACAAGAGAATATTCTTATCATTCAAATCATTCTATCTGATGATAAAATACAAATATATTATAATAAACGATAACAGAATTGAATGAATATCAAAATTTTTAATTTCGAAGTGCTGTAATTTCTTGCCCTCTAATTCTACAACTATTTGATAAAGCCTATATGTTAGTAAGTGTTATTATCAGAGATGTGGACGAAGTAGCAATAGTTGAAGTGTGCTTGAGGAGAGAATCCGAAGAAGATAGATAAGATTATTGGCACATTATTGGATGGCAAGAACCAGGCTATTTTAATCATCCACTGATAGATAATATCCTTTGCTAACCATTGAATTAAATAAACAAAACAATTTGAGAGCTAAAAATATATTATAATGGCATTTTCATCGGTAATTCAACTGTAGCTAAATGATTGAGTAAGAAATTCCTAGAACAATGATTGTATTGTTTCTTTTCCTTTTTTTTTTCTCTCGTCAAAATTTACTATATTTCAAATTTTTGAAATTTTTTTTTTCACAAAAATTAGCTAATAACTGTTTACTAATGAATTCTAAAATGAAATACAATTTTTCTTAATGTTCATTTATAAGCTTATCATCTAGATCACTAATATTTACCATCTACAAGGCAATCAATCTTCCTTATCTTCATTTCGAAACAAATAAAGGATGAAAAAAGAAGTGCATCCAATAATTATAGAACAAATATGTTCATGAAGTAATTAAAATGTTGCATTTTTAGATCTTAGAAAGCATTTGTTGATATAAGTAAGACTTCTAATCATAGTTTGTAATTATAATTATTAATATACAATAATTAAAAATAGTGATAATAATAATACTAATAAGAACAATAACAGTTAATAGTGATAATTAACTAATAGTAATAATAATCAATTCTTAGTAATAATAGTAATTAATAATAAGAATGGTGATAATATTAATACCAATAAATGATAATAGAAATATGTTGAGATACGGCAATTAACAATTTGTATATAGAATGAATTTACACAGATTTGCTTCTAATCAATGCAAATAAGAATTGATTAAATGTGACTATCAAAAAGAAGATAATATTAATTTTCTAGCAATGAACAGCTTTAAAATATCTAGCACAAACGACTTATTGATTGCATTGCTCGAAAAATTAAGCCTTCTTTTCGCTACGCGCATTTTTAGATGGATTAAAAAAAAAAAGAAAGTTGGGGAGGAGAAAGAAAAAAAAGAAGGAAGAGAAAGTGAAGTTGAAATGTTCGAAAAATGCAAGATCGATCGAATTGACAAGTATGAATGAAAAAACAAAAGGATAAAATGGTGAAGCTTAATGATGGATAATGATGCTAATTATGATTAAAAAAACTATTTAGATGACCAAATATAGCGTAATATGATGGAATGATAACAATTATTTAATCGAGAACTTCTCATACATTCCAGTGAGCTAACAGTTAGAAGAAAGAGCCATGAAATAGATACATTAAATTGAGAAGTGAAATTTCAAACAGAAAAAAAAATCATTGGATTGTTTAAGAATTTTAATTTTTGATAACTTATTGTTTGAGTTCTAATCCAGAAAACTAATTAATCAAAAGACATACTTGATGCACTATCATATCAAATATATAGTCTAATTATGTACTTTTTTTTTCTCTCCAAAATTTTACTCCGGAATCGTACAAGAATGTATATCGGAATCCGGAAATCAATTTCTATTCAACAAGTAATTGATAAGTTCATTTTTTATAGCACAACAATAGCTATAATTAGTGATAGCACAATGATATAAGCTTCATATTCACATTATTTAATTGGAATGAAAAAGAATTCAAGTATTTTGCTCATCATTTGTCTTTTTTCTTTTTTTCGAATTTTCCGAAATTGTTGAAAAATTTTAATGCTTATAATAATTCGGTTTAAATTGCTTCATTCAAAAGAAAAAAAAAATAAAACAAAGTGATACATGATAAAATTTCATTAATAAATTTTTTTCTCAAAATGTAGGAGTTTAATCATATCAATAAGAAATAACTAATATTATTTTAATCCATATGATTATTAATATAATAGAAAATGAAAATTGTTGTTTATTATAATCTATCAACGATAAAAAGGAGTAAGATTAGTGATATGATGAAATCATACGCAATTATAAAATTTCTTATTACATAATGACTATGAATACAATTAATGACATTTGTTATTTTATGAATTGCATACAATTTCGTGTGCGATAGATAAATTATAAATGAAATATAATTTCTTTTCTTTTATTTTGATGATTTTGAAATTAAGTTTTTTTTTTAAGAAAAAAACAAAAAACGAATTGTCACAAACAAATTAACAACAAACAAACTTACCTGAATTTTCATTTAATTGAATTAATTCCAAAAAAAAAAGAAAATCTTATGAGTAATTTATCTATCATATGATATTATTTTACCATAAAGGAAAAAAAAAGCAAGATGAATAATGAAATAAGCTTCTATTGTGAAATAATATAAGAAATAAATTAGCTGATTTACATAATGTTTATTTCTATTTAGAAAATGCACTGAAGAATGCAAAAATCCAATAGCAATAATGCTTTTGCTTGTTGTTGCAGGTGAATTAAATGTATTAGAAATTGTTGGGAGAATATAAATTTGATGACCGATTATTGGATGTGTGTATTGGAAAGAGAATATAATTTACATATTTATTTCAATGATAATTTTATTATCATAAGCAACCATCAATTCTATTATTTACACTTCAAAAACACATACATAATTCATCCTTATTCTTACCTACAACTCCTTTATTTTAAGACTTACAACTTACAACTAATGCATCACTTATCATTTCATTATTATAAATGATTACGACTTAGCTCTATCAGAATTACATATCCAGAAATATATACACACAAACATGGATGGGAAAAGTTTAAAAAAAAATAAATTTTTCGATTTTCATAAAATTTTGCAGTGAACTTTACTTCTGTTATCAATATTAACTCATCATATCAATGCAAGCAAAAAAAAAAAGAAAAACGATTATTGGATGAAAATAGAAAAAAAAAATGTTGCAAATTCTATGTATTGAAACATTAACGGCAATATTTGTCTGCTTAATTAAATTAATTATTGTTTTAAACTTAAACTTATTATTAAATCTTAGTTGTTGTAATATTGTAAGTACAATTCCAATAACAATAATCAATAGAATACCAAAATACTTCGCTTTTATTCCTCCTTCGAGTATATTATTATTGTTACAAAGAATGTTTGGTGAGTAAAATGATTGTAAATTTACGATCACTTTTAAATTATTTTCATCAATTTAAGTTATGATATTGTGATATAAGCGAAAAGGCTACTCTTTCTCTCATCTTCCTACATTTTTCCTCTTTCTTTCTTTCTCTCTTTCTCTCTCTCTCTCTCTCTCTTTCCTTCTTTTTCCTTCCTCTTTTTTATTTGAAACAATTTTAAATAAAATAATTTAACAAACCTGCGAATTGGAAAATGAAGCGATCCGTTGTTGACACCTTATTTCATCGTTTGAAGCAATATTATTGCCAAAAATTTGCTTCTTCCGCAAAGCTAAACGGCAACGATTTATTTCTCTCAGAGTGCCGGCATAATCATGCTGGAAAGAGAAAATTGTTCGAAATAAAATTCTAAGATTATAAAATAAGAAATTTTAAGATTTGATTATAAGAATATAAAATTATAGGTTATAAGAAAATTATAAGATTATCAGAAAAGAAATTATAAGGTTTTTTAATCCATATCATTGTAGGTAAAAGTATTACTTACAATAATATGAGTTAAAAAAATCATTTAAAAAGTTCATAATGTTGAAAAAGGTAAAAAGTAAAATAAGACAATCCAAGCAATTACCTTTTTCAACATTATGAATTTTTAAAGATTGTTTTAAAAGTACTTGCAGAGTTTTAGAAAATAAATTCAAAATTAATCCAGAAAGAAAAAAATAAAGAATAGCACGAAGATAAAAATAGAAAAGCACTCATTGTTGTACAATATTATTTCTGATAGCAAAATGAGATTGAAGATGAAAATTACTACTTTGCAAAAATGTTTAACTTACTTTCTCATTTAAAGGAATTTGATTTAAATTAGCTGTATTTACATGAATTTCACGTAATCCAGCACATTTTAAATGCAATTCCTTCGATTTAATATGAGAATTAATCGGATTGGATGGATCGGAATGGCATAAAAAGTCGAAGTTTGATTCAGAATTGCGGTTTTTTGATTTCAGACCGATGATCGATGATGAAAGAAATGACGGTAAGAAATGAGTTCGACTACATGTAAGATGTTTGATTGAGGGATTCCCTTTATTTTCCACGGTATTGTTGAAATTTCGAATAAATGATCCATTATTAATAGCAGGTGAAAATTTAACTTTTTGATTACGTCGTATTTCCTCCATACAATTTTCATCATTTATTGAAGAATATTTTCTCGTTTGCCATTGTTCTGCTGTTTTACGACGTGAATCACGTAGCTGTGTAGGTCCTCGTACAAAAATACAGAAATCAGCACCACCAGCATCATACTGTTCGTTATTTTGACCAAGTAAATCACAGTTTTCACTAATTGTTGAAAATCTCTGACGTAAGTATTGTTGGTGCTGTTCATTAAAAGTTCCATTCTCGGTATTTCCTAATTGCGTTCGTTGAGTTTGACGTGAACAGCGTATTGATGAATACGTTCTACGAGCAAGTCCACTCCGAAACGGTGTCGATTTATATGTCTCATTGCATATCATACTGTTAAAGTTATTCGCGAAATTTTCCTTATCAATCGCTGAAAGAGTTTTCATCATCTTATCAAGTAGATGATAAACAGTTTAATTATACTGATAATCTCACGTTGAAATCACTTGTACGGTTCTTAAAAAATGCTCAACGTTAAAGGAATTTTAGGCAATTGCTACTTTTGATATTGATGATAGAAGAGAATTTTTGAATGAAATCGCTTCACTTGTATTACAAATGGAATCCATCCTTCTTAAAATAATGGACTTTGTTCTTCGAATCTCTCACTTACGCAAGCATATCAGGATTTCGAGGTGAAAATTAATGAAAGTTGGCGAAATATACGAAAAATAATATCTACGTAGCATTGAATTCGACTTATTCGGAGAATTCGATAAGCCATAAATCCAGAATCATGATAAATAAGCTTATCAGAAAAAAAAACAATAATATGATGTCATGCAAACATCTATTGATGAATAATAAGACCTGATAAAATATCTCAATTTCAGTATATTTCAACAATGTGAACCATTTCTGGCAACGAACAGATTTTCCTGTTCTTTTTCCTAATTTTCAAATGAAATCAAGAAAACAAATAGAGATTATCAAAATTTTCTGAACTGAGTTTCTAATATATAAAAATAGAAGAAAGAGAAAAAAGGAAAGAGAGTTTAATGGAAGTGAGCGTTCGTCCTTTTCCTTTGCGTCATTTCGATACGTCGTGTTCACCTTCGAATCAAATTCGATCCATTCATTTCCATCCGTCAAATCGATGATGCTTCCTACCTTGGCGGGAATTCATTATTTTAAAAAGCAAATTATTCATCAACACTTCAATTGTCACATTTGAATCAATGCTCATTTTCACCTTTTCTTCTTCAATTTTCAATTGACATTTTACGTATTTACGCAGAGTCATACACGTACGTGAGCATATCGTGAGGAACATTTGTAATTTTTTTTTTCATTAAATCCCATATCATATATTGTTTACTTATTTTCTTTTTTTATAACATTGTTGGAGTTAAAAATAATTGTAATATAGTTTTGTAATTCTTGATCTTCTCTTCCATAGATCTGTCAGTATTTGATTCCCGAATTCTTAATTCTCATCTTTATCAGTAATGTTATGAAGTTATGAAGTAATAAATCTCTGATTCATAATCTGATTATCTCAAATATCGTCGATATGATAATGATTATCAATGATGTGAATATTCTCTAATTTCGACACTTTTCTCTCTTATCCATGCATGCTGAACGTACATTGTTCACATCACTGATCATTATCAGTGGGAAATTCGATCAAAAGTGCCAAAAAAAATGAATTATTTATTCGAGCAGAAAAAAAATGTTGGAAATTATACATTATCGTTGTGATATTCCGAAATACACGTTGAAATAATACGTGACTAAGCGTAACATATTCGAGATGGCAGTAAAATCATAGAGATGATCCGAGATGTAAGCATGCAGATATATATGGAAGGCATTTCAAATGACCTAGGATTGAAAATTACCAAAATTATGAAATTTTACCACATATTATAATAGCAAGCCAGGATAACTCATAACTGATACACTGGCATTCCAAGAATACTCGGTACCACGACAATGATTTCCACCAGATGTATGACCCCAAACGTTCAAGTGGCGTATCACTTAAGCCAAAATTTTCAATCAAACTCTGTGCATAACTGCGGTCGATTGCTTCTTATTTTATGATACTGTTATATTTCAAAACAATAAAATAATGAAAACTAACGCCTAGTGAATAGCTGTAAATGGGTTGACGTTCATCTTCATCGGATGTTCCATCTTTGAATATTGCCATCTTCTCTGGAGATGTGTTCAATCAATGATTGAAGATTTTTACATTTTTCGAATGATATCTTTGTAGTTCAAAAGGAACAGATCGATTTAATTTTGAAATCAACAAGTTTCTGTTTCCATCCTTATCACAGAAACATTCAATCGAAATCGATTGATTTCCAATCAAATTCGAAATTTTACAAAAAACAACAGCATAAACCATTTAAAAAAAAAAAAAATTCTGGAATGGGTTAATCAATTCTAACATCTTATTTATATGAACAATTAGAAAACGTATATTCTTGTGATAAGAAACAATTTGGAGAGATATCATCGATGTTATTTTCATTGATAACAATTATACATTGATGATCTTAGCATACCTGATATTACCGCGTGCCATACTGATAATACTGCAATCCTGCAATGACATCGTTCCCGAATCTTCCTGTACTTTCTCGAGGAATTTTAATCTCTTATATCGATCAAAAAAATAAATAAATAAATGAATAAATTTTTATTTTGTTTATTATTTTATCGTAGCAATAAATTTTACTGTGTAATTTATATTTTCTTAAATTCAAAACTTGAAAGGATAAATTTAAACTTCTCATTTCAATACGCTAATCCATCAAGCGAACTCGCACATAATTAATACCATCTTCTTATAGAGCCTAATTAGCTCTGCATAAGTTCACTTTTTCTATTTTTAAAAGAAAAATCTATAAGTAAGTACTTTAAAAATCACAAGACTCCTGATCGAGATTTTACATTTTTTGATGAAGCTCATCGGAAATTTGTTTTAAAAAATAACAAAGATCCAAATAATTATGTTTCATACAAGCTGATCGATCAGTCATTCATTATTTTGCGCAATGTTTGGCGCCATGTGTATTTGACATTTTCAATTAATTTTCAAATCTGGACAAGTAAAAAAATCTTACATCAATGTTAATTTTGTTAAAATTCACATCTTTGATATGAAATTGATTGTTTTTTTGTTTTAGGAAATTCTCCACAATTCTTCATACTGCATTTTTTATACTTTATACTTCATACTTTACAACTTTCCATACTGTATTTAGTGTTTGAATATGCGATATAGTTTCAAATTTGAACAGTATTCAATAGGATATTCATTATCCTATTATTAATGTCTTCTTACAATCTCCTCATGATAATATCGTTTTAAATTTTTCTAAATGAAATTTACAGTAACGATTGTCAAATTATTCAATTAACCTATTTATTTATGTAGATTATTTAAATTTAGTTAATTAATAATATCAAAACCAGATATTCGTAAGAATTTAAAAACAATGCATATCATTACGAAGACGAGAATTTTGATTTTCACTCAAAAAAGAAATCGTCCTTAATTTTATATTTGCTATAAAAATAGTGAAATGGCAAATTTTCATTAATGTAATACCTATGAATTATAAAATAATTAAGTGCAAGAAAAGTTTACTTTACAATTTAAATTGTTTACAGAGGCAAATTTTTGATTTTAGTTGAGTTTAATTTTAATTTTAGTATAAACAACATGAAGTATTCAATTCATGCGTGGATTGCGGCAGAAAAAAAAACAAGAAGAAATCGATAATTTGAAAAAAAAGAAGAAAGAAATGAATAACTTGAAGCAAAGAAAATTATAACATATTTTATTTGCCATCATTTTAGAACAATGAAACTTATGCATATGCTAACTGCATTTATCACAAATGGCAGCTTTTTCAATCATTTCATTCGGAAAAGTGTTTTATCAACTTTTTTTTGGAACTGTGATCAAGGTTTTGCGCAAATTCAGGATCATTATTTATTCATTTATGTGTAATATTTTATCAAAATTCATTGATATTGAATATTCTACATCATTACATGTGTTTATATTGTTTTATAAATTATTCATAAATTGTGATATATACTGGATTAAATCAAGCAAGTGATTTGGTAAAAATTGATCGAATTTTAAATGTTACAGAACGAGATAATTTACAAATTTTATTGGCAATACATTGAAATACTATAGTGATACAGATTGCTTCATCAATACAATAGTTTAGTTTTTAATAGCAAGAATGAAAGAGATTCAGTAATAAAATTTAATCACGCTATCAACTGATAGAGAAAAAAATAGTGATAAGAAAGGTGGATATTTATCATCCAATATCCACTTCCGTCTCTTATCTATTTCTTCAATTCTCTTTCGTTTCATACTTGGTTCATTTATTGGACGAAATGTTAAGTAAAATCTGAAATTGATCCAAAAAATTTAAGGTTAATCAAGTTAGCGATAAATCAATCACAATTTTTAAATGATCTATTTTTTATTTATTTTGAAACTTACGTATCCGGTTTGAATATATTTTTCATTGGCTTATTTATCGAAAATATGTCATTTTTGATTAGCGTATATTCCTGATATATAAAATTTTCTTTCGAAACATTTTTATGTTTCATTTAATGGAATTTCTTTTTTTCTAATAAATTATTGATTATAAGCATAAAGCTTCTATTAATGAATGAATATATTCGATGTAAATATTTCCCATTGAAATGTTTCGTTTCACTATTTTTGATCAAATACAATTAGCATAAATTTTGGGTAAGAAGAGTATGGGTAAAAGTAGAATGGTAAATCAACACATTCAAAACTTTTGTTAAGTATTATCCATCATAGATCTTTTTAAGGTTTGTAAAGTGCTTTACTTAAGTGATCATTGGTCGAAAAGATTTCCACATTGATATTTACTTAATTGAAGTGCACTACACCAGATAGCGTATTATTTGCTAGGCTAAACTGGTTTTTATTAATTTTTATTCGAAACACATAATTTTTGCTATTAGCCTTTTTCTGAAACAAAATATTTTCAGAGGAAATGTCAGTTTTAATATCAATTTAATAATAACAATGCAAAAATGAACAATTGAACTGTTTCATTATATTCAAAACATTACTAGTTTAAGTTTTTAGCAATGCTATATTTTAAGTGCAAAAGAAGTTCTGGCAAAGTTTAATGAGTTTCGTTCATCATTATTATTTAGGAAAATCTTACGGATAATGTAAACAGCATTTGCCAGATTTCTTCGTCCATTAAGAAATGAAAGAATTCACACGGATTTTCAACTGATATGAATTCTTTTGATAGCAGCTTGATAACATTCTTGAAATGCTATCAATGAAAGTTAACGGAATAAATCGAAAAAATAATTAAACAAATATGGATCAGACAGAAACACCGTTTGTTTATTTATTTTTCCCGTTTAAGATCATTCCAAAAGTAATCATGAAATTTGTACTCTCTCAAAAATAGAAAATCAGTTCAACACTTTTCACTTAATGGAAGAATTAATGAGAAAGAAAATCGTTATCATTTTTATGTTGTTGGAATTCATATGAATCACTATATTAATCATCAAAAAATCATAAAAATTATGATTTGCATCATTTCTATGTTTTTAAAATGAATTCCATTTTTATTTCGAAAGCTGCAAAAGATTTGAATAAAGTTTGGACGCCAAAAAAGTGGAGAAAAAATTATTAGTAGGATAACAAAGTAACCAATCATAAATTAATTATCAAAGATTTGTTTTGTATTTTGTTTTAATTAATATATCTACAATTAGGATCTTTTAATTTCTAGGATAGAAGTTACATGGTGAAATAATTTCTAAAATTTCTAAAAAAATTTAGAAGAGAAAATTAAATGATAGAAGATAATACAATTAAGCAACCAGCTAATTTTATTTGTCAAGTATTTTCTCAGTTAGTTTAGATTTTAGTCCTGAATCTAGCTAGTTTTAGCTTTATCTATTCCTTAAGAAAAATGAATGAAATATGCTTAAAACTCTTTATTGCCTTATTTTCACATTCAATTTTTCATGATAATTTTAGGAAATTTTCAACAAATATATTACTATTTATAAATGATCATTAATTATTTGAATATTTTTAACATTGAGTAAATTTTTTAAAAAAATGAAAAAAAAAAGTTTCATGTAGAAAATTTTCGCTATCTTTTTGATTGTATTGATTCTGGATAATCTTAAGTGAGAAAAAAGGATAAGTGTATTTGAAAAGATTTTGAAAGTTTTTGAAAAAAAAAAAGTATATGAACTTTTTTACTATTACTATAAAAACCAAAACAAAAAAAAAAAGAAAGATGTGAAGGGACAAATGACAATTCTAACACCTGAGTATCTTAGTTGATGATTGCTCTCTTTCTCAAAAAAAAAACTTACTCTTCTTGGGCCTATTCTAATCATCTTCTGTTCATTCTGAAATTAATAATGGACATTTGACAAAATGTTTCATTTTCTTTTTAGCATAATTATCAATAAACGTTGAAATGCAATCGATAAAATATTTTGATACTTATGATTTTAGTTATCAATTGCAACGGGTGTGAAATATTTTAAATTCATCAAATTTGCTCAGTTATTTTTTTTACCAAGACAATAAATGGCAAAATTCAAAATGTGATTCCTCGATTTATATGTTTTCTAAAATTTTTCAAACAAAACAATAGAGTAATTAATTTGCATTTGAAGAAAACTAATGAATATAATAGTTAGAATCCAATTGATATAAATGTGCTATTGAGATAACATGAAGAGATTGAGATGAGTACTTTTTTCCTTACTGATATAAAAAATTTTCAATAGGATCTGATGGATTTTTAAATATTAAAAAAAAAAACAAAAAAACTTATTTTCAATCACTTACCATACATTTTATCTAATAAGCAACGACTAATAATCATTTTATTAAATCGTCAATCATTTTTTGGTCACATCCTATATACTTTTAATTTGATTTTAATTTGATTTCATCATCTATTGATTGGATTAATGGTTGAAGTTTTACGTCATAACATATTTATATGATTATATTACAAAGTAATAATCATAACATCTATAAACATGTTATATCTATATGTATGCATATCATCCATCAATTAATCCGCAAAAATTTTCATTCATTTCCTGAAAAGTTTTGTTGAAAACTCTAAACCTTTGTGTTACTAATTTAAAAAAGTAAACTAAAAAATGAAATGGAATTAATTTCAATTTCATGATAGTTACTTATAAATTACAGAAAGATTTTTTCTTTTTTGTTCCTTTCACTTTCCAATTTCCTAAGCTTTTGTTACTTTCAAGAATTTAAATAGAAGCAATTTTTGCGTGTTCATATTCATTTAATTATTGAACAGAATATATTAATTGTGAGAATTTAATCATTTCTTCTTTTTCGCATTTATTTAAAACCCAATATTTTTTGCATAATGGATGCATTCTTTCCCTTCAAAATTCTTTTCTTATGAATTTTAATCGCTTGCATATTTCTCATTCGTGCTATAATTTGTTAGAAATTTCTAACGAATTTATTTCATATTAAATCATATAAACAGAATTTGTTAAATTTTCAAATTTAACAGGGAATTTGTGAAATTTAGGAAGTTTTTTTTGAATTTAATTCAATTTTTGTTTTGTTAATATAAGAAAGAAAAGTTATGATAAAATATTGTAAATAGAAAGCAATGATTTATTTATTCATTGTTTAGGCAATGAAATGATCATGTTTACTAACTGCTGCTTTTACTCATTTTGGTAGAGGTAACACAAAAGGCAAATGGAAGGTAATTGAATTGTTTCCGCTTACGATCACTTTATTAACCAATCCGAAGGAATTAAGCAGGAATAAGCCAGAAAATGTTTGTTTGTTGTTAAAAATTTAATTTAATAAAATTGTATTCTGGTGGAAAAAGCACTTAAAAGAAAATTATTCAGAGGAAGATTCATTTCAGTATTACTCAATGTCATATCAGCAATTTATATGCCAACAAAACTACTTCACTTTCTTCTTTTCATTTTTTTTAGTTTATTTCTTTCTTTTGTCTAGGATGAAAGAATTTACGTTTGCAATTTAACGGATTTTATAGCTAAAATTTATCCTGAACGGAATGCGATATGTATTTCCAGTATTTAATTATTCAATTTAACTACATACAATTATTAGTTATGAAATTATGAAATGATGAATGATGATTCCATGAAGTGAAGTAATGATCAGGTATTCTCCGTGTAGAAATTGAAATTGATGAAATTTAAATCAAGCTAATATTTTTCTGGTTTATTCCTCAGGAGGAGGATTTCATCTCATTTTATCATTCTAAAAATATCTCAATTACACTATCGATAAAACTTTAAATATACCACTACGTTTCTAAGATAACGTATAAATTTTATTTGCAAGAACAAATTGTAATTTCATAATTTTATTTTCCTATTATATCATAGCGTCTTTTCCTAGCTAATCTATTTTATCGAATAAATGAAACCTTATTATAACATTGAGCAGGCAGATATATTCTGTGTTCCATTCGATTTCCTGTGATTTCAATTTGTGATTTTTGTGATTTTCAATTTTAAACAAGTTTTGATTACAATAGATAAATGCTATTAAGGAATGTGCGCGATTGTATATTACTTTCTTAATACTTTTTTAATGTAGCTTCTGGATATCATAATGAGAGCAATGATTTCTAGGAGTTTCATCGATGTTGCAAAAATTTCTTAAAAAATATTATGAAGAGAAATGAGTGTTAATGAACAATCAAACGACTCATCGAAACTTTCATTAACCACCAATGGTACTTCAACAGCATTTGCGACCGTAGTAAAAGAATTAGCTCATAATATTAACTATTTATCAGTGGATAATAAGCCGGTTATTAATGGACAAGCAGAAGCAAAAAATAGACGATGGTTAACTAAAAGTCAAAGAATAACGATTGAAAATAGTTGGAATCGAGCTACTAAGGTATCCTTACTTTTCAAATTAGCTTTTTAATTAACTGAACAAAATTGTCAATCTTCAGCAAGTATTAGTTTCAAACCATCGTTTAGAAAACAAAAAAATCATACCATTATCGTTAATGCGGCAACAATAATTATTAATTTATATTACTCTTTAGGACTAAAAGCAGTAAATATAAATTAAACAGTAAAGAGTATTTTATATTGGAAATTCAAGGGAATTCAATTGAATTCACCTTCGCACTTCTTCCTTCCAAAAAAGAAAAGAAATGAAAATGAAGCAATAAAACGAGATAAAAAGATTGTACTGATAAGGTTACATTTTTTTTATATTAAGAAAATACATAAAAATAAATAAATGAAGTTTAGGGCAAAGAAAGAGAGCAAGTTGGAATCCAATTGTTTGGTCGCATTCTTACTGCACGACCAGAAATGAAGAATTTATTTGGCTTGCAAAAAATTCCAGAAGGAAGACTGAAATATGATCCACGTTTCAGACGTCATGCTATTGTTTTTACAAAATCATTCGACTATATTGTTAACAATATTGCTTATAAGGAAAAATTGGAGCAACATTTTCAGGTGAATAATTCCGGTGAATAGGTGAATATAATTGATTAAGTCATTTCTCTTTCCTATTTCTTATTTATAAAGCTACATGAAATTTTAGAAATTTAAATGAATTTCCAGTGAATGTATCTTTGGGAGCATTTAAGGTGAGATCAGAATGTATGAATATAATTCATATTGGATAATTGGATAATTGATATTGAATATAATTCATATTGGAGGATAATTGGATAATTGAATATTGGATAATTGCAAAAAAAAAAAATAAACTAACTGAGGTAGTGACAAAACTTAGTGAAGAAGAGAAAGGTGGCGACAAATCTTACACTTTTCCAGTGGATGTTATATTATCGTTGAGAAAAAAAAAAACAAAAAAAACTGTTTCGCTAAATAATCAGTTTTATCAATTATCCGCTTCATAAGGAATTAACAGTTTTCAAGATTTGTTATTTTAGGCACTTGGAGAACGACACACAACGTTTCAAGGACGCGGATTCGATCCAGGATATTGGGACACATTTAATGACTGCATGAGGCAAACTGTTTCACTTTGGGGTAGGGACAAAGATCAAAAAACGGCAAATACGTGGCACATGCTGGTAAGCACGTATGTATGCGAACTTTTCTTTTATACTTTTACAAAAATATACTAATGAGGAATAGACAGAATTAGTAAACTACAGTTACAGTTATACTATAATTTAAATGATAAATCATTCTTTTGCCTCAGAAATAATTAACTCATCAGATATCGGAACTCAATTTCAGATTTCATTCGTGCTGCAAAACATGAAAATCGGTTTTAATCGCGCTAATAGCCGATATCTACGACGTATATCACGTACACTGCATTATCATTCTGTTCGCCCAAATGAAACCAACACACGGCAAAAGACCGATCCAATTCAATTTTACAAACAGTTTTGTCTTCAACAGAAAAAAAATAATAAACGAAGGTATTGCAACTTCCAATGAATTGACTTAATGCTTTGTGTCTCGGATAAACAGCTCTTGTGTCTCAATAGTTCAACTTATGTCAAACATTCACAACTTCAACCAACCAGAGAAAAATCCAAAATAGTGCTAAGTGACATACCCCACCTTTTCCTATATTCGGAGCTTTAAACTCTTTTCTATTTCAAAAATAGCGTCCTAGCAAAAACAATGTACTTTAGCTAACTTAACGGTTAAAAGCAAAGCAAACTGACCAATTGAACCAAACTAAACAAGCCAAACTCTCAATGATTTTTCCACTTCGTCTCTACAACCACTTAATTTTGAAATAGATCAATAAGGGAATCAAGCCATAATTGAAATTTTATATATTTGAGGACTGACAAGATCAAATTGAGGAAGAGAACGAAATACACATAAACACACGCAAGTAAAAAGTATAGGGCGGATCTCGGAAGGTATCTTTCACAAATCAAAAATTCAACAGTTCTAATGGATGAAAACAGGTTATTACCAGAAAAAGTTATCCAGTATGCCGCAAATAATCAAACAGGAAGACGACCATTTAACATATCAAAAAGATTACTGACCCGTACCAGTCAAGTTTTGGCAACCTTGACTTATTTCTGTTATCTTTCACATACTAGAGAAATTCACTAGCAAATCAGAAAAAAGTGAGAGAACGAGTCGCCTAAACTTTTACTCTGTGTGTTGATGAGATTTGGTGAGCAGCACAGAAAATTGAGAAACGCAAAAAAACTTGAATGAAACAGTATACCAAGTGAGGATGAAATTTCCGGAAAATATGACAGAACAAATTTAAAAAAGGCCTGAACTGTATTTCAAAAATATATTGACATATTATATAATATGAAAAACAAACCAAAAACGAAACTTCCAAACTTTTTGTAATTTAGTAAAAATGCTGTTAATATCACTGCTTAAAGTAAAAAAGAGATGGGAAGGGTAACAGCAGCAGCAGAAGAAACGAAAGAAGGCTTAGAAAAAAGGTACAAATATACAAAGTGATAATTAAAATTTCAACGAAAACATGCCGGAAATTACCAGAAACGTCAACAAAATACTCCAGAAGATCGAAGCAAAAGGGATATCAAATAAAGCGCAGTATTAACGAGCATAATGGTTAATATCAACTAACGAAAGATAAGAAATATTTCATTAGATGGATTATTTCACAGCCAAAAATACGCCGTTAAGAAAAGTAGCAATGCCTTTCGCTATAAATTCCGTAGCTCAATAAAAATTCAGAATTAAAAAAATTAGCCGCACTATGATTAACTAGCATAAGTTAAATTCAATAGCGAAGAGACAATAAGTGCTACATGCAACGAATGCCTAGAACTGTAAATATTTGTTTCCATGAGGAAACAATTCACTGAAGAAAAAATGATGTCGTGCAAAATCAGAAAGAAATTTTATACTTGAGAAGCACTGGATAATGCGGCTACTAATACAACGGAAAAATCAATCACTGCTTTTACCAATTATAATTCCAATTTCCACGTGTAGTACTCGGGTATTGCGGAAATGGCGCATTTTCAGTAACATTCGCTTGCGCTTGCCCAGAAAAATGAACTGATGGCCACATTGCACTCCTGCAATAGATATGCGAAACTACTTTTAGCTTAATATTAGGGCAATATAGCCTGCACAAATGTAAGTTCAAAACTACGAGATCTGCTCGAGTCTGGATTAGGTAATTCAAGCCATACGAAAAGAAATATACGAAATTTTGATCGGTGCAGAGCAGACAACTGAGCATGCTTAACCAACTAGATAAACGAAAAACTACTAAAATCAATCTTGACCAAAGGGCTTCCTTATGAACCATATAATCTTTTCAATTTAAGAAGGATGCTTTGTCTTCCTCAACAATTACCAACAGTAACCGCAGATTACTATATAAAACGGTAATAAACTAACGCTGCTGACTGAGTAACCGGAATCACACCGCGGTGCGACATAGAAGATGGTGGAGGGATCTGAGAATTAAAGAAAGGTGGCGGTGGAACTGATGTATTTGCAATCTGGGAACGTGGTGCAGGTATCCGAAAACCTGTTGTTCCAATAGCTGCAGATGCAGCATTATAATTAATATTTCCCATTGGCATAATTGGTTGGGATAGTTGGTGTTGTTGTTGCGAAGGTACTGGTTGATGCTGTGAACCTGCTGTTGGTCGATATGAACTGAGAAGATTTGTCAAATTTTCATATTCATTACTGGCAGCTTGTGCAGCCTAAAAATTAGCGAAATTTCGAATTCATTCATGCACCAAAATCAATATGCCTATTTAGATTACTTGAAATGCTGAGCACATTTATCAATCATTACCAACAATATGGACACCGACAACAGAAAAATTAGGAAGGAACATTCTCAAATTAAAAATACAAAGTAAATTCTGTGTTTCAAGGCTATGAATTCGAGACTCTTATCTTTAAAACATATAATACAGTATAGCGGAGAGATTAAGACCAATTCAATAACGATAAAGGAGAGGAGCTGCGTTCGATCTCGAACAATTTTGAGATATATTATGCTGCCAGAACAAATTTTCGAAATTTGGGCAACGAAGATGGCAAATAGCAAGATGGACACGCTTATGCTGACAATTCTAGATCGCTTATTACAACTTGATTCGAAACTATCTAAAAGAGCCAGAATATAACCAAAATGACCTGTTGGAATTGCATGCGATTCCATGCCTGTGTCGACTGCTGTTGATGACTGAGATTGACGTTTGCTACATCAGTTCCGAAAGAACCCGTAGTATGTGCTGAATTCCCCGGGGCTGCATAGGTAGTTGCCGGTGGAAACGGTAGATGTTCCTGACGGGTAGATGCTAAACGGGCTGCTACCTTAAACTTAACAAATAACAATGGAAGAATAAATCCATTTCTCGAGAAGTATTAGTTCCTATAACAAACATCAAAAAAACAAATTGACTTATGTCTAAATACAAAAGAATATAAAAATATAGTGGTTCGAAGATTTCTCATGGAAAAGGCTTGCTTGATCTATCCAGGACGAACTGTCGATTTCTTGAGTAGATCCTGCGATTGGCGTTGAATCTAACTGAGAATTTCTCCAACGCGCAAATGTATCTGTTGGAAAAGGTCCTGCATTACCCCAATCAACTGAATCACGATTTGAAAAAGGGACATTCAAATCGAAGGGGGGTATATTCTCACCCAAGAAAGTGCGTCGTGCCATACTCTCGTTACCTGTCGTACTGAGTGACCTGTCATCCTTTAAAATTTACCACCAATTAGGAATGTTTCTGTGATATTTTAAGTTACTTTGTCGAACGAAAATCTACATAAAAGATTTTGCATAATAGATTTGAACAAATCGAACTGTTTTTCAAACTACTTTCTCTCTTCAAAACATACAGATGTCCGTAAGTTGACGATATTTTTAGCCAAATCGACTACACGATCAGCTGCGGAACCGCGATTCGAGTAATCTCTAGTGGACTTCGCTGAAGTTGGTAGCTGCACATTAAGGCTTCTCGCAAAGTCTTCCAACTCCACCGGTGCTAAAGGTGTAGGAATCCACGATTTATCATCAACAATGTTATCATTCCAAATGCTAGCGATCGACGGCGACATAATATTTGAGCGAGTAGAACCCAATGGCTGAAAAAATTTCTTACATAAATATGAAAAAACCATTATTATTCCACTAAAATAATCCATTAATTACCTTTTCAATAAAACTTAGATGAAGAGCAAATGTTAATTTGAACAAAGTTAAATTTTCAAACTTCTTTACCGAAAAAAGTTTCTGGTCGATGGAGCTAGATCTCAATGTATCCAAATTCGATTTCATTGTACCGAGAGGTGGTTGTAATCTCCTTTCGGTAATGTCTAAATTTATTTGAAATTTTGGAGTAAATTATGTAAAATGAAAATTCACATCGCGTAATTCGTAAAGAATCTTCGCTCTTCTGAAGGAAATTTCTGAATAGGACTAACGGTACGCAGAAACAATGTGTTTTTAATTTTATTTAAATCATAGGTAAGATGAAAATCCCGTTAAGATAGAGAAGATAGAAAATAAAAAGCAAGAGATCACCTGATCCAGAAAGTAGCGGAGCAGTGGTTGGAATATTTTGGGGAAATTCAATTTTCGGTCCGCTGCAAAAAAGAGCTCCTCATATCAAAAAAACATCTACTGAATAATTTTTCAGACAAGTTAAATCTTGAGCAAAAGTTACAGAAAACCTAAAATCCAGGCATTTTTTTTAATACATAAATTTCATTAATTCTAGGTTTTAAGAAACGAAGGAAAAGAAAAACTAACGCTTCAAATAGTTCCATTCCAGGTTTTATATCTGCTATTGTATCAGTTGGTATAGTCATACCGATCGAAGAAGAGACTATAGTGCTGCCGCGAGTCGGAGATTTCACGGGGCCTTTAACGAAATAAGTTAATCGAAAAGGTCCAGTTTCAACTAGCACACCTTGCCCCCCATACGAACTTCATTTAATAAATATTCTATCCATTCCCAGTTTACAAGAGCTCCAGTTTCCAGTTTCCCCTCTCGACTATTTCTGCTTCACAACAATCATCTAAATCTCATAACTGGAGAACTTGTTCTGAAGAGAATAAAAATTAGCACTAGGACGAACCAATTGGCGACACCGATGGACTTGAAAAGGGTGTAGAAACTGTTCTTGATCCAGGTGCTCGACAAAATTCTTTTATTCCATGTTTTTGTACCTCATCCTTAATATCAAGGATAAATTAGCTAAAATGAAAACAAGCAAAAACGAACAATAAATGCCAAACGCCAACAGTAACTTTTACCTCCATTTTAAGAACAGCAGTTTCCGCAACTGGCATTTCCTGCTGGTGATGTAATACCCCAGGTACTGTAAGTTGTATTATTGGATCAATGATCGGATTTTCTTGTTCTATGACACCAGACGACATTTTTTGCTTCTTTTCTGAACCTATTGCACTCACTACTGAAATATACAATATTCATAACAAATATGATAAGATCAAGTTAGAATATGCAGACTATTTACAAAAAATAAAGCTACTTACTTTTCTGATTTTGGCGTTGAGCAGCCCGCTGTGCCCATACATTCGTAGTAGAAGTATAAGGGAGAGTTTTCTTGCCTGTTGCTGTTGCAGTAGGCGACATCTGAAGGCCAAAAAAACAGCTTCATAAAAGACTAAAGACAAGACTTTTATGATGAAATAAGAAAAAGATAGCAAACCTCTATTGGTGCACCGACGGCAAGCGACTTTTTCTGGCAAAGTATTGTCGTTTCAAGTGCAGTACTAGATAATGTCAACGCCGAATTACTTCGACTGGCATTTTCCTCACTTTGCGAAGTGGAGGTATTGTGGGCATTAATCACTCGCTGAATCACTTCTTCTACGTTACTTTCACTATCATCAATTAAACCTTGTATCATTTCGACGGCTTGCCTGAAACCAAAAAGAATGATTCGCCGATTTTACACTAACATGCGCTTCTCAACAAATAACCACCCGCTGAATTAAAACATATCAGCTGGTCTTACCACTAATCCCATCAGGCATTTACTCATATTATGATTTATGGATGCTATTTTGAAACTGAATTAAACCCTTAAATAACAGATTAATGGTAGCCATACGTATATCTATTCACGCTGTGCCTCGTGAAACAGCTGCATGCACTAAAATGCCATACATTCATTCCACTTCCAGATCTAATTTACATTGAGAATCTATGGACAGAGATAAACTTCAGAAGAACTAGTACTTTATAAGCATGGCCAAACTACAGATCCTTCACAAGCAGATAATATATTAACAAAATTAACTTTATTTAGAAGGGACAGAATTACTTGTTTGGCGTATTTAAATCTGATTTTTGTAATAGTTAACAATAGTGAACCGAGATCTCACCTACTGCTTTAGATTATCTAAAAAAATTTCCCAGTGGAACTGTTTTATACACCAAAAGTTTTCAGAGCAATAACACTGACTACGGCGTAAAACGCAGCTGCTCACAATGTGTCATTCATCGTCGTGAATTGATGATTGAACTAATAAACAATAAGGTAGGATACCTTAACGCAATATCGGTACCCTTAAGTGTTATTTGTCGATCATGTTGATCCTTCTTTCCAGTTTGTTTCTCAACTTCAATGTGGGCTCCGGTAGCTTCGCGAATTGCATTAATATTGCCTCCTGCACGACCAATAACACGTGCTATTGTATTTGACGATACACATAATCGAGAAGAACGCCGACGATTCTAAAACAATTTATCCCATGAACCTTAAAAGTTTCAAATCTTTTTCCAGCTCCCACGTTACACTTCATATACTTTACCGGATCGCTAGCTCGCCACGATGCAGTGTTACTTGCGCTGCTTCCACTATCTTCCTTCGGCGCACTGCCAGAACTAGCATTTTTTCCTGGCATCACTGCTTTTCCCTGAAAAATTTATATGAATTTATGAAAGTCAAAATCGAGAGACAAAAGAAATATCAAACTTTATTTGTTGTATGCATCCTTTCAAAACATAAATAATCGAGCAAGCACTACAAGGGTACTACTAATGACTGCAAAGAATTAGAATGTTTAGAAGAATAAGTAATCAAAGACTTTTAGTATTTTATCGCAAAGCACGATAATGCTCAAAACAAGATATACTTTGGTCTACTACTCTAACTATGCCAAATTGGCAATAAAAATAATTTACATTTAGAAAGATTACTCAATGCCCAATAGCTTTCTACACAGTACCATATTTAGCCACAGTTCTTTAAATTAATACAATTTAAAAAGTAACTAAATATATCTCACACATAACCTAAAGCTCAAATATGGGTAATATTAAATTAATTTATAAAATTATATCTTCATTCTAACACTATCGTAAAACAATCCAATATTAACAATTCATGTACACAAAGCTGAAAATATTGTTCCTGCGATCTAAAGGATTAAATGGTTCATATGCAAAGGATTTTCGGGTTACAAGTCACAGAGTCAAAAACTCTGCGAAACTATAAGCATAAAATTCATAATTTTCAAAACATATCTATGGAAGAATTCTCGAAGCATAATGCAATGTTTATATGATCCTTACCACATTCCTTTTTGATGTTGCTTTCATCCATTCGGTATCTGAGGTATTTCCATTACCTGTTTTATACGGAGGCGATTTCACAGGTACAGAAGATTTACCTACAATGATTCATTGCAAATTTGTGAGTTATGGACAGCACAAATTCCAAAAAAATTTACAGCGGAAAAAGTCCATACCGCTTTCTTTACGGACTCTGTGCCGTGACGACTTCCCAGCAACAGAAATACCCGGCACCACATGCTTTGTAAGTGAATTTTCAGGAAACGAAACAGCTTCGTCCGCGCTGTGTTCGTCCGATAACAGTGCAGGCACACGCGGTGGATCCGTTTGAAAAAACTGCAATATTACATAAGAATATAAGAAATTCGATCAACGCAGTTTATCACACTAAGTCGTAACAGGTTGTATTGATCAATCCAGACATTGCTATTACTGAGTAGACGCAAAAAAATGGTTCTATAGAATGAAACTATATAATAAGCAATACTACCAGTCTTTTTCAGAGAGTTCACACTGATAAAACGATATCTGGTTTGCAACTAGATAACTATATTAATATGTGTATCACGTAACGATCTTAATTGTCGAAATATTTATTTAAAAAATCGGTACCTCATTTCCCAAATCACGATTCCCAATATTACCTTCTTCGACTGTCACAACATTACTTGCTTTTTCAGAGCCAATTTCGTCATCAGCTGACTCCTAAAATGACTTTGAGATTTTTTTGAAATTTAATACCACAAAATCATTTTCAAAGTGGCAGGACAGGACTTACTTTTTAGCAGTTCAACTAATATGAAATTAGAAAACATTTATTTGATCATCATACCTCACCGTTATTGGCAGATGCATCTTCTTTACGATCCGAATCTTTCCGTTCAATATTTCCATCAGCTCTAAAAAAATGAAAACAAAGTAAGATGGCATGCAAGCAGCAAAATAACGAGTAATTTATATACGTTTTTCGGACATAAGGAATAGACTTACTGATTTTTCTTAGCTTTTCGTTTAGCCTTTTTCTTCTCGTTTTGTCGCTGTTTTGAAAGTTTCTTAGATTTAGCTTGTTCTTCCTGAAAAGTGCAAAACTGGACGTATATCACTGATTAAAATTGCTTTATATATCATTAAATCTCTTGATCATGCAAATAATTTTTTCAACTAATGACAAATATAGTAACCTCTTTCGCCAAAATTTCTAAAAGAGATTCCGCAGCACGATTAGCTTCCGCTGCTTGCCGATCTTTCGCTGCAACAATAATGTCCATACAAAGGTGGCATCGTGTAAGTAAATCCTGGAACTATCAACTATTACAAACGTCAGGAAGAAACAGTACAATCATCTTAACCTATGAAAATATAATACCTTAGAGGAGGAAAGATAACGGTGACATTTTGATCTCCCATATCATCTACAAAAGTAACCTGTCCAGAAATTTTAATGAAAACATTACAATTTGCAATGGAAATCCGGAAATTGTCTAGTACATGCCTAGAAACATATACCAAATGTCAGTCTAAAAGCCTAATAAAAACGCTGATAGACGAATATTTGGTAGTGAGCACTGAAAATCATTTTATGGTCCTAACTATCAAGCAAATAAGCTATTACAGCAGAATCTAAGCACAGCATCTCTCATTCAAATATTAATATTTAAGAAAAACAAGATTATGATCAACATGAAAAAAAGACCTTATCACTAATCGTAGAGATAAAACGATAACAATCTGTATCATTTGGAAATTGTGTTACATGTCGTACCATATACTTTACTACCTGAACAACAAAAGATTTCATATAATTAATAAAAAGTTCACTAATCGCATAAAAGCTTAATTATCTTTTCATTTCATACATCTTGCTCTCTTTTAAACCTTTAATTATTATCCGTCCCAATTCAAATGTTCAAATATAACTGAAAATTACTTTTATATGTCCTCTTCGGAAGGCAATGATCAATGGTGAAACCTGGCGATTATCTTGTATATCAACGCTTGCTTCATGCTTCACTAATGTTTGCACAGTTTCGAGATGACCACCATGACAAGCTAACCATAAAGCCGTACATCCTTTCTTATTTCTGGCATCAATCTGCAAAAATTTCTGAAATTTACTTCGAAAAAAATAATACTATTTGAAGCCAAATTTTCCTACAACATATATATGTCTCAAAACATCGTATGGAAGCATTGTACAGAATCCAATGAAGCAATTTCAATGAAATATTTCGAAAACAGAACGCACTGAAGCACGTGCGTGAATCAGCATTTCAACAAATTTGTGATGTCCTTTATCAGCTGCAATAGTTAGTGCCGTATCACGACTACTAGGAACTGGTGATGTATTTGGATCTGCTCCAGCAGTTAATAATAATTCCCCAACATCCACATAACCTCCATTTGCCGCTTCCATTAGTGGAGTTAGTCCAGTCTGAAGAAAAAATTGGTAATCATCAGGCTAATTAAATTTTGCAGCGGAAATGTAGACAGTAGACAGCTGTTTTATAATATCTAATCCTTTACTGCGTCATTTTTTCGCGATTGAACTCAAAATTAAGCGATAAAGAAGCTATCTACGTCGCATAACAGACCTTACCTTAGTTATATCTTAGGAAGAAAAATGAAGTGACAAAATGTTTAAACCTTAGCTCGATGCTCAACATTAGCATTGTATTCAAGCAATAATCGTACCACATCGGTACGACCTTGAAAGCAAGCCAGTGTCAGGGCGGTATTACGATTCGTTTCAATATGCGAATTTATATCCGAACCACGTTCAAGTAATATTTTTGTCGCTGCAGCGTGCCCATTCATTGCTGCTAACATAAGTGGCGATATACCTAACTAAAACAGCTTACTACTTAAATCATCGACATGTAACAATTTATTCAAACATATGAACTCTGACCTCAACTTATTTGCAAGTCCAGTGAATTATGATTCATGTTAGAGCGCATAAGAAATTTTCATTCTTGCGGACGCTAAACAATAAGCGCCATAATGGATACAGCAGCTAACATAAAAAAAAAACCAAAAAATTTACTGACTCTATAAATGAGCCAGAATCATTCCAAAATATAACTCTAATATACTCCATTATGCAATGAAGTCCAAAATGAACCCATAAAATATGCAGTTATTTGAAACAACTTTGTCACAGCTACGTCAAAAATATTTCAGCCGAGGATCATAAAAGTACAATTTAATAATGCTTAAATATAAAAGTAGATAACACTTCCAAGCTTAAATAAAATTCGACATTCCACAAGTTTGAAAACCCTAGTTTTGACTGTTCATATAAAGTGAAGAAAAACATGCTATTGCAAACCTTTGAGCCCGTACGGGAGTTAATTTCTGCACCATTATTTAGAAGCAAATTCACGATATCAACATAACCTCCAGAGGCAGCTAATGAAAGTGGTGTATAGTCGCTCACATTACGATGTTCTTTGTTAGCACCACGTTTTAATAGTAACTCAACAACCTGAAAACAACGGAACTATCGGTTACGTGAGTAAAAAAAACACTTGGAGTTACATGCCTCGATCAACTTAAATTTAAAATTTTATATTTTGATACAAAATCAAAACTTCATTGCAATAAAATTTGACTGTGAAGAATGAACCTCTTTCCGTCCACCAGAACAAGCGAGAGATAAGGCCGTATCCTTCGTACGATCAGACTGCGCTTCAATGTTAGCACCGTGATTTAGTAGTAGTTCAACAACGTTTACATGACCACCTGTTGCAGCTAATATGATTGGTGTAAAACCCTGGAAATTAAGGCATAGTTACAAAATTGTTGCTAATTTAGCTCTGTAAAATAAAGTTATTTAGATTTACGAATGAAATGTTCCCGAATATTTGGAACCATAACATTTTAAGAGATGTTTACAAGTATTTCAGGAAAGTTATTACTTCGATCAATATTGACAGATCTTAAAAAGATTGCTCATTTTTTATACCTTCTAGCGGCAGTGCACGGCATATCAGACCACATTATACATATGTCTTATGAAAATATGACTTAATCTGAGAATGATGCAACGTGAGTAAATTGAACCAACCTTTTTATCCTTATGTTCAATGTTAGCGCCTCGACTAATAAGAAGTTCAACGAGAGCATCGTGTCCACCTGTGGCAGCTAAAGTAAGGGCAGTATCATGATTTGATTCGGTTTGCATATCCACATCAAATGGCTGAGAACCTGAAATAATACAACAATGCGACATAGTGTGATATACATATATTTCCTCTCTCAATTCATGTGAGAATAAAATTGGAAGTATGGACTTTGTTACGAAGTTAAAATTATACTATTTTTCACATATATCGTTATTTCCTAATCAGGAAAGATGACTATTACTTCTTTGGTGGTTTCGGTCGAGCTAGTGAACAGCCTGCAGAACCCCTCATAAATTTCTTATATGATTCAATTAAAACAAAAAACTTGCCTCCATTTTTAGGATCACTTCTGATACTAATTTCTTCATCGCTCTCTGTATCATATGTCTTTTCAGTTGTATGCTGTCCATCACCAGCATGCATTGCACTCTCACTTAGTGTTCTTCCTCGACTAAAAGTAAAATTAAAAATAAATGAAAATTCCTGTGATATAAATTCAATATTAAGTTTTAAAATGAAAATGCAAAGTTATACTTTCGTGAAGCATTCTTGTCAACTAATGATTCGTCACCGGCTCCTTCAGGAACAGGCTTCGATCGGAGTCGCCCAATATTTGGTTCTGATGCGGGTTGTTTAGGCAATGGTGGTGACTGCTGTCTCAATGGATGCTGCGCTTTCGGTAGTGACGGTACACTTTCTGTAAACGATTATATGAAAAAAGATTTATGCTCACAATAATCCACTGCAAAAACTTGACCACAAGAAATCAGTCAGTGAATAGAATTTTTAGTACAGCAGGGTGCCAAACTTCAGTTGCTTTCTCAATATTATTAGGATTAAACGATGAACTAATAATTTTCCACTATTAATAATTTTTAGATATTCAAATATCACCAAAAACTCTTTTATAAATAAACCAAATCAATACCATTAGGAATTTTCATGCCTAAAAGATAACTTATAAATGAAAAGAACACTATTTCGCGTGTACAAGCAATACCATTAGATAAGCAATTTCAAAGAGACAATCCACCCGCAAAACTTAGATTGCGATGATCTTTGTTAAATATGCCCAATCACCTCCCCTCCTCTCAGCGCCAAAATCGTCCAGATCTACTAAATCTTTTTACAGTCCATGATGCCAAACTTTCTCTTTATTTATTTGTAAAGCATCACCATAATTTGAATTATAAAATACCCCCAAATTCCAACTCGCATTATCCTGTTAACATTCAACATCTATGACTGGCATAAAAAGAGAACGGACCACGCGGAAGGTTTGCATTCACAACTGGTGGTGGTGGTGCTGGGAATCTGAGAGAAGATGCCGGTGGGAATAAACCTCTTTGTTCACCATCTGACAAAATAATGCTTTTACCACCTTTCTTCTGCTGTGTCCCGCGTCCTCCAGTGACTTTTTGCCTTTCCTGTAAGCAGAGAACGGTGAGTAGGCATGACATCATACACGATATATTAGGCTGATGCAAAAATAAGTTTTTAATTGGACTTTTTTGTTCCATATCGAAATACACTTATATGCACCATTTCAATGACTACTTTTCGATAAGTCATCCTTGCTATGATTTTACAAGTAGCCAGTTACTTCACATTAAAAACGATGTCAACAAGAAGCAAATAATGGGCGCAAATAATATTTCAGAACAAAATGGAGGAATTATACAACTCATCATATCACTGAAAAACTTAGTTCAGGAACTGATAAGTTATGATTCAAATTTGCGAGGACGATGGAGGTCTTTAAGTACATATCATCAGTAATTGACCGTGTTCGACTGGGAATATCATCGTAACTGATTTTCTGACATTAATATGCTTTTTAGAGACTTATCGTATTCTTACAATTCCTCAGCATTTTAATCAAATTGGAAAAGTGAAATTCAATGACTAAATGCCATAACCGATTGACAATCGAAAAAACGACATTTTAAAGTTTCGAACTCTCTTAATTTACGAAACAACAACGAACAGTTTCTCGAATCATCTACCAAAAGAGCGTATTGTGACGTGCAATGAAAATGGATTACAATGATAGTTGACGAAAACTCATCAGTTGGAAGGATAAAGAGCTCTAAAGTCTTCCAAAAATAGAAAAAAAGGTTGTGGAACTGTTTGGTGATTTCATTACAAGTTTATTGAATCTCGTCAAAACCACTACATCTGCGAAATACGCTCCGCAAATCGACAAATTATCAAAAACTCTAGTTTTACTTGGTACTGATCAACAGAATGGTTCAACCGTTCATCAAGGGAATGCCAGACTAGAAGTCAATAAAAATGCTCCAGGAGCGAAGTTTCACCTTGTCCTTCATATTCATTTAACCTTTCGTCACTACAACACCATTTTTCTAAAACTTTTCCAACGAAAATACTAGCTTTTCAAGAATTCGTCAAATCTCGAAGCGTAGGAAGGTTTGTAAACTACAGAAATCTGTTGCAGACGTGTTTCTTATTGGCAAGAATGTGTTTATATCTTATTAAAATTAATAATTATGTTTATTTGTAATTTGAATTCGCGGTCAGGAACAGTAATAACTTTGCACCATCCTAATACTTGGTATAATAAAAGATTATCTTCTCTTATCAAAAGAAAAATTGAAATAGCACAAAACATACGTTTGAAGTGCTGTCCTTTCTCTTCTTATCTCCAGTTGAATTGGGAGAATGCGCCACAACCGCGTGTGCTGCAGTTGTTTCACAACAAGCAATCATTGGAGGTGATGGAGATGAAGTGACCGAGGGACTATATGACGTACTACCGCCTGTACAATATCGGAATTCAAATTAAATGAAAACGAATTAATAATTCTCTAAGATACACTAAATACCGGAAACTCCGGCCTGCAACGCAGAAGGTATGCATGCTATGTCTACATGGATAGTAACTCGAAAATTGTAAATTTCAAAATCCTGACAGTTATTAAATTTCACTTTTGACTCAAGCATAGTGATGTCGACTATAATAAGAATCTCCTCACCAAGAAACGTTCAATTTATTCTACCCATGTTACTTGATACGTTTCAATTCCTACATTTTTGTCTCTTCCATTTCTACCAATCATCTTACTAAAAGAGTCGAGTTATCCATGTAGTAACTCGACTATTTTAGTATGATTGGTAGAATAGATATTCCATTTAATACAGCTTTGTGTGCTAAACAGGCAGTTTATTGCTAGAATTCCAATGAAACATTGGCATTATTTTCAATCTTAATCGTCGGGATCTAAACAATGAAATACACCATTTTCAGAATCTGGTAGAGAGTTTGCACCTCCTAAACCAGCCAATGCATCTTTTTGTCGATTTGCTAATATACTGAATTGCTGCTTCAGTAATTCACTAAACTGCTGATGCATCTTCTTATCCGCTAATCCACTCGTAATTTCACTGTTTGCAAAAGTACCACGTAATGCTTTTTCTGCTATTTGCGCAAACAAATGATCGTTAGGGAGCTGTAAAAAGCAGTTAAATATATTACAACAATTAGTTAAAATGAACAGACTGTCCGGGAACTTGAATATAATGAAAAGATATATAGTATGTTTAAAAAAATCATATATGAACATGAGAATAATACTCAAATTATTGTGAATCCCAGAAAAAAACAATGAATAATTCCGGAATTTCTTACTACCAGAACTACTCAATTAAATTTCGCCCAGCACATCTAATAGTGATTATAGTGGTTCAGTTTTTGCAACTGTTTTAAAAATGTTCTCATATTCTTGAATATATTTTTGTTAAACTTATTTATGCCAGATTTATAAAAAAAATACATAACAAACCGCATTAGACTGCGCAGCCATGGCGGCCATCCCCGCAATCATACCCCGTAATTCGTCTGGATTTATCGCATTTTGATAATTGTAATGTGCAAGTAAATGAGCTGGTACGTTTGCATGTGTTGATACATTATTCATTCCGGATACAGGTTGAGAATCATGCATACACTGCGAATGCATTCCGGTTGTTGTGACTGCTGTGGTTGATGCTGACGTTATAGTTCCATCTGAGCATTCTATCTTTTCGCCCACATCGACCGTCACGTTATTCATTGATTTCTCAGCACATTCAACTTTTGGCTGCATGACAGCTGTCGCCTTCTTATTCACTGTTCGTCGTGCAACCTCAAACTTCCCAATAAAAAACAACTAAGACTGTTGAAAATGTGCACAAAGTACTGAGGTCGTAATAAAAACGTAAAATCAAAAAAGTTGAAAGTGAAAAGATATAAACTTGACAAAGCGCTAAAAAAATCACATATTTAATGATTGAAAAAATAAACGAATTAGCACCACATACTTTTTCCAGCTTTAACATTTGTCTTCTTCAAATAAATACCTTTTTTAAACGACTATTCTGTAGTGCTGGTGGTTTTCCCAGAAGAGGTGTGCGCGTCACAATAGGTGCATCATGCCAATTCAAAAGTGTTTCTGCTACGCGTGTGTGTCCATTCCGTGATGCTTCGATCATGCAGGTCATACCATCCTTCAAACAGAAAAACATCTTGAGCAATCATTCAACAATTTATGACCTTTATAAATCGAACATCGTATCAAATTTCCTTGCTCACGAAATTTAGATCTTAGACCAACTTTAAATACATGGGACGGATCAGCTCCATGATCCAGCAATAATCGAACGATTTCCCAATGACCATGAGCACACGCTAGCAATAACGCACTGGCATCATTGTCTGTAGAAACCTCATTAACCTGTAAATATTTGCATTGTTGTTTAAAATTCTGCTTCATTATATATATATAGTTGAAAGCGCATATTTTTTGCATGGATAAAAAGTTCTGGAGTTCCAATTCTTCTAATATTTAAAATTGAAAAACCTACACTGTGAAAAAATCTCCATAAATTAGTTTCTCTACAAAAATTTAGAATCATTTAAACTTGTAGTGAATACATAACCTTAGCTCCTCTCATTAGGAGAAATTGAATCACACTGTAGTTTCCATTTTTCGCTGCTTTCATTAAGGCCGTACGCCCATTTTCTGCTTGATGATCCTAAACAAAAATGATGGGATCTGGAAAATTTAAGAATAAAAGAAATAGAAATGCACCGCAGACAAGAATTCCATGTTTGAAAAACAAGATAAAATATAGTGAAGCAGCAGGAAAGCCCAAACTGCTAATACAAGGATGAATGTGATGTGAAAAAGGTTGAAAGGCAGTTATTCCAAAAAAAAGTTATCCATTTCAGATTTCTGTTCGTTTCTTTCGGAAGAGTTGGAAAATGGAAAATTGATAAAGAAAATATTATCAAGAGAAAGGGAGAAAGAATTTAAAAGAACTTACAATATTAGCACCAGATTCGATTAACAAAGCGCAAACATCCAAGTGACCGTTTTCTGCAGCATAGGTTAACGCCGTATTGCTATTTGCTGTTGTTGTAGTATCGATCTTAATTGAATGTATAAATATAACTTTCATTCCAAACTTAACTTTTCATAAATTCCAGTTAAATAATTTTTAAGCAAGAAGAAAAATGCTCACTGATAAACCAACTGCACGCATTTCATTAAGGATGAATCTAACGGTGTCAAGATGTCCTTCTTGAGCAGCTTCCATTAAGGGCGTATTTGCGCCGATATCGAGACGTGCATCGTTTCGAACTAACAATTCTACAACATCCCTGAAAAGCAGTACATTGACTTGGCGAAAAGTAAACTGCGGCAATAAATTAAATCGCTTTAGATTTTTCATGAGCAGCTTAGGTATAAAGCACAGAGTAAACCAAAATATTTTAAGTATTTTTTCCACGTTTGGGAACAATGTAACTTCATGCTCTAAATGGAAAACAAAGATTTAAGCTTATTATATTTTACTGGAAGGCCAAGTTCTTCATTAACAGATATCCGTGTTAAGCATATCAGAAAAGCTGCATTTCAGGATCTATGAATAAATTAAAAAGGCAATTACTTGAAGCCACCACATGCCGCCAATGTCAAAGCAGTTTCACCAGTTTCATCAGTTTGTGTATTGACTTTTGCACCAAATTTGATCAACAACTTAACAACTTCCTAAAATGGAAACTATTCAAGATTTAGCTATGGTATAAAGAATGAATTATACAACAAAATATATTAAAACATACTAAATGTCCTTCTCTACTTGCTTCCATCAGAGGTGTGTAACCTTCATCATTTACTTCTTCCACGATAGCACCTTTTTCCAGGAGCAGCCGCACCTGGGAATGCATAATGAATAAAATGAATTCTTCCACTGAACATCAGATATATATTTAATTGCATTCGGCTTCAAATTCTCAAAATTGGCAAAAATTTGAAAGTCCCTTAAATATAAGTTGCATACAAGCCATATTAATTTGTATTTTCAAAAAAATTTTCATAATAATTTTGGTCACAATATATCAATAACAAACCAAATCAGGATGTCCGCCGCAAGCAGCTAAAGTTAACGGGCTCTCAAAGGAATCCGATGCTAAATTTACAGGAGCACCATTATCTAATAACAGTTTTGCCACTTCATAATGTCCATCCATTGATGCTTCCATAAGAGCAGTGTGTAATTCCTCTTTATATTTGTTGGCACCTTTTTCCAGCAAATACTGAACTACGTCATAATGACCTTTGTAAGCTGCTAAAGTCAAAGCTGATTCCTAAAATATATAACAAGTAAAACTCTATTTCACGCAGATAAAACACCTATGATAGTTTTATCAACATATGTTAGGTTATCTGCCGCACCTTGAAATATCCTAATACATGAATGATGCTAGAATAAAGGCAATGAAATGAATTAATAGAATTTCATATCGCAATAAAAACACTTACTTAAGCAACGCAACACAAAAGACAAGGTCATACCAGATTCATATTAATTAATCTTTTAATAGTATTAATTTGCTACCAAAACTTTCTGAATTTAAATAACTGTTTTATCTTAAAAGTTTCATATTATACCTACCAATCCAACTTTCAAGTCACTTTGATTACATGGTAACACTTGAAATCCATGCTGAACAAGAAGGGAAACAATATCCAAATAACCTTGAAAATTTCTTATAACTGAGCGTTCCTCGAAATTTTTAAACAAAATTACAAATATCAGCAAAATCCAATAAAATGTGTTTCTGATAATAGCACAAATAAATGATGATTATAGAAAATTAACGCTTTCAAAATCTGTTACGTATTTATTTCTCACCGTATCAATGACAAAGTTGAGAAATTGAAAATTTTCTTACCAGAACTGGCTGCTTCCATGAGCGCGCAATGTCCATTATCATTTCTTATCGTGATATCACAACCATAATCCAATAATAAGTTCACACACTAAATTAAAAAATGGAAATTATGATACATATCGGAAGATATATTACAATTATAAAGCTCCACTTCGTTGAATCATCCAGTAACCTATGAAGCGATTGATGTCAAAGCTAAACTCTTTTTTTCTTTATTAAGAAAAACGCTTACTTCTTTATGACCAGAAGCTGATGCGTAAATTAATGAACTGTTCTTAGTTGCACTCACAGCATTCATATCAGCACCATGTTCCAGCAGATGCTTGGCGATTCTAATGTGTCCTAAAATATAAAGTCGATTAAGTTGATCATTTCTGCATTCTTTTGGAGATCCCACGCTTTGAACATGACCATTTACACAACATTTACACAACACAGTCCCGCTCAACAGATCAGTTTATTTGTTTGCAAGGAGTGATCTTCATCCATATATATCATTTGACAGGCAAGCAGTATGGATAACATACCTGAGCAACAAGCTTCCATCAATGGTGTACGATCATTATTTGTACCAACGTAATTCGGGTTTCCTCGAATTCTAACCAGTTCCTTAGTCAGATCTACATACTGTAAAAAATAATTTGATATACAATATTTGAAAAGCATATCGCGATTATAAGAAGTAAAATAGATATTAGCATCTTGCCGCTAAAAAAAATTAATGTCATAACTACGATCAAGAGATATGACCAAAAATGATAGATTTATGATATTGAAAATAGATTAGTAATTTTGAAACCAATGATAATTGTTACCAGTAATAATAACTATCCGAAATCCAAACTGGTCTGTTCAGAAATCATAACCATTTGTTTATATCATGTAACTACAAAAATATGATGAAACTTAGGCATTGTGACTTTTCTTTTAATAAGTGATAAACATCGTTACCCCAACAGAGACAGAGAGGTTTAATAGTATGTCGCCGTTATCTTCCGATTCATCTTCGCTGATATTCAGCTCCAACGATTCATCATCCGCAGAATCACGGCCTCCATTTGTAGTTACAGGATCCTGAGAACTTGCCATTAAACCTTCTACTGTTCGTGTAGGGGGCCGTCGTGACGTAGCGACAGCAAGGGCAGATAAAGCAGCGGCCGCAACCTAAAATTTCTAGTTCTCAACTATAGAAACGCATAAATCCTATTCGTTTCGCTATTACCAAAATGGAAGTTTTTATTTACATCGAAATTTTTTTTAAATGAAAGCCTGTCTTTCTGCGCTGAACTGGTACGTTACCGAATGATGAGAAAAAATTTTATATATTTCAAAAAAAAAAAAGAATATGGAAAATGGAAAACAAACATCAGGCGTCATGGCGTTCGAATCTGTTAAAGCTTTTTGGCTAAGTAAGTCCTCTTCCACTGATGGGAACTGTCGCAACGATTCGACAGCATCGTCCAATACGCCAGAACGAGAAAGAGCTTTCAGCGCCTGAAAATTACGTGAAAAAAAAGAACAAAGAAAAGATCGAAATCAGGAAGTATGAAGACTGATTATACTACTATACTATTACATTTTATTTCGACCTAAATGCGATATTGAATATTTTAAATCATTTTTTCTAGAGTAGCAAAATAAGTTGAAATTTCATGGAAAACCTCGGCATCTTCAGAGGTGAATGGAATTTGTTGACTCGGAGATTGAGCATTTTGAAGGGCCGCTACAATATCAAAAGCTTTCTCAATTTGTGCGCTACTAATACATAAATCCTCCTTTATTCCACCAACACATGTTGTAGCACCAAATTTGGCACAAAATCGAGGAAACTGTTGAGCAGCACTCATTGTTAACCACTAAAAGAAAGTACAAATTATTAAAACATTTCTATTTCAAGATTAAATTATAAATCTATCAAAAACTCGTTCTGTATTTATCTTAGCATCAATAACAAAATTGACTCTGTTCGCGAATCACACCGAAAGTTTAGAGAAGCCTTCTAAAGAATTAAGTCTGCCGAAGAATCACTTTCGTTATCTCGGATACTACTACTTAACATGATATCCAATGACAACAGGCAAAATGAATAAATAATCTCTACTGCAACCAAATCATTGCGGTTACGGCAATATATCACATTATTCAAAAACAATCAGTGATTTTGAAAAGAGATTTACCGAAATCTTTTTAAAAATAACCTTATGTAGCAAGGCTGAGGCCGATACTCCAGCAGCATAGACCAGTTGATAAAGCTGTTTTTGTTCTTTTATTTCCATATCAGCTATATCCGGCAATAATGGGAGGAAATGTTTTAGTTCAGCTGCAATATTAACAGTTTTCCAATTTTAGTGAACTAGTTTACTGAACTTACTCATAAGTCAATTATCATGAAAGTCTTATTTAACACAATCTAGAAAGCCCTTGGCCAGATATACACTAAAACGTTAAATTAATTCCGTAACATAAAGAAAAGATATTTTAGGATCAAATGATCACTTACGTATGGTTCGTCCACGGCTCGACCTTTTTGAATTCAAAATGCGCATTTTTGATGGAGCACTTGTGCCCGCAGATGCCATTTTCTCGTTTTTCTGAAAATTAGAAATCAAACGACACAACTAGTTGATATAAAAATTTAAACAAGGGAAGGCAAAAGGGAAAAGGAGGAAAGGAAAAAAGAGAAAAACAAAACATGATAAGCTTTCTGCAGTTCAATCTGCACTAAAGTGCTCATAATTTAATTCAAAAGATTAATTTTTTGAGTAAGCGAATACTTGTAGCAAACTGCAAGATGTACTTCTATAGTGATAAGACTACCAACTCGTCTTATAAAAAAATTCAGGAAAAATATCAGACCTTAGGAGATGAATCAGTTAATCGCACGTTATCCGAGTCCATTAAGGCAAATAAACGCACTAAAAATATTCATTTAAAATATGAGGAGAATCAAATTATGATACACGACAATAAACCGACATAGCGGAAAAGGACGCGAGCAATAGACCTTGCAACTCCAAGATATCTAAGATAACATGTATTTCGCAGTTACCGAAGTTTCTGTAAAAAAATTGTAAGGAAAAATCAAGTGAGAAATTTCCGAATTAATGCCCAAATTCAGGAAATCATCTTACACACTAATTACTGATGCAAGTCAGTGAGATCGCCTAATCCGGAATAAATTTAGGTCGATGAAAATCATTCATCAAATAAAAAGAAAATTCTCTTCCCATGTTGCCATATCATTGAAGAGGTTTCAGGAAACGTCCGAACGTCACTTAATCCATATTTGTAATCCAGAAGGTAAAATCTACTGAAGGAGAGTTACAAGAAAGTACACTACGCAACTCTACAATTCCAATTATGAGGGGCCATGTCAACGTATATGCCAAGTGATTATGTAATTTAACATTGCTAGGGAATTAATTGACACCACTTCGTAAGCACGCATATTGTATTTATAACTCATGCACACGCATGCGTATATATATATATATATATATATATATACAGATATACACAGACACACCATACACACATACACACATGCAACGTATCACCACCTAATTTCAGTCTGACGTTTCACTACTTAAGACAATAAAGCTGCAATACATCGCGTCGGTTATGATAAGAATGAGGACGCGCAATAACGAAAAACTTTCCGGGCCGGTTACGACATTGGGCTCTTATTCAATCTGGTCTTTAGCCTAGTTTTTTCTTGTCAGCTGGGCAGTTTATGCTTAACATATTTAATATATGAGTTGAATTGCCTGAGCATTACAGGAGATATTGCTGCAATAATGCAGCTAACGGATAAATGATTTTACTTGTGGTTACCTACTAAAATGTTCATATTTGGAGTTGTGGATTAATCTTGCCATAATTTATTTTATTTTTAAAATCTTGTTGTTGCATTTTCATTTATTTCTATTTGATTTGTAGAAAATGAAAAGTAAAATTATGGGATTTGAAAAATTATTAGGATAAAATAATCGGATTATTAAATTAGACAAACTTCGTGTAATTTTAATGTATTAATCTGTCGTAAACTGAAGTCGTTGAAATCAAAACACCGAATATAGGAATATTCAATTTTTCTTAAATCTGAAGAAATATTGCAGAATAGGGAATGTTCCCAAGTTATTTTCCCACAACAAATTTTTAGGATTTAAATTCGTACAATCCAAATTTATTTATAAAATCTATTGCATGATAAATATTTTCAATTAATACCTTATTTCACGAACTACCGTTTTGCTCATTATTTCTGTTTAAATTGTATCAATAATTGATCAAAATTTCATTATTTAGAGACTTTTACTATTTTATGAAACGACTGTTCATGTTATTTGAAAAATTCTCTGTATTCCAATAAATCATAAAGTTTTGAAGCTTTACTTAAGCTTTGTCAGTGTTGAACAGCAGGCAATTTAAAAATTTAAATCTTTATTGATGAAGTTCGTCGAATCAAAGATTTTAATAAGGTTTTAATGAGCTGACAATTATCCAGAGTCTTAGTTAAATAAATTTTAAATCGCATATTGATTTTGAAATTGAAAATGGAACATTTGCAAGAATTATCATGGAAAAGTTGTCTTTGGTAGAGATATTTATGCTAAAGATAGATTATTCAAGATTTCAATCCAAATATCCAATACTTTGCAATAACTAATTAAAAGTTAATTGAACAGTCCAAAACTCAAATGGAAATCCATGTACAGCTGACAGAAGCATAGCGTTAACAATAAGCCTAATCAACATCATGCATCAGGTCATCGTTATTAACAATACAATCATTATCTTTTTTATCATCATCATTAGTGTCCTCACCGTCGGCTCCACTACTACAATTACTTTTCTCAGAAGCCATATTATCTTCATTGTCATCTTTATTAACAACACCATCATTATCTTTTTTATCATCATCATTAGCGTCCTCACCGTCGGCTCCACTACTACAATTACTTTTCTCAGAAGCCATATTATCTTCATTGTCATCGTTACCATCACTTCCAACCACATTCGTATCACGCACATCGTCGGTGCCATCATCATCACCCTTATTATTATCACTCTTCGTACCTTCTGATATGGAATCTTCCTCCTTTTCCCCTTCACTGCTACTTGTATTATTGACTTTTGAACCTGAAAATCCACCACCACAATTCATAAAAAAAAAGAGATGCAAATGTTTAACAGAGATAATTAACACAGCTAATACCGGAGAGCTATGTCAATATTAAAGAAACCAATTATGCACTTGTCAAAATCACTCCATATAATCTATTTAAACCAACCTAGAGACGAGTAAGCAAAAGAAAAATAAGATCACCTGCAGTTTCATCGTCTGATTCATTCTCATTATCATCCTTCTCTTCCGCTTCTTCATGACTTCGCTCACTTTTTTCACTTGAACCTTGTTCAGATTCTTAAAAAGCAAACCTCAATATTACGCAAAATGTTGGATCTTAAAATCTACAACAAGCAAAGTTATACAAACCCTTGACTATTTCGAAATCATATTATAGCGTCAAAGACCGAGAAGGATATTGAGCATCAAATCATTCGATTTAGTTCAAGAAATTTGAATTATTTATTTTAATAACTTTGTGATTCAATAATTAATGCTTCCTCATTTCTAATGTATAATAAAACTGTTAATCTGTCTATTTCGAATCGTATTATATCGTCAAAGACCGAAAGTATTTCAGAAAACTTAAAGAAATGGTAACTGAATAGCTTTAAAAAAAACAATGTGCAATATAAATTCCGTGAACAACAGAAATAATATAGGCTCTACATGGAAGAAAAGAAGTTTCAGCCAATGCACAAAGTAAATAAATATAATTGAATATATTAAACAATACCAACACATAATTGAGTATACATGAAGATTGAAATCAACTCTACGCATATAGTGACATAAAAGTAATGATGGTAAAAGAAAATAAACTTTACCTTCGTCATCTTTTTCATCATATGGATGCAGTAAATTGTTCAACCGTTCTTGCTGAAATTGAATGAAGGCAAAATTCAAGCAACAATTCTACTAACAAAGAATTTTATGTCAAGTATTAATAATATATGATCACACACAAATTACTTTCTAAGGTGAGAAGACCATCAAATAACTAGATCAATATCAGCAGCTGTTAAAATTGAACAAATAGAGAAGTAGTAATTTCTAGTACGTGCAAAGTGTTTCAATCCATGATTTTTGATATCTGCAAAAACAACTTCGAACTTTGCTAAACGTCTCTTTTTTTCTCAGGAAAACAGTTCATGATATTCTTATCTACTGTCGACAAATTTAATACACCTTTTTTTTTACTTCTCTAGAACTAATAATCAAGTTGCTTCACCTGTGCATTCAATTCATTCTGATCGTATGCACGATTTTGTACCATCAACCTTGTTTCTTGCTAAAATTAAAAAAAAAAGTTAGTCAACGGTGATAAGCAACGATAAACTTAAGCTGAATTTCTTCCGTAATATTCTCAGAACGCACACAAATATTTTCCTTCTCCTATCACCTATCAAAGTTTCATCATCGACTATTTTCTCCAATCAATAATTAACTCTTTTACCTTTTACTTTTCACCATATGACATCAAGTCTAACAACTAATAGTGGATAATGAAAAAACAAATTAACAAAATAGTGATGCATGCTTCCTCATTAACGTTGAACAATCTAAACCACGAATTGCCTAACTATTAAGTGAAGCAAATAAAATGGTTCAATTAAACTTGAAAGCCTTACTCTGACGATCAAAGCAGCAGTGCTGACATCAGCAAATGTTTTACATCAAACTTCCCTGGTAATCAAACTTATTATTCACCCACTATCAGTATTATCAATAATAAAAAAGTTGTCCTTGGATTTTTTTCTTCTCACACATATCCACTTCACAAAATACCTGTGCAGTTCAAAATCTCACCCGCATCCGCTTGATTTTCCGACGAGTTAACGAAACCTTTGTTTCCAGTTCATTGTAATAAATGGCACCATCACGAATTGTAAACAAGAAATTGTCTTGTTCAAACCCCTTCGTTGATTTGTTTCTTACCAACCAGTTATAATCCCGAACCGATTGATACTCATACCTTAAAAGTTATGATACTAAGGAACTATCGTTAGTCAATATTACTTCCAAATTTTTGACTTCAAACGTCGAAAATGTTGATGGAATCTATTTTTGATGTTATACGGTGTATTAAAAACACTCTACGGAAAAAGGAAGCATAAACCAATAACTCACATGAGCTCTTTAAAAAAAGGTAAATTTGTATTTTTCTGAATTACATGTCTTTATTTCTAATATAGCTTGTGAATAAATTTTCAACGTACACATAATCAGGATCGAATTCAAGACCCTTTTCTGCATCTTTCAGACGTTTATCCAAAGTTTCTTTGGACGGCAAAAAGTATGTAACAAATTGTTCACCTTCTTCATCCATCATACCACTAAAAATAATTATTCGTTTTGCAAAACTATTCGTGAATCATCCACTTTATCAGATCATTCTGATAATGATATGAATATACTTTAAAAAAGATTATCACCAATATACTTATTTCATCCATCAATGGTCGATTCTACAAATCATGACTTTTACCAGAGAACATGTGAAAACGATTCCTAAAGTAGTCTGTAACTTATGGATTGTGTAACCCAAAACATTTTTGCATTCAGCACTTATTTTCCAACCCCATTTCGAATTTCATACAAGAAAACTGTATCAATGACTGTAGCCACTGCGAAATCGAAATTAGATAAGAATGGGACATACTAATAAGTGAAATTTACTTACTGACTATGTAATCTTTAATTATGAAGCTTTTCCGGATGAAAGTCTAAATTGACTAGTGAAAGTTATATGTGAGACAGGAAAAATCTTATAAAAGTACCGTATAAGTGCCTGCGGCATTAATGTATGCGCGTCGAGTTTATCATTTTGTGGTATTGGATCACTATCAAAAACAACTAGTGCAAAGGGGTGCACCCAGTTCTGAAAACAATGCTTTGAAATTCATAAAAACTTTTGAGTTATTGTTATTTACCACTGTTTATTATAACTCATTAAACGAAAAAGCTACCAATATGCTAAAAATACCTAATAAATCAAATTGAAATAAATCCAACCTTATCATTTTATCATATAATTCAGCAGTCACCACATTAAAGAGTGCTGGTAAAAGTTCAGGAGTGCAGCAGAAATTACCCAAACTAAAGCTATTAAAAAAGTTGCATGGATAGCAGTTGCACAGATAATAGTAAAACTTACATCGAAATCAGGTAACAATGGTAATTCCTCAACAGCAGTTACACCTTTTTTGGTTGGATGATCTGATACTGATTTCAATGTCTGAAAAATTGTTTACATGATTCTTTTTATTTATTGGCATAAAACTAAACTATAGAGATACGATATGAAATTTTGAATGAACAAATCAAATGAATATCAACTAACTTTTTTAAAATAACTATATACTATGCTATGCGAAATCACTTACATCATCAAACGTCTTGTTAATTGCTGCAATTTGTGATACTCGATCTCTGTACAATACATCCGTCTCTAATTTTCTCTTTGCGCTATAGCCAATCTGGAAATTCGTATTCAATGCATTTATTTCTTGCAGATAGAATACGATTTGAAGAATGGATATTGAACTTCAGGTTATCACAGAAATATAGAAAATTCAAAAAAAAATGAAGCAGCAATTCATACTTCTTTCTTAGCCAAATTTTGTAATCAAAGAGAAGTCGAAGATATGATAAAAACAGTTTTCATGAAAGATGACAAATGAATTAAAAGCATTAATGATCAATGGAAGCGAGCGACTAAAATATGGTTAGAAAAACTGACTCTAGTTTCTTGTCTTTCAGCTGATAAGCCAAACCTCGTGAATTCGGAACTGATATATTCCGTTTTCCTCATCCATGGCACCATTTTACTATGTTGCAAGGATCTTAAAAAAATTTTTAGCTCCATAAATAAAACTAAAATTAAAGGTTACTAAATTAATGGAAAATATGCAAACCTGCGTAAATTTTGAGGATTTGTTTGCTCATCTTCAAGAAGTTCGAGATCAATGGGATGGTGCTATAACATGAAGTAACAAAATTTCAAATAAATTCAAAAATTTCAATTCCGTTCTTTTAATCATAATTTTTAAACTACAATTTCAATAAAGACTTTTAGCAGGCTGCATTTATCATATTAACGCCAAAACGAATATGTTAAAGCAATTAAATAAAATTTACATTCACGTTTAATCTAATACCTACATATGCCTGTTCATCTTGTTCAATTCAGTAATATCCATATATGCCTCATTTTCAATTATCATTAAAAATCCATATTTGCAATATGAAAGAAATCAATTATTGTTAACAGACGTACACACATACTTTTTTCAGAGTTTTGCCGCTAACGTAATAAGTTTCTGGATTGATAAGATCAATATTAACGCCGCAGTCTGGCTCACATAGTAATTCGAATTTGAAATTCTTTTCAAGACTAGATGATTTGTAATCAGTGAATCTAAACAAAAATCTGTTAAACATGGAAATAGAGGGGAAAAGTTCATTGCAATCTTTCAACAATAAAGATACTTTCTTTCCATTACATTTGCTACGTATATGAGAAAACAACTTCAATTTTCAGTTTCATTAACAAATGCACCAGAAAAAAGATAAAATTATGAGACAAAAAGCATTAAAATTATTTAAATAAAAAACATGCAAGGTAAGCCAGAAGCAAAATTAAAAGAAAAAGTAATTTAATTTAGGGACGAAATTTAATTGAAAATAGAGTAATTTAAATTCCATGCTTAATTTCAAACTAACCTGCTTAAGGAAACAAACGGACATGCTAAAAATTTTGTATCAAAAGGTATATCTGGCAGTGTATTGCTATATTTGACACGGCAAAGGAAATCCGTTTTTCTGCAAATAAAACGTTATATCATATACGATAAATGACAAAAAAAAAATTTTTTTATGATCATTGCACACTTCATAGCTTGCTAATGTAAAGCAACCACAAAAAAAATGCTATATTTATCGTTGCAAATGATGAAAATTTATTGAAATGGAAATTTACGCAGATGCCCAGGAAACATTTTATTAAATAAATCAAAGAAAAAAAACAAACAAACATCGGACGCTCTTCACGACCATTTACGGGATGACGACGAGGTGTTTCAACAGTCGATGACGAACCTGATACATCGGGGTTGGCCATCTGCAAAATGAAAATAATATGAAGTATGATGCTATATTTTATTCTAATCTAAACATGCGCAATATAAAAAATATATTTAGCAAACATGGCAAAATGCTAACTAGTGGTCTGAAAGCTTTAGGATTGAGTAGTTTATTCCTCGTAAGTTTATTTCCAAGATTTACTCTTCATGCATTAGTGGTAATACCATATAACAATTACAGCACCAATTGACGTAAATTTCTAGGTTATTGATGATTAAAATAACCAATTTCCAAGTTTAAATGGAAATTAGTAAGGGATTGTTTCAACTGCTGGTCAGTATCGTATTTGATAAGACTGCTTCGGTGAAGTTACACTGGAATCCGCTTTCCATGTCCTTCCATATTAGGCGGTACTCGGTAACACTATTTACAATAAACAACCAATTGGTCATTTTCAGGCCAAACTACAGATACAAGATGGGTCATGTGATCACTTAAACCCATTCATTTGAAAGGCAAAGCAAATGGTGTAAACACGAACTTACTTAGTGTAAATAATTAGCCGTTTTCCTTAGGATCGTACATCAAGTAAATTTACAAGCCGATGATAAAAAGAGAGCTATTTGGCAGTATCCTTAAAATTCGCAGTATCCTTAAAATCAAAATTCAAGCAAAGAGACAAGATTATTTGATTGATAAAAGCTGAGAAAAAAATAGCACAATCAAAGCTACTGTCATTTTTCCGACAACAATTAAAAGTATATTACAATCATCCTTATCAGACTTGCTCTTTCTTTCAAATACAATACATTCTATTTTCATTCGATTATTATCAATCTCTGCGCTTCTTAAACACAATGGAAAAAAAAAATGCCAATATCAGAATGACTAATTCCTTCTGACTCACCATCAATCAGTCGTTCCTCAATTGATACCTGGTAATACATTTCATCTTCCTTACATTTGATGAAATAATCAAAATTCGTCCCATTCATCCCACGGCTAGAAGCCTAATTACTTCTTACCACTCCCAGAACTCCCATTGCTCATTACCATTCCTAGAAGAGACCTCATCACTTGGGATGTGTCTTATTGCGTAACGCCGTCCGCATTTGCTTGCTGTTCGTGGACTGCTAGGATTCTCGAGTTTAGCTTCCCATTTGTCAGCGAAAGTTTTTTCAACAGGTAGAAAATAAATGAGTATTTTTAAAGGGACAAAGTGAAGAAGAAGCAAAAAACAAAGAAATACAGAGATTTCATGAAAAAAAAATTTAATCGATTTTTCAAGTAGAACTGAACTGATAATTTACACGTAATTGAATCATGATTGCAAAACAGTTAAAAAAATCTTAGTTCCATTATTCAGTTAAATAAATTCCTCCAACAACTAATTAACAACAATAATGCAAAACAGAACAGACAAATCATTGCCATCGAATATGTCATAATCCTTAAAAGAGTTATATTCCATCAAGTAAAGTGATAACCATAATCAAACGGATGGATAAAACGAAATGGCAATTGGCAGTATTTGTGATCCATCAAGTAAGTGATAACCATTACCAAACGGATAGATTAAACGAAATAGCAAACAGAATTGATGGAAAATATGATTTATCAGTTGTATCAGTGATATGGTATTAGTGGTCAGTCGAAAACTTGACAAATAACACAAGCATACAAAGATCGCGCTGTTCTACAACCATCAAATAGGAAAAGTGAAAATATGAAAAAGAAAATACATTTTAGGTCAGTAGTGCAAAACTAAAAGTGCATTGGGATCCTGAATTTTCGATCAATACATTTAGCTAATGAAAAATCAATTTTTGTTCATTCTTGAAAGAAGCATTCCAACTTGCCCCTACGAGGCATCTTCTGCATCTTACTAGTTATGCGAGCAGTTTACCTATCAAAAAAGTTGTATTAATGTTTAATGAAATACAATTGGATCAATATGACACAAAGGTGAAACAACAAAGACACATGACACAAAGTTCTTGACCTAATTTTGAAGAATTGAACTATTACTGTTGGAGTTTTCGATGACCTATCGATTTGCTGAGCATACTTCGCAGATATAATGGTTATGACAAGATTTAGGAAACTATTGCTAAACTGAAATCACTAAATAGGGAAACATGTTGACCTAATTTTTCTGTTCGTATCTCATATAACTTTAAATTCTATGATGGAAAACAATTCCGAAGTTTCTTCTCCATTCAACCACTGTACTGATCATCATCGGTAAGCTCTTAGCTTACTTTCAATTTTGAAAAATAATGTGTCACTTTGCTTAAATATTATTATCTTTTTATCACAATTAAATGTTTTTTTTCTTCATAACCTCAGAATTGTCTTAGCATTTTAGTGGATTTATTTACAACAAGTTCTTCGACTTTAATATTTTAACCAATATTTTGTACAATTGCTATTATAAATAAAATGATGCTCAATATCGACCTCACACTCTCCTATGTAATTCCGAATTTATTAATTGCTTCATCATTTAAAAGTGCATCACACAAGAAACTTCATCTATTGCTTAAATGCTATTTTATTTGCAGTCATCCCTCATCTGCTGAAAAGTCAACTAGACTTAAAAAATTTTTTCTGAAGGAAATAATTGCTATAATTTTAATATTTACAAACATGCCAATAAAATACTTAACTATTTCAACACTATTTTCATTTCATCCCAACTTATTTCATTCGATGCAAATAAAATAACCTGCAACTGATAAACACTCAAGTAACAAAAGAAATTTTTTAATTCCTGGATAAAATTTTGGATTAATTTTCATAATTTTCCAAACCGGAAAATCTCGGTTAATTACTGAATGCGGAATATCCTATTTCAAGTGTGACTACTTTAAAAGTATTCATATTACAATTTAATTGAAATTACTACCCAATTCTGACAAATACAACAATTAAAATTTGTTTTTGACTTACCAACAAGCAGTTTCTATCTTATTTCCGATCGGAATTTTGAAAATTCAATTTTATTTGATCCCAAATAAAAACATTTCGTTATTGTAAATTAAAAATGAATTCATGTAGTAGTCAATTGTTTATTTTAAAAAAAAAAAACATAATTAAGGAATTTAATTTGAAGAATTTCGTCATACTGACGGAATTGCCGCCATCTTTGGGGGAGACGAAAAAACTATTTGGCCATAATTCAACAATTTTCATTTTGAAGCTTTTCTTATATCATTCTCTTTATCAAGAAACTGACTATGATAAATCGTCTAATAATTGAACTTTGCAATATTTTTGATAAATTAATTGTTTTATTAGTTGGAAAAACCACTTATTATTTATACTCTAATTTTGAAAAATTCTAAATAATTTGCACCTTTTGACAGTAAAAAAAAACGAGAAAAAATCTGTGCAATAAAATTATTTCATATGAGAAGTGAAGAAAATAAAAAAAGTTTTTAAAAAAAGATTTTATTATAGTTGTATATTGTATACTGATGTTTTTATTCTTTTCTTTGTAAACTATGAAATTATTTTTTTTAAAAAATTTAACTTAATTTTTTCTACACAAGCTATATTATCGCTTGGTTTTTTTTTCATAAGCTTTTTTGTAAACTATAAAAATTCTTTTTTAAATATTTTTAATTCAAAAAAGTGAGGGATTAATTTCTCTTTAAAAATTTCTGTAATGCTTTTATTTATTTCAGAACAGAGGTAATTAAATGGTTTTAAATTCCTTATTCATATTTCATTATGCTATTATCCTTTACTGAAATTCCTGACCTGAAATTCGTTGACAAATCCGTATGAGTTTGATTTCTTATCAGAAATTATAATTTGACATTTACAGTTCTATCTTGGCAATTTTTAAAATATCGTTCTCCTGTACTGTTCTTTTCAAAACTTGAAAACGTTTCTAAAATCTATCGTTCATATTTCATTATGTTATTATCCTTTCCTGAAATTTGTTCTGCTGACAAATCTTTTCAGAGCAGTACAAGAGAACAATATTTTAAAAATTTTCATTCAATCATTTCAGATTGTTTATTACCATAATTTACAAATTATATGTTTCTCAATTTCTAAGCATAAATTTTTTGCAACTTGCACAATTTCCAAGGATTATAAATTATAAAACGAAAAAAAAAGAACTTAATGAAAAATAAAATATAGGAGAAGTATTTTTATTTAAACAAGCAAAAAATTAAATAAAATAAGAATTATTTAAAGCATATTTTTTATTGATGCAAGCATTCCATATCATATTTTAGCGAAAATATCATTATTGAAGCATGCCAAACAAGATGGTTAATTTTAAATTTGAGAATTATAGCGATCATATGGAGTATTTCAAGTAATATAATATTTGATAATTGTTACCAAATTTATCATATAACATTCAAATGATGGCAAATCTTTAGCGAAGTATTTGCTTTTTCGATCCTCTAGAATTTTTATATTGCATTTTTTAATGTTTGGTACTAAAAATATCCTAATCAATTGATATTGAACTATTATTGAATTATTTGTTTACTCACTTACTTAGTAATAATAGTGCCATCATTACCGCTATTATAACATTATTTAGTAGTATAGTTTATGAAAGTCAAAGCAAAGCGAAAAAAAAAAATGCTTCGAGGAACAAACAAGAATTAAATGACTTAAACATTAAGTAATACTGTGTTTTCACGTCATGATCAAGTTAAACATTTTAGTTTTTCTTAATCTTTTCTTCATCCTTGTGAATTTAATTATTATATTTGCGTCTAATTATAAACCAAATCGCATGAATTAATTTCAAATTTAAATCTAATCCTGAATTAACTTAATGCTAAATTGTACCTTTTTACTTTTTCAAATTTTAATTATAAAAATTTTCTCCCACATTCCTCCTTTTACTTCTTACTTTCGTTCCTTCTTTTTTATTTTAATTTAACATTTGAAGGTTTTAATGAAGATTTGCACCTGTTGTTTTCTTGCAAAATTCTGGTAATTATGTAGCTTTGAGTAGACCAAAGATGACTTGTAAGCAGATGTATTTATTTAATGGTTTAATTTTTAGAATTATAAGCATGAATAATTCTTTTACACGTATTATTTTTCATGCTTTTTCGAACAGCTGATGAATTTAATTTCATTTTAAACCATATAAAATGAACAATCATCACCTAACCTGCTTATCATTTAAAATTTAGTGCAATCAAAAATCTGAAAAAGGTATTTGAATATATTTTTAAATATTAAAAATCCTATTAATTGCTAATTAATCATATTACTAGTTAATGCTATATTTCGTTCTCATAAAATTACTGCTAAATTATTCGATCAAATTTATTTAAGTTGTTTTATTACTTTACAAATGCTACGAAAAATTAATATAATATTGTTGGATACACTGAAAATTAAAAATTGAAAAGGTAGGTGCTATTAATGGAATTGAAAATAAGCAAGTTTTAAAGACAACGTTGATTAAACAATAAACAGTGGAAAAATAAACAATAAATAATGGAACAATAAACAATAAACAACTTTTTTTTCCTGAAAATATAATACATTTTTACCTTTTTCGTTTTAATTTAAATAATAACTGCTAAAAATTTCGGAATGCGTTATAGAAATTCCCTGTTACCATAAGTATTATCATATTTAGCATTGTGATATTATCATTATTATCATTTGTCATTTCAATTCAATTAAGAAATTCATTTCATTTACTTTTGAATAATAAGACTAATAGAATTCAAATAGTGAATACACTACTAGAATTCATGCAACAACAAATTAAAAGTTTTTTTTTTCAAAAAGTATAACTTTAATCAAGGATAATAAATAACACTGCTAGCTAATATTCAAAGTAAATAATACTCAAATCCTTCCTTTTCTTATATAAGCGCATAATCAAAAGCTTTCTTTTAAATTTGCTGAAGTTTACCTATGAAATTTAAGTTTTTTATTCGGTTTATTGAGTAAAAAGTTTTTGTGCCAGGAAGATTTATTAGGTTGGCATTAATAAACAGGCATAAACAATATGCGATATGATAATTTAACATCCTTTCAACAGTCTAATAATGAAAATCTTGGGAAAGTATCAGGCTACTTATTTTATCTTTCTTGGTCAAAGAAATTTTTTTTTTAATAATTTGTGTAAACTCTGTAGAAAAAAGTTTTTTTTTACATTCTTTGCTTAATCAATTACAAGATTTATTTGCTGAAAAATATGCTAAATCTATGCGAATCATGCTTAATCTCTTTTATGCAATATGCAACTTAACCTTTCTAATTTAATTTATTTTAACTTTTTTTTAAGTAAAAATTTTCAATTGGAAGTTTAACTTTAGAATCTTCGTATAATAATACTTTTTTTTTTAAAAAATATTCTAAACGGTGATTGCATGCTATTTTTGAATATTATATTATAGAAGTTATGCTAAATGAAATTTTTGACAATTGTTGTAGTGGAAAACTTTGTGAAGACATAAGTAGAAAAAAAAAAGAGCTTTAATTACAGTAGAAATTTATTCTTAACTTTGTCCTTTTCTTGCTATTCTTTGTAGTCTTCTCTTTTTTCCCTTTTTTTTTTTAGGATAAATCGAGAACAATTTTATATTCTTTTTATAAACTACGAAAATTCATCCATTTATTTCTTCTATATAAATTTCAAATTTAGAAGTAAAAATTTTTTTTTCAAACAAAATTAAAGAGCAATTCTAACTCATTTCATAATCTTCGAGAAAAAAATTTTTTTTTTCCATTCACTTATTATTTTGTATAAGTTTATAGGATGATTCAATTTTTCTTTTTTCAACTTCCTTTCTTCCATCACTCACCAAAGCAATGGAGACGAAAAGACAGGAAGTAAATTTGGAATTTGTTTACCAAAGAGTAAAACAACTTTTCGCATTTTCTGAGCAAGATTTTAGCTAACACTCGCAATTCCCTTTTGTGATGTTCCAAAATTTGCTCTTTGAAGCGTAATTCTGGCTACATCCATTTTTCTCTTCTTTCTCTCCCTCCCTCTCTCTCTCTCTCTCTCTCTCTCTTCACGGTTTTCAACAATGTGAATTTCACTTTTTTGTTTCTTTAAATGCACATTTAAATATAAGTTGCTGCTACAAAAATAGCATAAAATTGTCACATTTTATTTTCGCTACTGAAAAATATATCAAAAAAGTAAGAAAGGTTTAATTTTAATTATTCAAATAATGTCATTTCTAATTTAATTTCCAATCATTTCTAATTTCGGTATTTGAAAAAATAAAAAAAAAGGACATATTTGGAAATTAAAGTGATATAATTTTTCTTAAAGTTTTTCATTTTTGATATTTCCAATATCTGTTTGGTTGAGGAAGAAATAAATTGATAGATTATAAATGAAGAAAGACACTTAAAGTTTACAGCTTAATTAATTGCGTGAATTTTCATATAATCTAAATTCAGTATTTCATTTTCATTTACATATGGATGAATCTTAATAATTTTATCAAATTCGTTAAAACTTTTCAAAATGCTTCCATTGTTTCCAACTTTTGCTTCATTCCTGTTACTGTTTTTGATTTTTGAACATGAATTGCAACTTGTTTAATCGATTAGAAGAACAGGAATATTATATTTCGATACTTACCATTTATAACTTACATAGCAAAAGTTTGAATTATGAACATTTCAAACGAAACCCTATGACACTGCCTATTCAATAAACATGTTAAAAGGTCAATGAACCAATAAATTATTCGAATGAATTACCATCCTAATCATTCTATCGAATATTTTTCATCTTTCATATAAAAATCAAAATTAAATTTCACTCAAATATCTGATAAAAGAAGAGACTAAATTTATTCCTGATATAAGCTAACAATCGGCTCGAAGCAATTCATTGTTTTGACGCTACATATAAAAATTATTTGAAAAAAATTTTTTCCTTTTTAAATAATCCAAAACTTATTTGAAAAGTATTATATGATTAGGATAGGATAGTAATACATGATATATTGATATTTTATTTGATGCATTTCAAGTATGAATGAGTTATTGAAATTAATACTTGAATTTGATACGATAGTAAGATTTAAAACGAAAATTTATTATTCTTCTCAATGTTATCACTTCTATATTGTATAATAAACTTTACCTTTAGCTAATAAGTTCTCTTTTTATTTTTCATTAAACTGAATGTAGTAGAATGATTGCACTTGCAATTAGCTATCGTTTCTTTTTTTTTTCATCCGCTTTAAAAACTTAAAAATTAAAAATAAAAATTTGAAAGATATCTTCTCATCCGTAATTGAGCACTATTATATATGGGAATTTCAAAAACATTCATTCCTACTTCCTTTTTTTTTCCTGAACTACAAATAGTACTATCAATTGCCGTTGATATTATTTTGATGAAAACATATAATCGTACATTTTTCAAGTTTAAGTGCAAACGAAACTTATTTATATATTCGAATCGTTTTTTTTTTTTTTTGGAACTCTTAAAACTGCATTTATTTTTGACAACATCTGGATAATCTAACTTAACATTTCCTATCCTTATTTTTTTTTTTACATTACATTTATAAACTCATTTATTTTCGTTTTCTTCCTTTTTTCCTCTCTATCACTCTCTCCTTATCAGTTCATTAAAATTTTAACTATTATTCTTAATACTGAATTGATTTTAACTGAAGCAAATGTAATTCAATATAAACAGTTATCATACTGATTAAGTTATAGATTGAGTCAATTCATAGTTGTATATTTGATTCCATTTTTATCACTCAGTTAATGTATGAAATTGATAATCAACGGATTTAATGTCAATTTAAAAAAAAAAAAAAAAATATTCTATTTGGACTTTTTTTGACAGTAAGTTATCAGTAGATTCTCTTTCCCTCACTCTCCTCTCTCTCTCTCTCTTTCTCGCCTTCTCTACAATTTGCTGTTCTTCTCAGAATTTTAATGATATCATGATTTTGATACATCATAAATAATGCATAATATTAATTAAATATTTGAATTGAAAAGAAGAATTTGCTAATGGGAATTTCACACATATATTCACAGAGAATAATTTAAATTTCAGACAATAAAATCTAACATCATTGTATTAAGGTGTGAAAAAAACAAAAAACAAAAGAAAAAAAAACAAAAACAAAAAAATCAGAAAAATTATTCAATGGTGGAATAGTTACTTTCATATTAGTCAGAATTTTTCATACAAATATTTCAATGCAACTAATAACGATTGATGGTGAAGCTGATCTGAGAATTCATAATATTTCAATCTTACCATCGGATCGATGTGCTACCGATGATCAATTGGTCCATTTTTAATTTTCATTTTTCTTTTTATTTATTACTCCGGAAATAAAACATGAAATGTTCTGTTTAGCTATATTTCAATGAAGCATAAAAAGCGTATTCGAAAATTTAATCTTAGGAAATCTTACGTCAATATATTTTGATAATGCAAGCAAATTGAAATGCTCAAACTACTAGTCAACCAAAATAAATGGATTAAGATGGTTGAAATTTTTGAATATTTTCACGGAAGCTAATTCCTAAAGCTACTCAATAAATATTTAAAGAAAAAAAAACTAGGAAAAGGAAGGTTGATGAAAATTTATGAGATGAATCGTGCTAAAATCGGAACCGGAAATAATTAACATGTTTCTTTTTTTTCTTCCGTAATTTTTCAAACTGATTAAATATTTATTTTTAATGTTAAAATTAAAAGAAAAGGAATCATTTGAAATTTATTCATGATTCGTTTTTTTTTTTCCGTTTCAGGCATCAGAATGCTGTTGCGGTGATGGTCGATTTTATCATTATCCCACAAAAAAATGTAAAGCATCACAAAATGTTGGTTTCATGTTTAGCCGATTGAATGATTCCTGGTCTCATGTTGTTGTTTACGGATTTGTTTATCCATTAATTGTTAGCATAATGATTGCTCCTCTATGTGCTGTACTTCTTGGTATGGGTAAACGTGAAAGACGCGAAGGCGATCGACGTTTTGTTTGTTTTTAAATTTATCATTCATGAAGGCAACGGAAAGTTGCTAAGGAATTAAGAAAACAATTATTTGTCAAAATTTGCTAAAATTTCAAAAAAAAAATGAAATTATTCTTTTTTCCTTTTCTTTCAACTTAATGTTTCACAAATTTCGTCGTATTTTAATTTATTTTTTGATTACAAAAGTTTTAACGAACTGATTTGATTATTTATGAATTGATAGGGAAAAAAAAAGGTTGGATAAGCTTATCGAATAAAAACATTATTGTAAAAATAATTTTCGATTTAAAAAGAAAAATTTACAACTGGGATTTTCGAAAATTTTAATGAACTAATTTTAATAGCTATTAAATAATTGAATGAAATTAAATAAATTTATTAATGCAAATATAATTTTTAGCCTAATCCATTATATCAAATGATATGGTTGTTATCGTTTTGTGGTTGGATTAGCTTACTTTCACCGTTACCTTTCTCGATATGGTACTATATAATTGGTGATGGTATCAGGTATAAAATAATTCTTTTGTTGATCCCAGATATTAGCAGTTTAAAGAATTCTTAAATTTAGGAATATTATTGTTCGTTTTTCATTGATCAATAGTAAAAGATCATTTCAATCATTACTTACTCATTACTATCATTACTTATCATAGAAATATTTGAATTAAAAAGAATTCAGAAATAATTATTAGAATTTGAAGAAGCTTTAATCAATCAGTGGTAATGTGTTATATGTTTCAAACAACAATGGAAGCTTTACCTCATGCAATCGATACAATGATGACATTATTTAGCATACTTCTTGCTGCTGGAAGGTTTCTGTTGAATGGAGATAAAATTTCAATTTAACAATTTCCTTTTATTTTTCTTTTCTCTGATTCAATTTATAAGAAAACGAAAGTAATACTTCTCTTAATTTGTTAAAAAGTAAAATAAATTATCTGAATAAAAGCTGAAAAGGTAATTTTCAATAATTCGATAATATATTTTTTTTTTCTAAAATAAAAAGATATTGAGTCAATTGTGAAATTAGCTAAAATATAGTTAAATGCATTAATTTTACTAAAATGTTTAATAGTTTTTATGATCAAAGTTAATTAATTTCAAATATCTTTCTTCTTATTTTTTGAAATTTCAAAAAAAGAAACATTTTTTTTTTCATAAAATTATTTGATTTTTTCCTAGAAATTTATCAATCAATTATCAGAAACTTATCAGTTAAAAAAAATCAATCAATCAATTGTTATAGATTTTTAACACAGTATCATCGGAATACGATTAAATTACGAACAGTGGAACGTTTTTCTCGTGCTATTTGGGCAATAATTTTTATTTGTGCATCAATGGGAATTCTTAGGTTTTTTGAATATGGTGCTGATGTTTATCAATTCTGTTTAGGTATTGAATATGGCAAATTATACTTAAGTTAATTTAAGAACGGAAATTTTTGTTTAAATGAAAAATTATAAAATTTGAAATGGGAAGAATTGTTTGTCAAATATTATTCTTCCTCTTTCTTTTTTCTCTTTCTCATTCTTCCGTGATTCACACACAGGTATTATTATTTATTTATCACGATAAAAATTTCAATAATAATGATTATACGGTTATAATGATTATATCATCGATTATTGATTATAATGATTATATCATTGATTATTGATTATAATGATTATATTAATAGTATAATGATTATATCGTTGATAAAATTCAAACTGTTAAACACAATACTTAAAAGCAATATGTTAACATAACCTAGAAAGTAATTGGATAACTAAGTGATTAAAGGTATAGAAAATTTTTTTTTCAAGGTAAAAATATATTTTAGATACAGAACCAGGACCATACTTAGCCAGTCGATGTATGGTTACCGATGGTACCTTAATTACAATAATAAATCGTCGTTTTTGGAAGATTGCATTACCATTAGCTGATTTTCTCATTCAATTTATATTTCCTGGTTTTTTACTTCTCGTACTTCATATCAGTTTCATTCGTGAACCAATTATCGATTTTGATGATAAACAGTAAAATTTCAACTTAAACAATAATAATTTGAAATTTGTAAAAAGAAGAGAAAAAAAAACACTTAAATTTTATAATTTTCATTCATATATTTTTTTTTTATTCTTAATAATTATTATATTTTTTTTGATGGATTTTTTTTTTGGCAACTTTTTGAAAATTTTCAGTAATCGATTTGGACGAACACCTCGAGATCAATCACGAATTTTGATCACTGCAGTTACAATTGTCTTTCTTATCGTTCAAATTCCAACAGCGTTGCTTACAATGCTTACATTTACAGTCAATCAATTTAATTCAAATCTCATTTGTGAATTTTACTATTTTTATGGATGTACTTTCGTCACGAAATTTAGACTTCATTATTTGATTGAGGCAAAAAAGAAAGAAAAAAGAAAAAAAAATCGAATTTCTAAGAAGAAAAAAGAATTAGAAACCAATATCAACTTAATATAAGAATCTACCTAATGAAGCTTCTCTTAGATTTTTAAAAAAATAAATTTAAAAAATTAAAATTTAGTCTTATTTTTTTGCACATCCATTATTTGTTAACAAAAACTAACAATGAATAAATCAAATAAGAATTGAAAAAAAAATTGTATTTATTCACTTTCAATAGTGATATGTGTTATCACTTGTAAATCCTATCTTTTCTTTGTAAAAAAAAATTTTTTTATTGAAAGGATGTTAAACTTCTGTTAAAAAATTCTAGTCAAATTTCAACTTCAGCTATATTCGTCTATCTTATCAAATTTTAACTATAAAAGAAAACCATACCTTATCAGGATGAAGACGTGAAAATGATAACGTTTTAATTGAATTCAACTTACATACATGGTAGAATTAACAAATTAAATGCTAAAAATTTATTTGAAATATTAAATCGTGATTAGAGAAAAAAGAAGAATAAATTTGTTATCTGCTAATATTTTTTTATTAACAATAAAAAATGAAAAATATAAAATTGAACAAAAATTTACTTTTTTTAAAATTTAACTTTTCAATATCAAAAAAATATATATTTGAAATTTAATTTCAGTATCTCATATGGCTCTTATATTTGCTCATCTTCAACCATTTCTTTCAATGACCACAATTGTGGCAAATAATAGTGCATTGCTAATTGGTTACTATGTTATTGTTAAAGATGATGATATTGACGTAGGTGATTCATATACGTCAATTTCCAGTGAAGATGATGTATTTCCCAATGAACGTTCAAATTCCTCAAGGTATATTGTTAATTAAAATTTATTATCCTAATTCATTAAAATATTTCTAATCAATTTAATTTATTTGTTGCAATTACAGTAACAAACTTTTACATAGTAATAAGTAATACTTCTTAAGAAAAAAAAACTTTTTTTTTTTTTTACAGATGCTATTTGAGCGTTAGTTTCGATAGTTCTTTACCACCTCATTCACGGAATGTTAGTGTTGTTGCACACGAATCAGTAAGTTTGGAAGCATCAACTTTTTTACCAATACATGGATTATGATAATTTGAATTCGATTTAAATCACAAAAATTGTAAGTTACTAATATTATGAAACATTCATGTAGTACTTTATAATGTACTTTTAATATCATTTGTTTCCTAAATTTACTTAATAATTTTGTCAAAATCAATTAAATGTAAATAATATTGGATTTATTTTATTTTTTCATTTTTTTTTCGCTAAACAATTATGAATAGAAATTTAATTTAAATGAATGACGTAAAAATCTTTATCGAGATTTTTTTTTATTGTTTTTTTAACTAGAAAAAAAAATTTGAACATTTGAAGGTTTTCATTTCTGTTGTCAATATTTTCCAACTCTATTGTATCTTTCGAAATATCAAAATTGCATTATCAGTATGGAAAAATTACCGTTATCAGCAATCATATCTGTTACTCTTTAAAATGTGAATTAAATGTTCCTACTTTATTATTAAAATAAAACTAATATGACTAAAATTATAACAGTTAAACCTAAATCATATAAGTAAATGACAATTTGATTATATTAAATTAATTTTGTAATCATCGGTCATTTCTTCCGATTTTTAAATTACAACTCGTAGTTGTACAATCACTTTGACTACATATGGCAATTCATTTGATTTTTTCTATTGCAAAATCTCGGCTTATTGAATTATAGATTAACTCCTGTATAAAACAGCTAATTTGGAATTACCGCCCACCATCTCACCATATATTTTCCAGTGACTTTATATAATTAAATTCATTTACCATAATAAGAAACCTAATCTCATAATAATATTTCGCAGATGGCTGTATCACGAAATTCAACACATTTTAGAATTATACGTGTCTAGTTCAACTACACTCTTTTTCCCTCCGGAAGAAAAAATAACATCACCTCAACACATATAATTCAAAAAAGACTATTTTTAATTCAAATTTAAATTATTTGTATGGCAAAATAAAAAAAAATCTGTTATATTTATGGAAAGAAAGCGGACAAATAGAAAATTGACAGTAATTTATAATGGAATTTAAAACAAGGAAAAATATTAATTTATATTACAAGCAACTTTACAAAAATAAAATTTATAATAAAATATGCACAAACAACAGAACATCAAATAAAAACATACATTAAATTATGCACAATCTGCTATATATGTGTAGGAAGTAATAACAAGTGAAATCAGATATAAATTATATAATTTCATAATACTAATAAAGATACATATTACAAAAAAATTAAATAAAAGATCCCATTCACATAGTTTTTGTTCATATGGTACCTATTTCTTGTAACTATATTCACTTTACATTGTAGATGGCTGCATGAACCGAAATTATTAACGTCTTTATAATTGCAATCGTCACTGCATACACAAATTTTCCATCTACCGGTTGAATTCCTAGAGAAATCCTCTACCTAAGCCGAAATATGCATTATAATTGCATTGTCTAATACATATTTACACATGATATAAACTTGCTTAAAACCCTATCTAAGGACCTGAATATTTCGTCAGCGGAACAGACACATAAGAAAACGTGGTCGAAATACTTCAAAGAATCGAAAAATAACATTTTCCTGTCAACAACATGATAAAAATAAATGAATTTATAGTTCAGTAAGTGTAACTTGGTGGAATTAAACCAAAACCGGATGAATACGATGAAAAAGATCGTACCACAATGAATAAGTGAACAGTCCAGTTAATCCGTCTAAATATAACGCCAACATCTAAAGTAACAAGAAAAGAAGTGCAAGGATCACAGGCACAGAAGAGTAGTAAAAAGAAAAAAAACGGAAGCTTTTCAACAACATAATATTCAAATATTATTGATTAAACTATCATATGATATTTTGGAGAAACAGAAAGACCAAATATCTATCTAAAGAAACAAATCCAAGTTAAATAAAAATTCATAAATAAAATATAAATAACAAGTTCAGTAATAACTTAATTGATAATTAACGATAAAAGTTCCAGAAATAAATCCAAGAAATAGTATCACAGTTATATATTTCCAATCATATAAAAAAATCCAAAAAAGTGTGAAGGTATAATGGTAGCGTGTAGTGAACACAAGTTAACACAGCTAAATTTGCCAACCCGTATAAAACAATAATTTACAGTACGAAGTATCTGTTATGCAATATAACGATTCCTTCGCATTCCTCTTACTTCCATATCACAATCACTTAGTGACGCTCCTTATTAAATTTATGCATATTCAAGAGCAATAATATCTGATAGGATTTAAGAGCAGTAATCAATGCCTGCTCCACCTGAAACAATTTTTTTGCAATAATTTTTCTATAGCTGACCTCTCATGCAAAACAGAATACCCACACAAAATTTGAGATAATGTTTAAATAAGGTATTGAAGCAGCAGTCGGCAAACGTTGAAAAATGACTGTGATTCATTTTTCCGTTAGTTATAAGTTAAAAGGAAATATTTTGTAATCAGCCGAAAAAGCCTGAATTTACTATCAGCAGTATAATTGTTAGAGATGATTATGAAGACCAAATGATTATAATAAATAAACAATATATGCACCAAAGCCACAAACCTGGGAATCTGCTTTTGTGCTTGCAACACAGTCTACAAGAATTGGATAGAGGTTAACGAGTTCTGTATAGAATTCTAAATTGAAATTGTCCGCGTGACGTACAAGACCGTCGATAAGAGTACTCACGGCATGTAACACAGACATCATTTCAACAATTCTTTCCTGAGAAAGGCGCAACTGGCCAGCGTTCAACTGATCACGTACGAACGATAACATTACCTACAAGAAAAAAGTTTGCTTCGCAAAACAGAAAATATATACAGCCATGAAAAAATGGTAGGATAAACGAATACTTCTTTGCATCTGGCCAGCAATGATGAGATTGCGGAAGTGCCTAAACTTGATGACGCGATACACTGTCTTCTTTTTTCATTTTCATTTGCCCCTTTCATATCATCAGTAATTGATTCTAAAAAAATAAAAACCCAGATTTTAACTAATCACTTTCCAAAACAATACAAGTAACTTAAAACATCAACTTGTTCATTTTTTTATCAGCGAAACTTGGGCCGAAACATGATCAATAAAGCATGAATTATACCGTAAACTGAACTGAGTTGATCTCAAATGCAGCTTTGATGGATTTCATTACATATTTGTTTCGAATTTCATCAAAGATTTCGAATTTTAATTACCAGTATAATTTACACCAAGAAAAAGCGCTGGTGCCGTACTTCGTACGATATCTGGTTGTTCCTCATTCTGACTCATTGATAACAACGCTTCAAAGCATACTTTTGATAATTCCGCTCGTTGTGTATATGTGTCTAAAGCTACAAGAAAATTTTACCAATAAGTGCTACTTGAGGAATATAAAATCCAACAAAGGGCATCGATTAAGACAATATAAGAACTAATGTTCCAAATTCACATTCGGTTACAAATTTGTAGAAAATTTTCACATCGTAAAATAACGAAATCTCTATATAATTTCAAACCCGAATAAAACGATACCAAAGACATCAGACGAATCCACAGTGCTTATAGAACCACGATTTAGTATATCGATAATTTTTTGAATGAAATCCGCTGGTAAAACGCTTGCATAAGGCAACATCTGAAGTAAACATTTATTTTATAAATAAAAAGAGAAGAACTTAATAAGCAAAATGATGTGACATCCCAAAGAAAAAAAATTTGTTATAATTAGAAAAAATTCCGGAAATAAAACCTAGATTTTTACCTCAGTTGTGATCAATTCTATCAACTGGCAGTCGATAAATTCATGTCTTTTTCGCTCATCAGCATTTAAAGGACATGAAGGACGACTAAAAAATGAAGAAACAGGTAGTAAAATTTGCAAAGAAAAAAAAACTTTTCAAGTATTGCATCGTTGTTCAACAATATTAAAATTGTGTACACGCTATAAAAATGTAAAACAAAGGTATTTAGAGGCGTAAAGTATAAATTACATCTTACCTATTGTTGAACAGAAAACGATCTAATGTATCAGCAATGACCGGCCAAATTGCGTGAAAATAACGAGCTGAAAGTCTCATATATCAACTAACAAAGAAAATTTAATAACTTGCTAATCTTTGCTTTATTTCAAATTGCTTTCAAAATTAGAAACTTTTTTGGGCAATAAATACTAAATGGCAGAGGTTATCCAATTTATAAATACAACTAATTCAAGATAGTCTCGATATAAACAAATGATTTTAGAAATGTATTTTCTAGAAGATGAGACTCACACTGCTGCCTGGCAATAGGAAGGCCTAATCGCAAAACTGTAACAAATGCTGATGCTGCGGCTTTCCATGTACTTTGAGAAGGACATTGGTATTTCAGTTCCATTGGCTGGGACAAACACTGAACAGAACTTTTCGGAAATTAATTCATGTTAGCCTAATGAATAAAAGAACAGGAAGAAACAATAAAATGAAATATTCAATAAAACTAAAAAGCAAGAAGAGTAAAAAGTGACAGGCTGGCTACCAAACAGATTAAACGGTGTAATTAAATCTCAGTTCTTCTGAACGATAATATAAGGCATGATGGTCTTAAGACGATCTGTACTTAATCAGTTCTTAGATCTCATTATGATAAAAATGATAAAAATGCTGGTTATCTTTCGCTGAAGTCAACTTCGTACTTAAATATCAAAACAGTGTTGGAGACTGAACAAAAAACACACCTTAACAATATCAACAAATACAGTAGACTGGACAATTTCCTGGAAATGCGCGGTACCTGCATAGAATTCCACAACTGTTCGTAATGATAATTCCGCGAAAAGCACCATATTTTGTATTTCTTTCTAGAATAATTAAAATGATTGATTTTTCTTCCTCCTGTATGCAAAAATGATAGAAAATTTTGTATATTCTACAAAACATCAAAATCAAAATGACAAGTAGAATTTCATCAAACGTTAATCTGAATCACTGATTCAAAATAAAATAAATTTGAATGATTCAGTAAGCGAAGTTCATGTGGATTCATTGCTGCAATAAACCGAAATATGTACTAAAATTTCAAAATAAACAAAAACATTTTCAGCTGTGTTTGGCTTATATCTGGTGACCGGTGGATGGATAGCAAAAGTTGTGAAATCAAGCAACAAACGAATAAGATCAGGTAAAGCTGGACGCAGTGATGAACCTGTTTCCAACATATCCTGCAACAGCATTCCATTTGCAAATCATAACTATAAACTTGAACGATAGGAATTAACATTTAGCATACCTGATATATAATTCGAACACAATTAAGAACAGCTTCTAGAGTTGGAGTAATATCATTTGCATTTGACAGTATGAATGGAAGTTGTTCTGCAGTTGATGGTACACTAACTATACCCTGAAAAATCCAGCAATTTTTTATTTGTTATTTAGGACGCTTACGAAAATTCTTATTACCTTTAAAATACTCGGTACTTCATCATATTTCAAATCATCGCATGAAATTTTCTTTCGAACTCGATCAAATAAAGGAACGAATATGTGAAGTAAAGTAATGAGATGAATCTGTCCAGGGATAAATTTACCTCCACTCCTGAAACCTGAGTGATTTTCACAAAAATTTAAAAAACTATCAGAAATATTAAACTTAAAAATTCTAAACCCATTCAATAAGTGAATTACGATCGCTTATGCATTAGGAAAAAAAAGAACCACTGGAAGGATAAGATGTATGAGGACTGAAGTATTGATTAAACCAATAAAATTATTTAAAAACTCAAAGGTTACAACTTTTCAACCTATTTTCTAAGTACTAATAACTCGAAGATATGATAATCAGTTAAAACAAGTTTCACCTCTCGGATAAAGATACCATAGCGTCCGATGGTGCTTCAAAAAGTTTAGTTAAAACCAATGTCCGCGACATTATCATCCAGCTCTTAAACAATCGTATTAAACCATTTTACTCAAATTTAATTTAATATATGATTTCGCATTAACTATAAGATAATGAAAATTAATAAATAAGGTTGGTTTGAGTTCCAATATGAGCATAAAACGTACCTTCCAAGAGGCGATCCATAAATGCTCCGGTAAATTAAGCGGTTCATCACCAACGTAATTTCCATAGGCATAGCTAAAACATAATCACATAAAATGGTAGTATACAAAAATTACAATACAGTTGGTTCTTCGAAGATCTGAAACAGAACTCTAATTTTTGTTCTTTAAAATAAAAGTATAGAGCAATTATTAAAAACATAGAACAATCATTAAATGACTACTGTTAATCTTGAAACCGGATTAAAAAATAGAACTTACGTGGTAAACCTTTCCCGCTTATTCATTTCATAGCCCTGTGGTGGTACTTTACCCAACAATAATTCCTGTAAACATCTCTCATAGTTACGTGAAGAATTACAGAATGCTACTTAGGCATTGGAAATACTGCGAACACCAATGAAAGACCGAAGTCACTCGGACTATATTTCCGTTTGATATTTTTCCAAGAAATGCAAAAAATGAATATAAACCTGGAAACTCTTAAGTGCAGCCAATGTCATTTCACTATTATCGGACGCAGCTAAGTATTCAATATAGTGAAGAAGAGTCGCCCAAATTGCTGGGAAGTCATCTGAAAGCGTCGACGATTGATTTCTATTCAAAAATCAGAATTTTTGCTTGTTACCTGGCTCAGAGTCGCATTCAAAGTTATCTGAAACGTCTGAAAAAATAAATTAATCTACCAAGGGTAAGCAGAAGTATCCGTTGGGCATTGAAAACTTTGACGACACCGCTGAGTGTTTGAACTGAAGTTTCAGCCCACTGTTTCGATTCGGTATCTCTCGAATGATGAATAAGTATATTTGAAGCACCCAAAGCTGAACTATCTGTTCGCGTTGTCGAAGCGCTAAGCGTTAGAGCTCGTACTTTGTCCAACATTGGGAAAAGTATCTGAAATTCAAAAATTTTTTTTACTTCCAATCTTGTGAATACAACTAGAAATTAAAAATTTAAAGATCAAAAGCTAACATTAAAATTTGCATAACAAAAACAGGAAACAGTGCACTTCAAACTCAAACTCAAAAAACATCAAAGAATAATACTCCAGCACCTTCCAGACCATATGTTTCCATGTATCTGGTTTCAATGCTAAACCATGTGCAGCAATTGTTTGCAATAATGTCTGACAAGCACTTTTACGAACCGGTGGTCTGATATCAACGCACAATTCGGATAAGCAATTATATAGCACCAGCCAAATTGTTTCACTTTCTTTCTGCGAAAGTTTTGGATTCTTCCGGTAAACAAAATCAGAAATTGTCCACTGAAATGAGCACATTGTTTCAAATATGAAAAAATGCTTTGCAACTGCCGAAACTTTCAAGATTCGTATTACAGCCTCCCCTCATATTTTTAAAATTATTAAAATTCTTCTTATAAAACTCACTAGTTGTCCTAGAGCCGAAAGAGATATATTTAATTCGCACTGCTGAGAACCATATTTTGCATCTGTTTCAACGAGAAGCTGTATACAATGAAAAGGTAATATTTCGAGGAAATCTGTAATCATCAAAGCTACCGCTTCATAACTTTGCTTGACCAATACTTCATCGTAACTGAAATTTTAAGAATCCCGAAGATTAATTTTTTTGCAGTGAATTTTCTCTCTTTCTACAGCAAATCTAACATTAGCTCTTCACAGCAATGCAACAACTATTCACTTCTACAAAAATGTTTAAGGATGTTCTGGAAACAAGGATAAAAAATTATGAATTCAATCGCTCTTAATCCACCAAGTAGAAGATTCTCCACCACAGAAAACCGAAACTATGATATGCAAATTTTCGCTATAAAATTTGAAAACTGTAGTAAAAAGAACCTTAATTTCCCATCCACAATAACACGAATAATTTCGATAATGGTTGGCCACTGATCCGAGGTTAACTGTTGTCCACCTGACTGTAGTATATTTAGAAGACATTCGATCTGCTTTCGACGCACATCAATATATTCAATTTCGGACATTGATGATAAAGGTGAGAGAATCAACTGCTGACGCTTCTAGAAATGAATAAGATGATATGAATTTATTTAAAAACAAATATTTAAGAAGCACCGATTCCTAATAATCATTGAAAACATCAGAAGTATTGCATAACACGGCGAAGTTCATTTTTGAAGTTTTACCGACACTACCTACTTTTTTCCTACCATCTTTATAAATCATACTAAAAAATCCAAATTAAAATTAATAAGAACATGAAACATTATGAAAGACAAATCCGCATAAAGATTAAAACTACAACTTTGCAACACTAATAAAATACAACGAACCGATTCTGTAACTGTAGTTTTAACTTTTAAAGCACTTTTCACCAATATTGTTAATGCTTGTGCACCCCATTCTCGTAGCTTCGCATAAGGATGTCCTGATACCTTTAATAGTACAAATGTTTTAAATATTTTTAATTGTTTCGTTGCATGCAGAAGATAAAGACAAGAAAGTTTTAATCCACATACAGTGTTAAGTGATGTTACCTCAATAAGATGAGCCGTTACAGGTCTCCAAAATACTTCCAGACGTACAAGGTTTACCATTCCTGTCTGCTGTAGTTTTGCAACAGAAAAAAAAGAAGGCTCACGAGAACCATTCTGTGATACCTGAAATCTCCTCTATTATATCAATAAATCTCTTTGGATTTGCTTCGGTGCACCATAAAAATTCAGAAATTCAAAAGTTGCTTACGATCATTGCCTCAGATGAAAGTTTACATAACGCGGCGATCACGTGATGTAATGCAACATCGTCAAGCTTAGCTGTTGAATCAAACAATTTATTTAGCATAGTTGCCTAAAATTCGATAAATTTCATAAGTAAAAATTGATTACAACCATAAACAAACCAATTCCTGAATGAGTTAATGGTGTCTTCCTTTACGTGTGAAAATGATTAAACAAACATACTACAATGGGAACATCAGCCATAGCAGCAGTTGTCAGAACATTAGTACTGGAATGCGAGCCGGTTACCAGCGAGGTTCCATCAACAGTTTCGCCTGAAATTGATTTAATATATGTAGAATATTAAATATTCATGTTTGCAAAGCATTATGCTTCTGAAAAACATTGAAGAATTATTTAAAATTTAACACCATTGTTTCCATCATGTGCGAAACTAATTTTTAAGGTCCAACAAATTATTTCTATCAATTCGTAATTATTCCACCTACCATCAGACCGAAATCCACCTTGCATACTTGGGGTCATCCCCAAAATCCACACTAAATGTTGCATTGAAGCTAACACAAGATGCCAGCAATCACCCAGTTCTTGACCATTAGTTTGAGCGGAGCTTATCAATACACGTGCTACTTGTACATTCTTGGAAGTTAACTAAAAAACGAACATCTTAGCACAAGAGGCTAGGATTTTACGAAATAATTTTAAATGAAATTTTGAATTATAAAAATCTTTCGGAAAAACTAATAAGATTAAAGCAAGTTAATTCAGATTTGAATGAAAAAAACATACCATGACAGTTCCACTGTAAAAGCTTAAAGGAAGTGAAGGAGTTGGACAAATAGTACTAACAGCTATAATTTGACAAGGTTGACCTGGTACTGATTCATTTTCAATCTTTTCCACTTTAGAACCTTGAAATAAGAAATTTTAAAAATTTCAACAATCACTAATGCAACAGAAATACTGAACACATACACTGTCTAAAACATAAAATAATGAAGAATGATATAAAATTTTTTGAAAGCACAATGTGTAAATCTGTGCATAGAACCAATGACAAAAAAATTCATCAAGAAGCTAACATTCGATGGATCAACATATGCCATGCAATTTAGTTAGCATGAATGTTCAAAAAATTTTATAATTAGTAATTGGATCTTTGATAACATACCACTCAAAGAGTCCCTTTCAAAGTGGGAATTGGATGAAATTAAAGGTCCTGATAGGGAAGTTAAACCACCGGAAGCATTTGCTATTCGCACTAAATATTTTCGTGGTAACGCAGCTTTACACAATGCAAAATATGCAGCATCACGGCCAGCTGCATGACCCAAACGACAGGATAAAAGCGTCATTGTGACGAAGCATTTCAACAGCTGTTCTGTTACCGATTCGTCAATGCTGAAACCAAGGATACGAAAACCTTTGAGTAATCGAAAAAATGAAGTAATAGGTACTTTTGCAAAGAAATTCTCAAACTGTTTCAAAAAAACATAAATAATTGTTTTTAAAAATGAAAATTCGGAAACGCCACACATAATTTATCCCTTGCTGATTGAAATCTTGAAATCATTCTCACCTTGCATCCAGAAAAAGTGAAATTGCAACCAAAAGGCTTGCATAAGTTGACTGATACAGTTCTCGAGCTACATCTGCAAACACTACTGGTTACTTCTCTCTTAGGTGAAAAGAAAGACTTTACTAATCAGATTAACTAACTGCTCGTCTACATTTAGCCAGATTAACGAACATTATAACCTTTTTTTTCCTTTCGAGAACGCAGAGATTCAACAGCTTCGAAAACTGATTGGCAGCAGCTGCTTATGCAATAATAAGTTAAAGATAATGAATAGCCATTAGGTAAATTCTGTGCCTCATGTTTTTCTAGGGAATCTAACCTGAAAAATAGAGAAGTTTGCTATATGTTAAACATTCATGAAATCAACTAGAATGAAATTTATATATAGATCAGCATTCTAAAACTTTGCGATTCAATAGAAATACGGCTTCATCGATGATTTAGGAGAATTTATTAAGAAAACTACCTGAAGATGCTAGTCTCAACATTCTTTTTAATCGACTCACTTCTAGTTGACTAATTGTAAGCAGTATAATCAAAAAAAAAATTACAACAAAGATTTCTTGGGGGTAATATTCTGACACAGTGGAATCCATACATCACGATACTGAAAACCTGGTTGTGAGCCAGAATGAACGTTTACTTCAAATTGTTCGTCATCTTTAGTAGCTAAAATAACACATTGAACAATATTCTTAGTTTACGGCAAAATTCAATAAACGAAACGATCAAGTAATTAAAGCAGTTGATGTGAAGAATTTATCATTTACTGCTTTACCATGAAAATTTTGGAACTGCACCATTCCACTCCTAGCTCATTAAAATTAAAACCTCATAAAATTTTAATAAACTTACTAGTTTCTGACACAGTGGGACGCAAAAATGACAGTTGTACGTATGCGGCCAAGCCAGATACAATTGAATTAATCGCTTTCGTGGCATTTGATCTTGCATCATAATTTTCACAGAACCAACTAAATTAAATTAACTGACAGCAAATGACAGTTGTGGCGATTAACACCAATAACTACTGATAAGAGAAAGATGGATTACAGGATCAACGATAATAATATACATTAAAAGTTCGGGTAAAACAACAATCTTGTGCAAAACTTCAAGAGCAATAGCACGTTGCCATCCCAGCTTATCGGATTCCAGAAACTTTACGAGCAATGCCAAAAAGATTTCACATTCTGTCACCTGAAACTACCAAATTAATCCGCGCATAATAAAATTCCCATAATACATTAAATCCTTATACAGTCCTTCTTCATGAAGTCTCTTCTTTCACTTCCGATCATAATCTGCAAATAAATTTGTCCGAAACCAACAAATTAATTTCAACCAAATAAAGGTTATAAAAATATCATAAACAAACCAATAAGTTGTAATAAAGCGTAATCAAAATTACAACAAGACGTAAAAGCCGCATTGAAATTGGAAAATATACACGTTCAGGTGAACAAGGCATTTGCAAAGAAATGGAATCTATTGGTACGTGTATACTTGATGAACACGGATGTTGCGAAGTAATCTAAATCAAATAAATTCACATTTCATAAGGGATAAATTTGCGGACTAAACAGTCTTAATTTACTACGAACGAAATCTGATCAGTTAAAGCTGAAGGCTTACCTGCATCTGTTTATGGTTCGGTGCGAACAGTTTAATGATTAGAGGACATACTTGATCTTTCAACAACTGAGCAAATTCGGAATGCTGCAAAAGCAACAAGTTATTTGAAAGACAAAAGAAATACTAAAAGTTATCCAAATTAGGACAGTCGGTTCGATTTACTTCAAATATTCAAAAAATTCAATCCATAATAAAACAACAATCAGGTCCTACAATAAATGGAATAGTAATATAGAATATAGAATAACTGAAGAACCTTGATAAATACTGATGGATAGGAAGAAAGCACTGATTCTAACAATTCTAAACCTAATGTACGCGTCATTTCCTGAATGCCAGTCAACCAGAGAGGTGATTCAGAATTGATAAGCAGACAAAGATCCTGAAAAAGGAAGTATACAAATCATTTCTATCGATGAGAGATTAAGAGGATCCTAATTATGATGGCAAAGATACTCAACATCTGGAAATGGATGGAGTTTAGCACTACTTATATAGTCCAGCAAATATCTATATATGACAACTGCTATATAATCTAAAAATGAATAAAAGGAAAAAAATAGAAAAAAATAGCGATAGAAGAAAATATAAAGAAGATAAAAGAAATCAGGAAACAAAAAATGTGATATTTTGGTGATATCCTATTAGCTCCGAAGTTTTTCAAATAATAGACGGAAAAAATTAAGTTTACATGAAACAACATGTAACCATCCAAAGCGCATGGCCTTAGTGTCGGTGGTGGAGCTTTGGCATGTACTCGTACAGTTTGATGAACGATTGGCATTTCACAACCTTTCAAACCATCTTCCTTTAAAAATTAGTGGTTGGAAATATATAATCCGAGATTTTCGTAAATCATTTTTCAACATGTGGAGCATTTTTTAACCCATTAAATAAAAAAAATATTTTGAAATGAAAGTACCTGGATGACTCGTTCATAAACACAGTTCACCATTTGTCGCACAGTTGCTGACGCTGTGTTTATTACAATTGGATCCTTTGCAAAATTTAAACGAAAACACATCACTAAGCACTGGAAAAAAAAACAAGTAATAAGACGTAATAAGACGATAATTCGCATCAAAATTGCAAAATAATATTGCATATGAACAAAACAATGAATTTCACCTTTGCAAGCCACTGCCCAGTGACCAGTAATTCAGTACTGACAAGAGGTGTTAATGTTTGCAAGACCCGTAATTCTTCGCATTCCGCTTCCATTAAATGCCATAGTTCATTTACAATTATGCGAGCAGAAGCCTGCAATAAATACTTCAATATAGCTTTCCTTACATTTTAGTAACAATCTCACAAAATTTTCAAATTTTAATCCCTCAAAAAACTCTAGTTCCATTGGTAACTGCAATTCTCAATAACAAATTGAATTACGCTTCAACCACTGATTGAAATGAAAATTAAAAACATGAGGTAGTGAAAAAAAGGTACCGGAAGAACTACTCAAATTAAACCCATTTTAATTAAATAAAAGCCAAAAAGCACATGAAACGAGAACGTACGGATTCAATAACTCGATGCTGTACCATCTTTTGAATGGCCTGTAAGGACACCTGAACAAGACGAGCATTTTTACTTGAACAACCCAAAATAAGCGGTTGTAATAATTCGGCACTAGCACAACGTATGTTTGTCAACAAATTTTGTTCATTGGACGCTGCACTAATATTCTTTATCTTCACGAGACCTGATTCAGCCGACTGTAAAATATTACGAAAATAGAAATGTAACACATTAAATGAAAATTTAAAAACCTTGTTATTTGTGAAATACCTGATGATTCTGAAATTCATGATTTGAGTATATTTCAGTATTATTGGCATCATTTTGAACTCGAATACTAAGAAAAAAAAGTATACTTTATTAATATTCAAGTCCAAAATAATGCCAATAATAAGACTGATTTACCATGTATTATAATAATTTGCAGTAAAATCGTACCTCCTTAACCTGTGAATGCTTTTTCCTAGCCTCTGTCGAAAGTGTTCTCAAATCCGATAATAAATTTTCTACCAATCTTTTTGCTTCAACAGCAGTACCGAATGGTCCACTACTTGACATTAAAACCTTCAGATAAAAAAAAGTTTACGGATAAATATTGCCAGTTGTCTCATACATATCTTATTTTCCAATAACCCAAACTAAAAACTACTTACAGATTTGAATAAAATAAAATGAATATTGGGAACCATAGTAAACACTATGCGCAATCACCTTAGTACACAGTTCATAACAAACAATTCAGAATTTGCGGAAAGTTATAAATAAGAATTTCCGGTAAGGAATGTGCGATTGCATACGGAATGATTACAGCTGATCATTTAAAAATGCAATCCAAAAAAAAAAAAAAAAGATAAAAAATGCTGTATTAAATTAAAATAGTGAAGAATCGAGATTTAAACGAGAACATATTAACTTTTTTTGCAGAATAAACCATTTTATTCGTTGTATTTTAACATGTAAATTGCTCAGTATTATAAAATGCACCACTGAAATATCCACTGATAATTCAAAAAGAATATCAATAAAATATTCAACCATTTGCATTTAAAAAGACTTCAAAAGAAATTAATGAATAGATATAAATGCAACACCACAATACCAAATAATAGCACATAACACACACACACACACACATATACAAAGAAAAATGTTAATAATATCATTTCATCGATCATTTTAGAAATTATCCAACATAACAAAATTCAGAAAATGAAGACAATTTATAAATTAGGAAAAATGGAAAAGAAAAACGAGAAAAAGGAGAGAGAAGACCGAATGAAAGAGCGAGCAAATCCAAATCAAAGCACTGGACTATATATATATATATATATATATATATATATTGTAACCGCAGTGAAAACAAGGACAGCAATACTAACAAGACCATAATCTAGCAATTTAAAGGATGAATTATCTTTGATGAGATTTGATGAGAGACAATGACATGTTGGCCGTACCATCATGTTATTAAATTGCTAAAATCAGCTCATGCATGTGCACCATAACTGTTAATTAGTTCTCTAAAACATAAAGTTTCCAAGAAATGGTAAAGGCTACCAAACCATTCTACAAATTTTTAATTAAAATCCATCAAAATTTAAGACAGTTTGCTAACTGAAGCGTCCTCTAAAGCAGAAATTCACAAGGGACTCTCTAAAATATGATTATTTTTTTAGAAGATACAAAACTCTTGTTATTTCGAAAGTTCACGCTCATGTTTATCTACTTTTCCTTGTATAGATTACAAAAGCACCAAACTATTTCAACTAATAGAATCGCTAGAAGGTAGAACGACCGGTTTTGATGCAAGAAGATTAATAACATTATCTGGGACAAGACTATAAACATTGTCAATGAAACCGAAGAACAAATTTGCAATCGAAGTCAAGGGCTGTATGAATTCCTGAAATAATTTGCTGAATGTCATAACAGCCAAAAGCCATGAAAATCTAAAATTGTCAGAAAAAGATTACAGATAAAATCAAGACTTATCCAGATCGTTGATAGGAATTGAAAACTACTGAAGAAATACCTAATACTTAAGATATACCCCGATACAGCAACAACCAGCAGTGTATTCCATAAAAATTTATATGTGGTATAAATTTTCGTAGTATTCACAATCGCCAAGCAGTTTTTCGATACTTTCAAATTGTTTTGAAATTTATTAATGAACATAAAAGTGAAAAAAATAACCTTTGGATACTGATGAGTGACAATGGCTAAAACGATAGTAATGAAGAAAAGCAAAGCAGTAAGTATAGTGAAAAAGGGCAAATCACGCTTTGGATATACCGATACCTCATGCCATGCTAAAAAATATGATATATGAAATGAGAAAATTAATTGATTTCTTTTTTTTTATGGATATCCCGCAATTCCGTATTCATCGTAATGAATTTAATTCAGAAGAATTCCTAATGCTTTATACACAGAAGTAGGTATAGAATATATCACCAAACAACAATTAACAATTGATGAAATGAACTTACACGGTAAAAGTTCCCTATCGGCAGATTCGGTGCACGATGGATAAGGATAAAAAAGATGTCCCTTTTCGAGAGGGTTTGGTATCAGTCGAAATGCTGAATGAGAATTATTGACATAGTTTACATATATACTTCTTTTGCCTTATAATCTATCAATATTTCGCAATTTATATTAATTTAGTAATGAATTTCACCACAATAAGCGATAAAAATGAAACAGACTTCCTTCCCAAGTACATTGAAGCAATGAAAGAGCACCATCGATCCGCTTCCAATGCTGTAAATGCCAAAACGAATAAGCAATCGCTTCCGAATCTCCACGCTTCAATAAATGTTCTGGAGGTAATATCAATGGCTTCAACTCTAACAGATACTTTGCAACATGAGGGTTAAATTCAACTGCTCGATGTATCGCATCAACAGCATTTAATTCTGCAGTGCTCAATCCACGTCGCAATACAAAATCTGGCGTGAACCTTAAATGATAAAAACACTTGAGAAACTTTTCACGCTCAAAAAGTAGTTCAATTATAGAAAAGAGTCATTGTCGAAATCGATCACTACTTGACTGTTACATTTGCCATATTTCTACTATATTAAACTGCTATACACAATGCTCATGAAACTAAGATGTTTTATATTAAAAGTGAAGTTGGTGGAGTCGCGTGTCATCATGCAGGAAAAAAATTCACTGTTATCAAAATGAATCACGCAAAAATATAAATGCTGAAACAAGAAAAGAGATACTTACTTATCTGCGACACTTCTCACTTTTAATAAGGCTGATGTGAAACATATAGTAGCTGATTTCGGTAAGCTGATATCTGAAAATGAGAGCAGTGCCAAAACACTATATAATTTAATAAAAAGTAGTAAATGAGCAGACAATAATAGATCAGTCAATAATTTCTATTCAAGTATTATTTCGCGGGTAATCTATTAATTAATAATAGAAAAAACAAAACATCACCATCGTATCGAGCTAGGACAGCCTGGGTATCGGCATAAGCTTGCTGTTCTAGAAGCACTTCAATCAGATTTTCATGAATGTTCATTACATTAAGCATCGGAAATTCTTTGATCAACTATAATAATTCGTTTAAATAACACGGAAAAATGCCACTCAACATCAAGCATCTTTTATATGCACACTTCGACTCATCCTTTATTTCCCCGAAACCAGAAACTACAATGGACAATAAGTCTAAATTCTAATTTTGAAGCTATGCAATATCTTTTTTTAAGAGCAGAAGTTAAAAAATGTGCTAGAACAAATGGAAATGGTTAAAACACGCCATAGCTTACATCTCGCATCATTTTGACTGCCTCTCGCAATCGTCCTTGCCGTCGTGCGCACATAGCCAGTCGTCGGCGTACGAAAACTAGCAAATTGACATCACGCCCTAGAAATATTCTTCTTCTTGAACGGAAGCGTTAGACCTCTCGTAAGACTTGATTTTCTCCGCACATTCGCGAACATCGGTCGGATAGCATCTACCATTAACAAATATAGATACCATATATTAAGAAAAATGGCAGCATAATGACGGCGAACAAATTAATTAGCAATGAACTTACTGTGTACTGGATCCGAAGCTAAATCATAGTGCACTTGTGATTGGGACTTGCGATAGTTTGCTTCTGTTACTTTCAATGCTCGCCTAGAAAATGACGGACAGAGCATTACTGACATTATGCCACTGAACAAGAGATATGACAATATATCTGAAGCAATACTACCACTTATCGAAAAATGATATCAGACAAGTTTCAGGCATTCTATCAATCGTTGTCAAGTAAGGCACCGTTATAGAATCTTTTTAACATAATACATGCATAATTATACGGTTACCAATGGTGGATGTTTTAAAAGTTATGTCGTGTTCAAAATTTTCAATAATTCATATGATCAACATTCTAAGAACTTCAGAAACACAGAAAAACTATATTATAAGCAAAGGAAATACCGTGAAGAAGAATATAAAACACAATTAACCTTTTAAATAAAAATCTACAATATCAAAGGATTTTTTCCTTACTTCAGCGTTTGTTCTACATCGGCAATCGTTTGGCACTGCTCCTCTGCCAATAATATTAATGCTGGAGCACATTCAGGATTAATTTCCAATGCCTTATATGCTGCATTAATCCTCGAATAACTATCACGCTCCCGCCATGCCACTTGCATTACTAAAATTCACATCTCCTTTTCTTGAAAAAACTGTATGCCAGGTATCTGCCACGAGTTCAAAAATATACAAAGCATTACGTCATCTTCCGTCACCTACGTATTTAAACTGTCTGATAGAAACTCACTTTCATAGTCCTGTCTTCCCGCATCTGCTTCACATGTGAAAAAATTTTGATGATCCTGAGCTGATAAATTCATATCGTAATATGTAAGCGGTTCCTTTCCTGTCATTTTTGTAAACCTTTGATATTCTGCGCCACGAAATAAGGCAGTTGGATTTCGCCAAACTTTGCATTCTAAAATTTTCTGTTGGATGACGATGGAAGAGAATAATTAAAAATAAATAAAAAATGAATCACAGTAACATGAAATTTATAAACTAATATCACCAACCTGGTACACTTCGACCGGCTGACTCAATACCGTCTTCGTTGTCACTGCCATCTTCACTACCCGTTCCATTATCACCGGAATTACTGTAAATTAATGCAAAATCTATTTAATTCTCAAATTACTAAATATAAAGTGCCAATGCGACGGTCACTTCATTTTTTATTACTAAGTGAAAATTTTTTTCTAATTCCCCGAGTGATTCCTCTCCGATTCGAATTAATTCCTAAGGCACTCAATTTGTAAAGACGGTCATCATCTAATATTTAAGATCCTCATCTATTTGTTTTTCAATTACCACCTAATTCTTGATACATCCACCCACTTTTTCCTAGCTCTTCGTCAATCTTTAATTTACTTACTTTTTAAAATACCACCACTCGAAGATCAATATGATACCGGAAACCAAACTCGATGTTCCCGTCAATGCAACGTAAAATTTGGGTGTTAAGTTATTGAAATAGGTGGAAGCTGCAAGATATGGCATGGAACGTAAAATCAAGAAAATCAATGGCGAAAGAACTATACCATCAAAAAAAGTTAGATACCGCTTTCGAGGGATTCAGTGATGTGAAGTGGACCACGTAGGATATATACCAATGCGATAACCAACAAGAACCATAACGCCCATAAATAAGTCCATGACCACGTCACCCATGACCGTAATCGAGTTATCATAGCAACACCTTACAGGTATAGTGTCTCTAGTTTGACATTTTTGGATATATTGGAATACAATTTTGAGAGAAAAGCATGGTAGAGATGGTGGAATCAAAAAGTATATAATGAAGAAAGAAAATTTAAAAAAAAAAAAAGAAACTAATGGAAAGCTAAGTGTAATTCTTCCAATATTACGCAGTGAGTGTTATGCTACTTTGTTTGGAACTTGCTACTTTGTTGTACTTTGTTTATTTTCGGACATTTTGACTGACAGTTAACTTATTTTTGAGTTATGATGTAAATACTGGCTAAAATGTTGATAATCTTGCAAAAGTTGATAACGTGCTGGAAGAAAATATGTAAAATATCTTATATTTTCACCGGAATGTAAAAAATCTCACTATGATATATTTCAGATTATCGGTCTAGGATTAATCATTATCGGGCCAATCAATCTAGAAAATATTCACTACGAATCTTACTCTAAAAATAACTTTTATTACCTAACTCAAAAACCCATGATTACTGTAGCTCATCTATCATTTACTGTAAGTTATCTTCTGATAACAACGCTTTTTTTAGACACCACAGAATATCACGGATAATAAAGTCAAACTATCTCATTTTAATTTACCAAGTTTCATATACAAGAATGAGAATTTCTAACTAAAGCGTTTCAGTACTACCCGGGATTTCTCGGAATTTTAAGAATGTCCAACAACCACAAAACTTCAATAATACCGTATATTAGCAATTTTGTTCGATTTTGTATACCGTCTCATTGCATTAATTAAAACATTCGCAATCTGATTGTGAACCCAACAATACACTATAGAAACACACTTATCATTGACTTCATAGATTTATAAACAAATTCTTTCGAGAATTTCAGCAATCTCTGTTATTCATTTTTTCGTCACATATTTTTCTCTCTCATATTTTTGTGAATGACTAGCATCCATCCATGTATACTATTTTCTTATTTTTAGCGATCCCAAGAACCTCCTCAATTACACCATTCTCTTCTTTTTTTTGTTGTTGACATCGCTGCTTGACCGCAATTATAATGCGGGTTTGTGTCGCTTTTTGCTGCATTGACCTTGCCATTCCCTTTGGTGAACTGTTGATTGATTTCAAGATAGATCTGGATGAAATATTAAATATCACCACAAAAATTCCAGTGGGTTTCTAAAAGTAGAAAATTGCTACGTCTTTCATGTCTGCTATCGGAAGCTGAAATTATCAGCTTTCAATTTCTGAAATCACAGTCCGGTTTTGTTGGAAATATCAAAAAATAACAAATAAATAAAAATTACCTGTTAATCATCCATTCAACTAATGCTACATTTTATGATCTAATTTGCTAATTTCATTAAACTTCTCAGAGAAAAGTTACAAACTTTTAAAACGTCACGGCATATCATGTTTTATTCTGTGATCATATCTGTACCATCCTAAATGTTGCATGTGGCTAGTGATTGAAGAAATACTGCGAAACATTTCAAGAAAGAAATAATTTGAAAAAAATTGCGAGAAATCAATAATGCTTTCCGGATCATCTATTGATTTAAATTTCTCAATAGCACTGAGGCTGAAATGATGATTAGATTTCGATAATTCTGAAAGTTTCAACATCAATAAATTAATAACAAATAAACCATATCAAAGTTAATTCTTAACTCCTAAAGATTACTTAGTAACAAATATATGTCAAATAAATCGTAATTTTAAAGTTCTCGATGTATTCCTTTTAATGAAATAAAGATACCAAAACGAGTAAAAGGAAAATAAAATCACGAATTGATTTAAATTTAAGGATCAACAGTTATTTTTGAACAATTTTTACTGGTAGATGTGCGAAGCAAATAGTTTTTTCATTGGAGATATTTATTTTATACAGTTTTGAATGCTTATTCAGCCTTTTCCATTCCCACATATTTTACATAAATATCTGGTAAAAAAACAAAAATGCTTTTCAGTATAAGTGTGGGAAACAATTCATTCTAATATTCATTGCCTAAAGTGGTTTCATTGGGATATTTGAAATAATTGCACTAAAAAAAGCATACATATAACCAGATTTGGTTTGTATTCGTATTATTACTTAAAAACATATAACACAGAACGATTAAAGTTTCTACTAGTTTATATCCACTTCTGATGAAGCATATCAACCGCCTTAGTAAAGATATATATATATCATAATTCGTTTTAATTAAAAATCAATTAAAGGATGAAGTAAAGCAATAGAAATATTTTTTTTCAAGCAGGATTTTCCGCTTTATGTGTATCTCGCTCCAATATGGCATAAATGTTCATCAGTTTTTTTCCCATTTTAAGGTTTCTTCCGATACGGGAAATCTGAAAATTTGAAGATGAATTAGGAATTTTAAAGAAATAAAATATATCTTCTCTGATTTGCAAGTTTCTTTATTTACATTTTGGGAATTTTGAAGGTATTAAATTACGAGAACATGATTTTCCATCATTAAATATGTCAACTTTTCCTTTCTCTGTATTTCGAACTTTTTGCCGTTAACGTGATTCCATGTGATAAATTTTCACGTTAAATTTTTATGTGAATTACATGTAATGTGGATTTAAGAGTGTCAAATAAGAGTTAAAAAATCCATAGCAGTTTAGCAAAGATGATTTAAAGAATGCTTATCAAACAATCGTAAAGATGAAATAAAATTGACTCGGTGTATTTTGATTTCGTATTAAAATTATTACTTGTTGCTAATTAATACTTTTTAAATTGATTGATTATTCAGCTTATTGGTAATAATTTGGCAAGTTAAGTTTTTTTTAATACCAAAATGCCTGATTAATGTTGATTCACATCGAATGCCTCACAGTAATTGCGTTATAATGGCTTTGATAAAATTTCTTCATAACATAAAATCTTTTTTTATAACTTTCGATATCGACAGTTTATTTTCATTATCCATTCATGAAATCGATGATACATATTTCATTGAAGGTTTTCGATTCTGGTTCAAACAAAGTGTTTGAACAGTCAAATAATTGAAATTTTCGTTTAACAAATGACAGTCATATGACTAAACTGAAGTTACAGCCAATTATCAACCATGATTTCTTCAATTTCTGAATAACTCTTATCCTGATTATATTGCAAAGAAAACAACAGCCAATCTTTTCCCATTTTTATCATTGATAAACCTTTATGGATAAAATTTTTTAATTTGGAAAGTTTGCTCAATATTCTCTATTAGTCATGTAGTTGAAATTCATTCAAACTGAAAAAGACACACTGATAAAAACTGTTAGATTAGTAATCATCTGATAACTTTATTTATCATTTCGAAATAATTTAAAAAAAGGACTAAATATCGAGTAGACAATAAATTACTCTTACTGTTTTATATATATATATATATTATAAGAATTAAATAATTATTCCATTGATATAAAATTCTTTTTTTATAAAACAAAATTCTCTTGCCATTAAATGGAATGTGCATTTCATTAACGATATTTTTTGAATAGTTTTATCAATTACATTCCTTTTTCTATCTGGTCTGAAATAAATTTCATCATAAATTTGTTTTGAATTCCAACGTTCATAAATGGAGCTGTTAATGGAAATGTTTTTGGAGCTAAAATTAAAATTAATACCTAAAATTATTAAAGTTATTTTCTACTATCTTAGAAATAGGTTTTCGTTAAATCAATATTTTCAAAAATTCGAGGAATGAAAAAATTAAACTTTTTAAAAGTGGAAGGAAAAAAAATTAAGTATGATTGTCAAAATTTGTTCGATTCAATAAACAATTCATTATTTTGAAATAAATTACATATTCTATGCAAGATGAAATTGTACTTCAATATCATGTTTTGCGAAACCTTTTCTATTTACCTAAAGTAACCTTAATGATTTATTAAATTCAAATAATTCCTGAAATCATGAAGATAGACACATGAAAGTTGAAATAATTCTAATTTCAAATTGACAAATTATGCTACTAAGATCATTATCATTTTAATCAGCTTATGCGCTATCATTTTGTCAGATAATTTATTACCTTATTCCCTTTCTATTTTTCATATCAACAGCATTTTAAATAGAAATATAAAAATTTAAACTTTCTGCTCAATCATTATCACTGCTTAATTCAAAAAAAAAAAAAAAACAGAAACTCCTCCGCACTAACGCATAGATTTAGAAGTTTCATTTTCCGTTTGTTTACAAAGTATAAATAATTTTTCTTTCTTTTTAACAATTAATCAGCTATTTTTTTAATTAATCTTTTATTTAATTTGGAAAATTATATCGTTATTCGTTGTTTGTCTTTTTTTGTAAATTTTAATCGTTATTCTTTGTTTTTTTGCCAATATTACCTGTAAATTATGCACGTATACAAGTATTACACCTGGATCACATTAATAGAAAGGAAAATTTTGCACCTGAATTCAAGTATTAGATTTAAAAATATGCTTTATTGAATGAATGGTCAGGAAAGAAAGGAAAGGATGAGAAGTATATATACGAAGAGTTGATTGATTTCAAATGTATTCTAAGAGAGGAACCGAAGAAAGATGATGTATTAGCGGTACTAAAATGAAGGTATAACAAAGTTGAAGAACGCTATTTGGGTGTTAATAGTAGTTTATATAATTTAGCAAACAAAAATTCAATATAAGACCGGTTAAGAGTTTGCATTTGTGGCTTAAATCATTACGATCAATGGAAATTTAATCGAACTACACAAGCATCAGTCAACAATTCAAAATTGTAGCCAACTTACATTCACTACAACAATCTCTTCATCTCTTTTACGGTAGTATTATCGCCTTGATGGATGTTTTACAATTTAAGTTGCTTATTGCTTTCATTACAATGATTGGAATAAATAATGTAAGCTTATATCTTAATTTATATTTTCCAACTTAATGATAAATGTTATTAAGTTTGAATTTTATTTCATAATAATATGGAATAAATTAAAGGTATATGCTGAATATATGAAACGCATGCGACGTCAAACATGCCGTTGTAATCAATTAGAACAAATGCAATCATGGACAGGTGAATCATGTGTTTGCATCCCGAAATCATCCACACTTTCCATGTCATGTTCATGTCCACAGGTGCAACAACAATTGCAGCAATCAAATTATTGCGGATGTAATTTACATGATAGCATTGGACAACGATGTCGAACAGGTTGTCAGCAATCTTGCAATATGCAATGTAATCCATATATGTCACAAATCTATTGTGATAATGCATGTCTTGAAGCATGCATGCAATCATGCAGTTTGCAACAGCAACAGCAACAGCAACCTGGTAATTTAGCATATTGGAATCCAACTATATATCCAATGCAACAATCATATCCCTCCTATCCATCTCATTCTTATCAACAATTACTACCATTTACGGAACAATGTCTTACCTGTTTAATTGCTTGTGGACAATTTTGTAGCACATATCAGCCATTTTCGGATGGTAATATGCTACAGTGTGGATGCATGCAACAATGTCAGCAAGCTTGTTTACCTAGCATGCATTTGCAATCATCATTTTCCACCACCATTCAACAACAACAACAACAACAACAACAATGCATACCGTATTGTCAACAAAATTGTCAACAATTTTGCAATCAACAACAACTAAATAATATCATTCAACCACAACGATGTCAATCACAATGCAAGCAGCAATGTTCCGATATTTGCATCATGTCACCAGAATCACAACTTTTCTCACCGATAAATTCACAATTGAATCCGTTCATTTCATCAAATTCATACTCTTATCCATCCTTTAATACATATCCAATTCAATCGCAATATTGCTTAGCAAAATGTTTTGATAATTGTAAACAATCTTGTGGATTGCAAACTACCCATTGTTCTAATCCATGCAATCAAAATTGTCAACAATTTTGTCATCCTTATCAACAACCAGTACCCGTTGTTCAACAACCCAAGCAGATGTTTCAACCGCAGGTTCAAATTTTTGTCACTCGTTTTTTAGTATTTCATCTCAGATTGAAATGAATTCGAAGATAATAAATTTCGAAGTTATTTAAGTTATTAGATAAATTAATTGCTAATAAGTAAAATAAGAAGTAAAAAAATAAGCTAAGAAAAAGTAAAAAAAAAATTATATAATAATTTAAATCTAATTAAATCAATATTTTTCTAATAATTGAAACAACTAATGTTCTCAATATTATATTATTCATGATATCAAAATTTTCTAAAAAACAAAAAGTAAGTGATTAAAAGTTATTGTAAACAAGGAGGTATGAAAATTCGTAATATACTGTTTCTAAAAAAAAAATTCTTTTTTAAACTAAAAGATAAAAGTAAATTTTTATCACCGAAATTACTCATATTGAATTTTCTCGATGATTAATTTGTTTATCAGCTGTAACTAAAAATAACAATGAGAGGAATACCATTTTTGACAGTTATGATAAAAACCACTGATAAAAAAGTTATCTATTAGTGTTTACTTCAAAAATATTTTAATCAATTAGGGAAATAAACGAAATATTTGATAATTACTACTATCATGGCAAACTGATTTTTCCAATGATAAATTAATTTCGCACTGAAATTGAAATTATTAATCAGTTGAAATAATCATTAATCCAATAATAACAATTCAAACTATCGATAACTTGATTAAACATGGAAATAAGCGTAATATTTATGAGATTTTTTTTTCTCGACTAATTAATTAATATTCCAATCAATTAATTAATTTTCTAAACGATTGAAAAAATTTGATAAATTTTGGTAGCATTAACTTTATCGTATTTTTTCTTGAAACAAATAATTTTGTAGTCGAGTAAAAATAATCATTAAATCATGATTATCAATAAATGTTTACTGAATAGATTAGAGAGTTGCAATTATTCAGTTAAAATAAATAAAAATGACTATTTTTTAAGTTGACATAATTGTGTAAATATTTATTGATTGTATTTTACTATTTAATTCAAAATTGTAATTCTTTTAAAGCTATCAATACTTGAAAAACTTCAATATTATTATAAAGTATATATACTTTTTCATTTCTTTCTCAAAGTAATTCTTTATTTTAAGTTTAATTATAATATGCATCACTAGTGAGAGCTATAAATGTATGAATAATTGTGCATTTATTAATTATTTTCGAAAGTGATAACAACATAATTATCATTTGCATAACACATAGTATCAAATTATATGAATTATTTCAGTAATTTCAATTATTAACTTTTAATCCATTAGAAATTTCATTTTAATTTTATTTTTTGTTTATTTTATTTTCAGGTAATTCGAGTAAATCTTAATGCAGCAATGCTGGAATCAACACAATGTATTCCACAATGTCAGCAAACTTGCTTACAACAATGCGGTATTAATCCTATCATTGACTCACAATGTCAATCAGCTTGTCAAACAATTTGTCAACAGAATTGTGGTCATCATCAGTATCATCCTTATCAGCAGCAGTTATCAGCATCATCATTATCACCACAACAACAACAAATGTTAAAACAATGTCAACAGACAGGAATGATTCAATGTTACTGTCCAGATGGTAATACTCCATGTGATAACGGATCGCATTGTTGCAAGAAACGCTAATTTGTTGTTTTCACGAAACTTTCTATGTAAACATTTGTTTACCTCACCTCTGTAAACATATCTCAAAAATTGTTAAAATAACTTTTTTCCTCTCCTTCTCTCTCTCTCTCTCTCTCTCTCTCTAGCTTTATAAATCTTGAAATTAACAAATTTGGGATAAAAATAAAGAAATTGTTAATAATAGATTTTCAAATAAGAAAAAAAAAATCATATAGTTAATTACAAAACACGCAGAAAATTGATCTTATTAAAGTTAAAATTTAATTTTTCTTAAAAAAAAATACTAAATAAATTTGAAAAGATTTTGATTTAGTTTATAAATTTTTTTTTAATAACTCTTTTATAAGCATTTTGTAACAAAGAAAAGAAGAAAAAAGAAATTTGATAATTTTATGGTAAATAATTTATCGAACATATTAGCAATATTTAATACAAATTGAAATAATCTATCTGTTAATCCGTTTATTAGGACAGAAGAAATTATGTGATTTTAAATTCTATAAATTTTAATTTTTTACGAATTATCAGCATCATATCAATCAGGTATTCCAATAATGATAAAGAAATGCAATGAGAAGATTACTTATCATTTAAAATGAGTAAAGGAAAAAAAAAGTATTGTCAAGGAACAATTTGACAAATAATTATTTCATATTAATATTTACGGAATTTGAATGAAATTTTCAAATTTGATCCAAACTTTTATCAAACTTTTCTTCTCTGTTTTCTAATTTAACTATGTTAAAAACTTACAATTGAAAAGTAAATGAAATGGAAAATCGGCTATAACAGTGATAAAGCTATTAACGAGAAAATGATAGTAATATCTTTTTCAATCGAATTAACCACTCACTATGCTTCAATAATTGCTTTTATTTTCAATTATAATTAAATTTTTATTCAAAGGATGGTGCTATGTGGTTTTAAACTAATTCACAATAGCAATTTGGATAATTTAAGTGATATCAACGAGACGAATCATTTGATAATTTAATCATAATTAACAAATCATTTAATATCAACAAATTACTGATAACATGATTAACACTAGATTATCACTGTCTTAACATTTTTTGTCTTATCAGACAGATTATCATTTTTCATCATTAAATGTAAGTGTAACGTTTTATAATTCCAGAATGAGTTACTGCACGATGTTTTTTGTTTTTTTTTCCGGTTTTAAAACAAATCAATAATTTAGATTCTATTTATGCACTAATCATTTAATATCCAATCTTTAATTTAAAATTTACTTAAAATATCCAATTTAAAATATCATTTTTTAAAATATGCAATTTTTAATTTAAAATTTCCAATTTTTTCCATTGCTAATCGTGAAATAATTGCGAAATGAAACGAATTAAACCAAAATTGATTAACATTTTTTTTTTTGTTTGTTTGTTTTCCTATAAATATCTCATAACAATATTTGCTTATCAATCCCTTCTGTATTTAAGTGAATTATCATGATGATAAATTTTTTTTTTTCAAATATCAAACTTATTCCTCAATTAACAGATTTAAGAGGTATTTTAATAATATTTCATAAATTTTCCTTAATATTACTCAATTTTGATCATCATATGTATATCATTTTCTCTTTCGTTATCTTTTATAGCTTTGGAATTAATACAGTCAGTTTCATATTAGTTCCATAATTATTTGAGCATTTTCAAGTTGTCATTAAATATTACATTTTGCAAGAATTTTTTTTTTTCAAATTTGTAAATAAAATAAAGCAACAAGTTTTATTTTGGATCATCCGGAGACTTTGTAATCGTTTTTTTTCCTGCACCCTTCGGACGTGGTTTACGTGCAAGGGTACGTGAAAGGCGCTGAAACTTATTCCATTCCTGAAATATATATTAATATTACATATATATATCGTGTATCTATATGAATAGATAACTTACATTCTTATATTCCAGATAACGCTTCCAGGCTTCCTCACTGTAACCTTTTCGCCGTGCTCCTATATCTGCTGATGCTGAAATTTCAGTGATTGAATTTTGTCAATTTAAAATAATATTAATTTTAGCTAACATACAAACACTATTTCTTATCCAAACTAAATAACATGAAAAGCAGATAGATAGGTGATGCGTAAGGTAACTTGACGTTATCACGTGATGCATGAATCTCTGGGTAAACTTCAATGAATTGATCACAAACTTCAATTTTTACCATTTTTTAATCTAATCCAAAGTTCCAAAATATTGTCTTTACTAATGATAATCTAATTAAAACTCTTTCTAAAAAAGCTTTACAAATCAGAGTTATGAATGTGTGCTGTTTAGAAATTTAAGCAAAGTTTATTTAACGTTTGAGTACTTTAAAATTTCTAAACTTTTTTTTGTAAATTCAAATCTGTGATTTAATTTTTTTCTTCATTAAGGGTGTAATATTTATTTTTATTTAAAAAATTCTAAAAGTTTAATTTAATTAAAAAATAGTTCAATTAAAACTTACGCTCCGGAACAGTCTGCTCTACCTGCAAATGTAATTATTATTATTAGAGTAATTATTATTATACTAGCAAGAAACTAAAAACTTCAAAATAACATTCAGTATCCTATCAATAAAACGATTAACGTACCGGTTGAATCTCTCGTTCTGATTCTATTTCCTCTGTTTCTTCAACCTCAGATAGTTCTGGTAGTTCTGGCACTGATTCAGGCGAAGGTGTCGGTTCAGGTTCCGGTATCTCGGGTATCGGTTCAGGTTCCGGTTCCGGTTCCGGTATCTCGGGTGTTGGTTCAGGTTCTGGTTCTGGTTCCGGTATTTCAGGTGTCGGTTCAGGTTCCGGTTCCGGTTCCGGTATCTCAGGTATATATGGAATTTTTTCCATTTCTTGCGATAAATTCAGTGGATACAGTTCAGGATCTGGTATAGGCTCTAATTCTACAATTACTGGTGTTGGTTCACGTGGTGGTGTTGGTACTTCTGGTTCAGGTTCAGGTTCCGGTTCAGGTTCAGGTTCAGGTGTGGGCTCATGTTCCTCCTCTTGCGATAGTATGGGTGTAGATTCTGATACATGCTCTGATTCCGGTTCATGTTCGGATGGAATTTCAGGTTCTTGACATGGTGTTAAATTCTAAAAATTGATGATAGATTTGAAAAAAGTATAAGAATGAACAAGTAATGAAAATATCAAGAATCTACTCTTAATGGAGGTCGTTCGCCAGCTTCAACTTGAATTGCTTGTTCCACAAAATTACCGATATTGAAGTCAGATAATGCGGTATCAGGTACATTGAACTGATCACATAAATTACGGATTATTTGACGAACAGTTAATCTGTAAGATAATCTGTAAGATTTTTCAAATTTAATTTAACCTTAATTTCAGTAGAATACATACATATAATTAAAAATGGGAAAAGATTGAGAAAAGTTATGTTAAACTTTAAAATTATTTCCGTTATGCAAGAGTAAAACCGATGAAAAATATATTGCATTAAATACTAGTACAAGTTTAACAGTAACAATAAAGTAAATAATTAAAAATTTCAAAGTAAATTTAATAATAATAAAGTAAATAAAAAATATTAAGAATTTATCGTATGAAATGAAATTTTTAACTAACTTTTTACAAGAATTTTACTTTAAATTTCCTCTTGTTTCAATTAATTAAGTACGAAAATATTAAAGTTACATTTAACTGTGAACAAATTTATTTACTAGTAATAACTCTAAATTTCATCGTTTAATTGAGTGAATGAAATTAGCATATTAAATTACTATGATTACATTTATTAAAAATAATTAAGTACGAAAATATTAAAGTTACATTTAACTGTGAACAAATTTACTCACTAGTAATAACTCTAAATTTAATTGAATAAATAAAATTAGCATATTAAATTACTATGATTACATTTATTAAAAATAAGATTTAAAAAAAAAAAACCTTTTGCCACCAAACCAAATTTCAATATTTCCAACATTTTTAATTTGTCGCCTGAAATAATGTAATTGCTTCAATGTATCCGCAGCTATTTCAATAGCAATCGTTGTAAGTGCTAAGCCAACAATTATGTACAGAATCGTTATTGCCATATAAGTTCTTCTGCAAAAAAAAAATCTTTAAAATTTTTTTAAATCATTGATTTGTATCAAAAAAGAAATAATTGAATAATTAATTTGCAAAAAGAAAATTAAGTAATTGATTTGTCAAAGATGAGGAATAAAATTTCTTATATTAATTTATATTTTTATGCTTTTCTGAAATCAGTAAATAACAGTAATGATTGCAAATCCTAAAATTACTAAAATTAAACCGTTGTGGGACAATATCACCAAGTCCAATAGATGTTAATGTTATAAAGTTGAAATATATGGCCTGAAAATTATCACATATTTAACAGTATTAAGTGAATTAAAAATAATTTTAGCAGTTATTCATATGAATTTTTTGTAATCAATCGATTTTAAACTTTCAATATTTTTAAGACGAAGAAAGGAATAAATAGTAATTCAAAAAAAACGAATGATCAAATAGGCTTTATTGAAAAATAGCTGAAAGTTTCTTTTTTCATATTGAGTAAATGAAAAAATTTATTAGCCTTTATTAATTACTTACGGTAAAAAATGGCATTTCAGGTTCATAGCTGCTAAGTAGTAATGATCCACCGATAACATAAATGATAAATAGTATGAAAAGAATCAATGTTCGATTTGGTTGTTCATTATTATCACCTATCTCTTCGTTTTCATCTGCTCCATTAATCTTAATTTTATAAATTTTTTTTTTCTTTTCATCTCTGCCTGTTTATAAAAATGAATACTAGTATCAGAAATTTATTTCAGAAAAAAAAAAAAAAAAAGAAGAACCTCTTTATCATTGTTATTTCGTCGACCTGATTCATTATTACCATTTTCTGCTCGTGATAATTTAACTCTCAAATTATTCATATCATTCAGGATTTTATTCGATTTACGATCGGCTATCATCATCCTAAAACGATTTCGCAAAGAATTTCGTTGCCATAATTTCCTATAATAAAAAAAAGAGAAGATAATTGAATAGTTATACGAGTGAATTGCTTTTTAGCTAACATAACAAACAGGTTTAAGTATGAATTCTAAAAATATAGCAAAATTTATTGGTTAGATTTTTCATTTTAAATTTCCTCCATATCAGAAAACTATTTATTTATTTCTTGATTGAGAAAAAGAATTTAAATAGAAATTTCTAGGATATGAAAAAGAAAAAAACAGGAAGTATTTATAAAATTTTGAAAAATTTAATAACTTTATATGTGCATTTAATCGGTCATTACAGGCGAAAATGATTTGAGCGATAAATTTGCCAAGATCTGCGATAGCAAGTAATGTTAATGGTACACCAAATGCCGAAAAAAATATGCAGAACATTCGTCCGGCAAAAGTTTTCGGTGTAATATTACCATAACCTGAGAGAAAAATTGAAAAAAAAAAAAAAGAAGAAGAGAAAGAAAATGAAGAAAAATGAAAAATTAAAATGATAATTAGAAATTAAATTATGCTAAAAATTTTATTTTTTGTAATAAATATATATATATATATATATTTGGTAAATTACAAATTATTTGTTTGTCGTTATTTGGTGGGATCGATTGCGAGATTCAATCATAAAAAGATATCCAAAATTTGTTAATTTCCCAAATACCTTAAAAAATAATAACATAGGAACTATGGTATGTGAGACTATGTGTCATTCTAAATCAATTTATCAATATCAAATTTGTTCTAGTATTTGGTTATTTAGTATTTTATCGTATTTCCAATCCTAATATTGATATTTATCTTTTTCGGTTCTATTATTGATTAAATTGTATTTTTTTTTCAAATAAAATTGAAACAAACCAATGGTTGTGATAAGTGCAAATGCAAATAATAACGAATCAATAAATGGCCATGATTCAGCTGATGAACCATTTATCATTTCCATATCTAAACAAAGTGACACGAGAAAGTTTTTAAATTAATAAAATTTTCCAGTTGTAAAATTTACTAAAATTGATTAATAGATTTTAAGGCTAAAATTATAGGTAAGTTGTTTTTTTTCTGTTTGGTTTTTCAAAATTTATTTATTGAATTAATAAATTATCGGATTATTCCAGTTATTCATATAATCCATTAATATGATGCATTATAATGATTAAGGAATTAACGGGAAACAAACGGTTTACATTTTAAGTAATTATCGTTATCATTTTGTCCCTTATCACTTATATTACCAGTTTTATTTAAAAATGAAAATAAAGCGTAATAATAGCAATATCTGAAGTAATGAAGTGATAAATGATCGGATATACTATTAGAACAATTGCTCCTTTTTAATGAATCCTGAAATTTATTTTAAATTTAAAAAAAAATTTTTTTTAAATACTACAAAGTTACAATACTATACATTCGTTATGATCATTAATATTTTACAATTAAATAAAATAGCTGAAATAATGAATTTGTAGAATTCAATTTTGTATTCAATAATTCAATTTGTAAATTTTGTAAAATTCTTACAATTCAAGAAAATTTATTCGTTGATCAAAATCATAATTCTTTCTTTTTTTTTCTTAAAACTGATTTAGATAAAATCTGTTTTATTACTAAATCTGAAAAATTATAGCAACCGGTTTCATTTCTTTTAATTATATTTTTATTTATATATTTTTAAACTGGAAGAATGAAAAGAAAAAGAAATAAAATAAGAAATGAATATGTTATATATGTTTGTGATATTTGATATTGATCGGAAAATAATTATTGATTACCCTGATAACATAAGTTATACACTGACGAATATTATTCCAAGATTGATTCGAGCGATTTGTAGATACGGCCGATTCTAAATGTACGATTGTGATATTAACCATCCAAAGAAGTGATGATTACTCAAGTAGAAGTTTAAAAGAAATTTGAAAATTGGTGATTTAATTTACAAATTAATTCATAATAATTTTTCCAATTCACTTGCACGTACAATTTCGTATGAGTTAGATGATTACTTTCACAAGATAACTACTCTCAAAACTTTTGAATTTACGATTTAAGCATTTGTAAATTGGAATTCAAATCAGGAAAACTTTGATAGAACATTAATTGCTGGGACAGGATTCATAATACTATGAGAAATATGTAAAAAAAATTCTTTCAATACTAATATGAATATTATCATCCATAAATAATTTTAATCTTGATGATAATTTTTATCAAGGTGTGAAATTAATTAACGATATTTAATGTAAGTGAGAAATTACGAACATCCAATAGATGATACTTCCAGAACATACCGAAGAAAGTTTGATTGATGGCATCCTTTAAGATGAAATTCGGTAATTGACGTACCGGTTTACTTTCCAAGTGTGATAGTACGAGAGCACCAAAAACGGCGTAAAGAGAAACAGCAGTTACCAGCAAAACACGTAAAAATATTGGCCCCATCTAAGAGTAAATCGAAATTCTTAATTGAGTATTCGTAAATGAAAATTGACGACAAAAAATAAATTTGAATTGTTTAAGAAAAAATATAAAATGAATTTGTTTGTCAGTTGGAAGTTTTTAATTACAATTATAAATTTTTTTTTTTTAATTCTGAGAAAAGAAACAAAATAGTTATTTGAAAGTAACTAGAAAACACTTTTTTACCTTACCATAATTTTAGAAGATGAAAATTAAAAAAAAAATCAAATTATAAGTTATAAGTATGAAAAACTTGGAATTCTGTTTCGGTGCAATTAAAAAATTTCTGAGTAATTTTTAATCCTAAAATTACAACCATATATTGATTTGATGTTTTTAAAAATTTTCAAAATACTCCTGTTTTCATTACCAATTAAGCTTAATTAATTTTATTGCATGCAAAGAATATGCGAGAAAATAAATGATATCAAGAATTTAAAAAAAAAAAAAACTTATTGAATGATTAATTCTAATAAACGCTTAGGCAACTATATTCAATTAATTTTTCAATTCTTGGAAATGATAAAATCAACAAGAAAAAAAATAAAAATAAAAGAAATGCGAGAAATTTGACTTTGGAAGAATTATGCTTAAATGCTTGCAAAGTTTTTTTTTTTGTTTTATATACTGATAAGAAAATGATTAATCAGTAAGAATTCCAGATGTTTTTATTACTTTGATTATTTTTTTTAATTTAAAGAATTGATGCTTCTATTTTTTCAACATTTCATTTTACTGTTCGTTATATTTCAAATCTTATATTATTTCACTTTAATTACTTCATACCTTATTCATACCTAAGGTAACAATCATTACAGTTGATTTTTGTTAACAATTATAAAAAAATTGAATCATTCAATTTTAAAACATTTTGAAAAATGTTTTGAACAAATAAATAATAAATGAAATTTGATTAAAATTAGAAAATTATAGATAATTGAAAAGACACTAATTACTTAACTCTTTTTTTTTTCGCTTTTAATTCAACAAAAATTTTTCTTTCTCCCAACTTGTAGGTAAGTTAATTGCATTAGGAGAAGAGTAAAAAATAAATAAGTAAACAAACTTTTGAGCCAGCTACACGTATCCAACCAGGTAACATCCTTTTCTTTTTATCAGTTGTCACAGTTTTCTCCTTATCACCGCTATGAACGAATCTGTAAATTTCAAAATTGTCGTACAGCATAAATAAGATATTAATTTAAAATATTGATTTGATTATTTTGTATACTTTTACCTATGTTAACTGAAATTAATCAACTTCTTTAATTTTTTTTCCAAAAATTTTCTACGATCATGAAATTATAGAGATGATTAACACATTTCATTTTCAGAAATTCAAATAATACAGTTATGAATACAGAAATTTAAACATTCGATTTCAAAATTCGATTTCCAAAAATTAAGTTTCAAATGAAATAAAGAAATTTATTAATTAATTTTGAATTATTAAATTTTTGAGTATTTCATCTAATTCTGGTTCAATTTAATGGAAAATTTTCATATAGTTGTGAAATGAAATTAAAAAAAAAAAGATAAAACCTAAAAATAAATAAATATAAGTAGAAAGAAAGAAAGAAAGAAAGATTTCTTTGAAAATAAAATATACCACCGTGTAAATTGCATACCTTGCTAGCATAGCATGTTTGCAATATTATATAATTTCAAATTAAAATTTTTTTACAAACAATAAAAGAAAAGGTACCACCAATCTACAGTATCATCTTTGTTGTAATTCCATTTAATTCAATATAAAATTTTAAAAAATGAATTGAAATGAAGAAAAGGCCAGGTAAGGAAGAGAAGAGAGAAAAGAAAGAAAGAATCTAATTTTGATGATAATTGTAGGTTGCTTTTTGCTAAACAAATAGACAATAGTAATGAGGAATTGATTTGATAAAAAATAAGAAACAATCAAAAGAGCAATCAAAGTTGGAAGAAAGAAGAAATAATCGAGATGATAAATCATTTTTCTTATCAATATCTCTATCAATAGAAAATTAATTTTCAAATGTTTAACAATATATTAAAAATTATTGTTCATATAACTTATTGATGTAGTAATATTTCACTTTCATTTATGTTATCGTCCTTAACAATATATTAAAAATTATTGTTCATATAACTTATTGATGTAGTAATATTTCACTTTCATTTATGTTATCGTCCTTATTCTTAATTCCTTGCATCATCAATGCATTGTGATATCGGAAAGGGAAAGGGAATTTAGGAAAATTTCGAGTGATAAATTTAGCAAAATATTTCAAGTAAATATATCGGATTATTTTCGGAATATTACAGCCATTTCTCAACTTACTTTAGAACCATTTAGGAAAAAAATATGGATCAAAGTGGTTTTTTAAATACTGACTTTAAAAAAAAATGAGAAAAAAAAAGAGTTGCATAATGAAATATCAATAATCAAGATAAACGTCAAATAATACATTCAATAAATTAGGTCGTTTTATTTCCTTCAAATTTCAAAATGCAATTACTTTTTTGAGATATTTCCTCTAATTTTATTCAAATTATATTAGAATATCGAGAGCACCACGAATTTCATGTTTACTCTTGCAACAATATAATTTACTTCGATTTCTAGAATGTTTTCGAATCGGATAATTGCACCATAACTCTCGAGATGAAAATTCTAACTTATCTTCTTTAACTTTTTTATTTTCTGCCAATTTTAGGGTAACGATAAAATGATGAGAATTAGGTAAATGATTACTAAAATCTATCGGATAATGGTGAAACGAAAAGATAGAAGAAGGAAGAAATATATTTATTAGCATATATCTCAATTTTAATTAAATTCATTTGAGAGAAATGAAATCACTTTACAAGGAATGAAAATGATATGAAATCAAGTATGTTTATAAAAACAATATGTTTATATTGTTTTTTTAAATTAACAAAAATTCTTTTTCGTTAAATTGATTTGAATGCTTAATAATTGAAACGAAGCTGAGGATAAGCTACAGTTTAAAAATATTTAACAGCTTTGATTTGCTTCTGTAATCCTGCATCATATGAGATCCAAATTCGCTTTTAAATTTTAAAAAACAAAGGTTTAAAGGTCAAGATCAAATTAATCATTTATATATAATATTTACCATAAATTGTTTGAAAACTTTTTCCTTGTAATATTTCCTTTACCACCGAAATTTTTCCACGTCTCCAGGTCAAACTATTTTCATGTTTTTTCATAAAAAAAGAAACAAATATGAATTTTTTAATCCAATAAAAACAAAAAAAAAATTCGATTAAAAGTGCTTTTTGATAAAATTAATAGAAAAATTTTTTTAATTTACTAAAATTTCTATTAAAATGATATTAAAATGATATTTCTATTAAAATTAAAATGATAATAATCATTGATTTTGTTACAAATAAGTTTAGTTAAAAACTTCATACAGTAAGCAAGTTTACATTGCATTTTTCCGTTAAACTTTTATTATTGCTAAAAAGAGTAACAACCAAGCATTATCATGCTTATTTGTTTTTTCGTTCAATTATAATATTTTTTGTTTGTTTGTTTATTCATATTTTATTGATTCTTTATTTGTTTTCTATCATTTATTTGATTGTAAATTGTTGTTCGTTGAAAATAAAAACATTCTCTTAAGAAATTGCATTAACATTAAATGGAAGATTTATTTTACTGTGAATGCTAAAAATTATAGCAATTTAATTAATTGTTAAAATAATTACAGTTTTTGCATTCAATAAGAAACGAAAAAAGAAAATATATTTAACATGCAATTTTCAAAAATATTTTATTATGCAAATAATAAAGCATGCAATTACTGTAAGGCATTTTTATTGACTGAACAAATTTTTTGGAATTGAATTTAATCATTAATTAAGCGATGTATATGAATAGTAATGGAATAAATTGTTTATTGAAATGGAGGATTTTAGATTTTTAGTGAGTTTGAAAATACACTTGAAATATTAGATTTAACTGTTGCATATTTATTCACTTTACATTTTTTTCAGTTTATTCAAACTTTGCAAAAATTTTTTCGTAAAAACAACACTTTAATAAAATAAAGGTATCTTCCGAAAAATGGAATTAATTACAGTTAAAAGCAAATTTTTGAAATTCTAACTATTTCGAGAATAAAATTCATTTTCAGTGATTGAAAATAAACAAAAAGAATAAATAAATAATGGAGGAAAAAGAAAGATATTGCAGTATGCTCAATATAATTATGAAAATACAAAAATCTATGATTACTATTAATTATGATATTGTACTATAATTGCTATTAATTAAAACAACATTATCATTCAAGTGATATTGTTTGATGATTTATCACTGATTTATCAGTGATCAAAGTTTAATAATTTATCATCGATCAATTAAAAATATTTGATTATTATAATTTAAAAGAAAATTTCATTTATATAAATGAATAAATATATTACGAAACATACAGCATTGCTGAAGAAACGATTGATACTTTTTGTCGAATAAGCAGTAAATAAGCAGAAATGAATTTTTCGATAAATATTAAAATATGATATTTATATATGAACAACAATAAGATATTTGAAAATTACTCAAATCGTTTCCATTTATTCATTCGATAATAATTTCCCTCTATTGTTGAAATAATTGCCATCAATTTTCATTGATTCCATTATATTTATTAAAAATTCATTTCTCTTTTTCTCTTCCATATTTATCTATGATTGATGAAAATAAGCTTTTCCTAAATAGCATAAGCTTTTCCTTTCTTTTTTTTTTCTTTCAATACCAATTGTCATTATAAATATTGTGAAATTTTCTTGTATAATTTTTATTTGATGAAATTTAATCGCAAATTGAATTTTATTAATAATATCACACTAACAGTATATTAAGTTAACAACATTAATCGATTGGTATCAATAAAAGATAAAACTTTTTTTCCTTTGTATGATACATGCTAAATTTAATTCAATCGTTTACTTTAGGATATAATTAAACTGTTCACTAAAAATGGATATTAAAATTTATTAGTTATTGCTATGCATTTTAAATATTGATAGTTTTTATTATTTTTATTGCTTGTTTTTTTTTCGCAATATGGAATTGAATCATTTGAATTGTTTTACAATCAATTTCATCAATAATATACTTTAAGTGAATTAAAATGAAAACTGATGAATGATCAGGCTTGATTATTTTTAAATTCCATTATATTAGTGTTTTTGAATTCTTCATTTATTCATGCATGTGATATTTGTTTCGTCTACTTTTCTCGAACATGCTGGAATACGGAAACCTTAATGATATGTCAAAGGTCAGTCTCGATGAATACTACCAAGATAAATTGATCACGGAAAGTTATGGTAACCTGGACAGAAAATGATTGATTAAATTGATTAGATTAAAAATTTTTCAATCAGATTAAATTTAAACTTCCGATGAAAGAATAGCTAACTGACCATCGAAATTGTTAAATAAACCATTAAACTCATTTAAATTCATTAAACTGAATTTAAGTGTGATTTAGCAGCTGAGAGAAATTTCAACAACAATAATGGCTTGAATTGAAAGTTTATTTCATGGAATATCCATGTAAGCAAGTCACGTGACGCATGTCAGAGCATCACCAACGGGAAAAACGAGTGAACGCGATCCGACGAATTTTACGTATGATAAGAGGTCAAATGATTGAAGTACTACGAGTCCTATTTCCTCCGGATATATAAGCAATGAACTGAGATTGGATTTCATCGGTTATGTTGTTGTCGCAAGCTTTGTTGTCGCAAAGCTTTTCTGATATCGCTAAAGTTTTCTTGGAATATTATAAGCTGACGAGGCGTGAATTTGACGGAACAACCACAAACGGCTGGATCAATCAACCAATGGCTTGAATTGAAAGTTTATTTCATCATTTCTCTGTATCGCAAATTGATTGCGGTGATAAAATATGATAAAGTATTTTGAAAATAAATAAGATTATAATGAATGCAGTAATTGTTAAATGATGTAAAGTAACAAGTAACTACGTAGTAACGAATGTAATTAAATACTTTAACGGAAAAAATAATTTGTTTAAAAAAAAAAAATGGTGCAGTGATAAGTTTAACAGTTGAAAAAGAATTCAATCTTTGATGTCTAAGATAATAGATTGAACAAAATACGGAAAGCATTGTTATTTTATCGAAAACTTTGATGGAAGCTGTTTAGGTTCAGCAATTTCACAAACATTCATCGAAGCTTACACATTCAAAGGTTTTTTTTCTTTTTCGTTTTCATCCTAATTTTATAATTGCATGAATATTCAAATTATTTTTTACTAATTGTTCATTGAATGTAAAAGCAACTGATATTCATTCATTTCTCTTATCTTGCTTATTTTTGTAGTATATTTCATTTTGATTTATTTGATGCAATTTAAAAAATAAACATTGATAAATCATTGCTATTACACAGATCACTTGTAGTAATTTAAAGTTAAATTATAATTTAGATTAGACAAAGATTGTTGAAATGATATTGTTAAAGTGTAAAATAAAAATTTACGCATATTTGAAAAAAAAAAAATGTTATCATAAAAAAAAATTTTTTTTTCTTGAGTCATGCATGCTTCAAATACATTTTGATGAGTGATGAACTTTTTCTTGTCAAATTGAAAAAAGCAGGAAGACATGAAAAGAAGTGTAAAGTTGATTGAAGAAATTTAAATTGTTGAATTTTCATGAAAACATCGTTCTATTTTCTTAGTTTTGTTTTTTGGCAAATTTTCTTTTATCTTTCAACGAAATTTAAGTAAGTAAATACTATGATAATAATCAGATAATTTTTTTTTATCAAAATTTTGAACGTTACTTCATCGAATGATTAGTTTTTTTTTTCACAAAAACATTTTATTATTATACAAAGAAAACGGAAATGAATCAATAAGTCAAATTTCAATCAAAAGTATTTTCAGATAATACTTTGTTGATAAGAGAAAAACATTTCCTTTAGAAATTTTAAATTCAACTTTGTTAATTGTTTTTTTCTCGTGACAAATCATTATAAATTACTTTACTTTTATTTATGCTACGTAACACTGTTATGTTGATAACAGTGATTATACAGTAATAGTCTGATAGCTTAATTAGAGAGTTACAGTATTAGACAGTAATAAAGTATGTCTGAAAACGATAATCTGAAAAGATTTTATTATTAAGTGATTAAGAACGCTTAATCATTAATTGTAACAATGAAAAATTCTATTATAAAAGAAAGTTTAAAAAGTTATTGAAAATTTAGTGACGATATTTAAAGATAATAGCGCAAATAACGCTATATTCATTTTTCATATCATATCATTTCACTAAGTTTTCGGTAATTTTTATCAGCAAAGTTTTAAATTTTCTAAATAATCGAAAAATTTAATTTATTTATAAGCATTAATTCATTTTGCTAATATTCTTAATTAATAGACGATAGCATTTTTAGCTATATTTGTAATTACTTATTCATATAGTTTAAACTTTTTTCTCTTTTAAAACCTTAAATTTTATATATTTAAAAGCTAAATAGACAACGAACAAAATATATGGAAGTTTATTTATTTGTGTTTTTTTTTTAATTTAAATTTTGAAAAATTTTTTTATTTACAAAGAAAATGGTAATCTGATAGCTTTATCACTTCAACCGTATGCTTTCAAAAAGAAAAGAAAACGAAAAAGATTAAATTTTTTATAAAATTTAATTTACATTTCAAAATAAAATTTAAAGATATTCGATATATATCATTTATGATTTGTTTTTTTTTTCAGCTTCTTGGAGATTTGTTATTATAATGAAATAAATTTATTCTATTATTTCTCTTAAATATAGTTAAAAATTTTGCACATAATTGTTTATATACATTATATAATTAAACCTAGTATAATTAAAAATAAAGAAAAAAAAAACATAATTAAAAATTATGATTCATCCATATTGATAATTTTTCTCTCTCAATTTATATGCATATTTATTTATTTATTATTTTGTTTACTAATTTATCATTTCATCTATTTATTTCACTATTTGTTTATCGTTTATTCATTTATGAAATTTCTCTCATTTCTTTTTTACATTTGTTCTCTAAGCTGATTGTAATGTTAATTAATATATCAAATTTGAATGCAGAGTAATGAGTTAACAGTACTTGAAGATGGCAAATAAGCAAATGGATTGTAATTAATTTTAATTGTAGTGAGAACAATTTGCTATGATAAGGTGTGATATGATATGATAAGGTTTAAAAATGGTTCAATGAAATAAAAAAAAAGAAATCTTAGCTGATAATTTTGTATTTAGATTAGATAATAGTAAACAAACGACAGCATAGTAGGATGAAAACTTACATTTAAAACGGAACAACTGGATCAATAAATAAAGAAATGAAATGATTGGAAAGTTATTATAGGCCACCAATCAATACAACTGATCATTCATAATAATTACCATTACTTCAATCTATTTGAATACAATTTATTAACAGTAAAAATTTGATATATATTAAATCAATATTTAATTTATAATAAACTTTTCAAATTGAATTAAATTTTCACCTATCATTATTAATACTTTAAAAATAAAATAATTTTCGTTTATACAATTTGATAAAAATTTTTATAAATTGATCGTTTCTTTTTTTTTTGTTTGAATGATAATTAAATTTTTTTTTAAATAAAAAATGATCGTAATAAATTTGAAGTAGAAATAATAAATAATAGGTAAAATAGTAAGCGATAAAGAAAAATCGTTAGTGCAACTTAAAATTTCCATTTTTCCTTACTTTCTTTCCTTCTTCTAACATTTTTATAATTTTTAAATTGAACGGACAGCAGCACTTTTTTCATTTAATCCATAATTCATCATCATTTAATCCATTATCCCATTAATCCATCATCTCAGACATCGTAGATTAATTTCGTTTCAACTATTAAACTTTATTTTTTACACTATCGATTCATAGGAATTTGTTATTAAGGTAAATATTATTTGTTTAATTATTTAAAAATTGTTTTAATATAGAAAAATATTTTTCTCTTTGAGAGAAAAAAAAAAAACGGCACTGTGTACTACAAAATTTATTAGAAAAGATAATTTCCTTTTTTGCAATTTTATTCCGGTCTTCTGCTTTTCATTTTTCGTTTTCACTTTCATTAATTTTTTTTTTTTGATTTTCATTTACAGACATTAGCAAATTCAAAAATCATTTCACATTTGAAATAATTAAGTTGTCAGTTAATTATAGCTAACACTAATGAATACTTCGAATAGATTTCAGATTTTATTCGACGAACCATAATAATAAATAACGAATCATAATAAGTAATCGATAAGATTAACCTTTCAAAGAATACATAAGAATTTCGGTTTGAGAAAACTTGAAAGATTATCAAATGTAAAGTTGAAATTTTTAATCCAATTAAAAATTATATCACTTAAAAACTTTCCCTAATTTTAATTTTGTAATTTTTGAATTTGCAAATATCATAGATCATTATTTCATTGAATAAATAATGCTTGAAAAAAATTCATTTAATATAAATGAATTGTCAGTTAATTTAACTTTTCATTTTTTTGTTCTCTTTTTTGTTTTTTTTTTCTCTGCATGGAAATAAATTAAAACCTTTTCAATGATATTCTCAATAATCGTTTTATACCACTGAAATAATGCTTTTCCTTCTTTTTTCCTATTTAATGCTTATTTGCCTCTTTCTTTTTCAACGTGAAATTATTTCCAAATAAAAATTACTTGCTCTCATTAATTGAATCTGTTTTTTCTATCTGCTACTCTTTTTTTTTTCATTTCAAATAAAGTTCAAAATTTAATTCAAGTTTCATTTTTAATGAATTCAAGTTTGTTTTTCAGTTATAATAAATCAAAGGTATGTTATCATTTTGTTGAATCCATTACTTTTTTCACTTTTTTTTAAAGTTAAATTGATGAATTATGCTCGTATCATCATTGTGTAATAATTAAATTCTCGAAGTATTATAGCATTGAAATTAATCATTAATTGATAAGTTCGTTAAATTTTGCTTTTCATAAAAAATATTTTATAGTATAGATGAGATGAGACAGAAGTGGGAAGAAAAAGATTGCTTAAGATAAGAATTAGTTATAAAGTAAATTATTTTAAAATGGCTAAATAAAATATAACCGAAAATTTGTTTTTGAAATTTGAAAATTTTAAATTTGAAAGAAAGAAACTAATTATTTTCTACTGTAATAATGCTAACATATAAATAAATTATAAATAATTTACGTAGATTTCAGATGAGGGCAAAGGTTGATATGATGATAAATGATAAAGAATAGTTATAATGTTGTTTTCCATTTTATATACATATATATATGTATATATATATATATATATATTTACTTTAAAATAGCCTAAAACTTATCAAAATGTTTTTATTCTAAGCCATCATTGTTCTATCAATATTTCACATTTATCTTTTATGTCATCTGTTCTAAAATGCACTCAAATTACTCAACATATGATGCTTACATGTAGAGATATACATGCATATAGATGACGTATGTATAAATCAAATTTTTGAAATTGTCGATTGAATTCCAAAATTTCCGGTAATAAAATTTTTGATTATATTTATTCAACTATGCAGACATTCTTATTTTGTGAACGAGCTAAAATTGTTAAGCTTTCTAGCAATGTATTTCGTGTATCAATCAATCAACATTTCAATTATTGAAATTTAGTGAAGCGTTAAATTTTTAAATTACTTCTAGCATATTACGTATCAATTTCATTTTCTTCGTTCTCCCATTTTAATTCTTCCTTTTCCGCCTTTTTTTTTTAAGCTACAGAAATAACATAAAGATATCACGATACTGTATGATACCGTACCGTATTTTAAGATGAAAAAATTTTTTTTTAAATTAAATTTTCTACTATATCAACTATCTAATAGTTAAATTGGGACAGAACAAAGTACTACTTTGCCTTAGTTAGCTTTTTTCTTTTTTCTTTTTTATCAACGAAGCTAGTAAGTTTGCTTCTATTAGCAGCATTATTTAATTTTACATTCTAATTTTTGCTCATACCGATTTGATGTTTGAAAGAGAAAAAAATCGATGCTTTTGACTAAAATAATGAAAATAAATTCTAACTTTCAATTTTTTTTCTCTTTATGAAATTAATCCATAAAGTTAAAATATTATTTATCTTTGATGAAATCAATTAATCCTAAATTTATAATTTTAACTTTTTTAATAGGTTATTTCTCTGCATTTTTTTATTTTCTCTCTTTCAGTGCTTTCATTTTTCCTCGTTTACAAAAATTACACCCAACGATAAATTATTCATAGCTGAAATTTAATGATAATTTCGGATAAAAATATGAATTTGCATGGAAAAAAAAATTTCAATTTCCATTTCTCAAAAATCTTTGTGAAATTCTCGTAAATTCTAAAATGAATTTAATAATTTAAAAGCTTTACATTCATTGTAAATCATAAAATAGCAAAAAGCATATTATTAAACAAGCTTATTCGATGCAAAAAAAAAAATAAACAATTTTTTGATTTATAAATATTGGAAGAGGTTTATGGAAATGATGAAGCAATCTGATAAAGAAAAATTGGAATTTCTTAAAAGTCACACGGGAATTTATAAAATTATGATCTTAAAAAAAAACAAAAAAAAACCGTTCAGAGAAATATAAACTTTCAAAGTATTAGGGAAAAAAAAGAATGAATATATAAATTTTACTTTACATTTTTTTTTCATTCAACCTATTTTGATGTTTACAAAAAAAAAAAGAAAAAATGATTTATGTTAAAATAAAGAATTATGCTGATAAAATTATAATCATTTATCAATTATCAATAATCACGATTAATCACGATTATTAATAACCATTATCAATCATAAATAATTAGTTTCATTCATTAACAATCAATAGATTAATCGTTTTTTAGCTTAACTATTTCAATGTAATCAATATCTTTGAATGTTATACTATATAGATATTTCATATATGATTTATTTCATAACAAAAATAATAAATATACTTAAATACTATTAATCGTTTTATTTTTATCTCGAAAAAAAATCAAGCATTCTTTTTCTCATAATGTTTTCATCATTTATCATTTTTTATTTATTTTACAAATCATTACTTCATCTTAATCCTAATCTTAATCTTAATCTCACTATATTTTATGCTTGATTTTTAGATACATTTTAATATTTTCTTTGCAAATTTTTTCTTTTTCAATTTAAAATATTTATAAATTTTTAAAAGATTATTCAATAAATTAATTCAACGACTTTTTTTTTGAAATAAATTTTAATTCAGATTTTTAAATGTCCATTTTACAGGTAATTTAGGGAAGGCGAAACAGTAACGAAATCATTACTGCTTACCGGATGGGTGAAGGGATCCAGCCAATAAAAGAACGATTGCATTTGGTATGTATAAAATTAGAATTCATAATAAATTCCACCTGACATAGTAAAAGTATAATTATATCGATTGCACTAGTTATCACAATTATATCAGTTGCATTAGTTATCATAATCATATCATTTGCATCATTTATCATCATGTTGTTTCGTTTTTTTTTTTCAGTGTCAAATAATTCGTAAGTAAAAATAAACAATAGTTTATTAAATTTTTAAGTTCAAATTTTTAAAATCAAACTTCTGAGTTTCACATATACTTTTCAATTGAGTAATATTAATTTCACACTTATTACAGTTTTTTTTTTCGCAATAATCATTTTAATATCGCATTACTACTCTCACATTCATATTGCTTTTTAAATTTAATAATTATAATTATCTTTGGTTCCGTTACAATTATAAATTGCATAAAATGAGTTTAATTATTTCATTCTATGCAATTAGTTTTAAGTAAAATCATTCAGCCATAGTTCATATCACTTATCAACCAATGACAATTAAGATTGCTGCTTTAAAATTTTATAAATTTATCGAGTGAAAAAAAAAATTACAAAGTTTCATCGCCATATTCGATTAAAACAAATTCGTTTTCACTTACTCGAATATCCATTTTATTTTTTCCTGATTACGGTTATATCAAAGTTATCTAAATTTTATCAACATCTGAAGATGTTAAATTGTTGCTAATAAACTATAAATTCATTATTTTATTTATATTAGTTTATCAAATTGTTTGCAAACATCCAAGAGAAGAAAATGATGAAAATAATCCTGTAAACGTCTAAAAAAGAAATTCCGGATATTTTGATTTAAATTTTATTAGTCAATATATGATAATATTTACTAAAATTGCTTAAATTTTTTAAAGTATGTAACTTAAATATAATTTCCTAGCAATTTTCGTTGCTTTGCAAGTATCATTTCAAGAAAATTATCAAAAATTATCAAAGTAATTGATTATTCCAAAAATTTTATATGGATGAAAAATTGTTCAGTGCAGAACCATTTCGGATAAATTTGCTTCCATTTATATTCTGGATAGGTTTTGATAGGAGAGTTTATGAGCTCTGACATAATGTGTTGAAATTGGCGAAATATTTTCAATTTGAAATGATTAGCAAAAAAATTAACTTAAAAGATAAGTAAATTAGCTTCAATGATTGATAAATTAGTTGATAGCTGTTTGATGTTTGATTTATTAAGAAAAGTGTAGAATTCTTTCCCTCTAATAAATTTCACATTTTGCTTGGTTTGATCAAGATTAAGATTATTTCATTCCTGATATCGTTATTAAATTACCAAATCATGATAAATTGATTTAATGGCATTAATTTATTCATCTAAAAAAACCGTTATCGATTTGAAATTGTGCTGTCATCAGTTGAAAGTATTTTAATTTTCGTAAATTAAATTTAAACTGACCTTTTTTTGACAAATTCCAAATTTCGTTCTTGAAAATCAAAATGTTAATAGGTTGTTAACATTTTTCTTCAAAAAAAACAAATAATAATAATAATAATATTGCACAATTATTTTCTGTTTTAGCGACGACAAAACTATTTATCACTTTTTTTTTGTTGAAAAAAATAAATTGATTCAGTGAAATTTTTAAAAGTTAAAGGTTAAAAGGTTCCAATTTGCAAATATATATGGAGAAAAAAGGAAATTGAAAAGTCCTGATTGCAAATAAATAAATAATAAATAATTTTACCAATATTTTGAAACTGATCATATAAATATTTAATGATCAGATTGATACGGAGAAAATAATCGATTTCATGTTAGGAATGAATGGAATCGAAGCTTTTTCATTAATTATTGAGAATTAAGTGAAAAAAATTAACTGCTAAACTCTCCGCTAAACTTTCCCTCAATAGCTTATATTTTATTCAACTTACAACTTTTTTTCTTCATTACAACTAATTTAACTCAGCTTTTCCATTCCTTTATTTTTTAGAAAAAAAAAGAAATGTTCAGAGAGAAAGGAAGAGAGAGAGAGAGAGAAGGAGGGAGGGAGAGAATGAAAATTTGTGAAATCATTCCTCTCTCTCTCTCTCCTTATACCCTCTCATAATTACATTACGGCGTACAATAAAATCGCTCAAGCAACTTCTTTTATGACTTGAAAATATTGGCAATTTGAGAGGAAAATTATACATTGAATGAAAGCATTACTAATTTAGTGAGTAAGTGTTAATTGAAAATAAAATTCAACTTTAAATTAAAAATTAAAAATTGTTTAATTCATGCATACATTATATAATTGAAAATTTAAGTGTGTATTGTTGAAACAATTACTTTTCATTATTAAAATTTAATATGGCAAATATTTCTTATCAAACATTTTATGCAATAGCAAGAAAGAAAAAGAAGCAAAAAATGAAATTTAAGAGAAAAAAAAAAGAAAAATGAAAAAATTAATTATCAAAATTGCAATAACAGAATCAACCTGTTATTATCGATAAAGAATGAATTGGAATTGTATGGAAAGTAATTGATATTATTGTCAAAATTTAATAACAAATGAAATTTCATAACTTTTCTGATAAGTTCTTTTTTTCAATTTGAAATTAAAACTTTTGAGTTTCGTTTTTATTAAAAAATTTTAAATTTCAGTTTGCACCATACGTACTACATTTAGTACTTGTCATTGCTGTTGCTGCTTATGTTCTAGCAGGTGCATTAGCAATTCGTCAACTTGAAGCTGTTGCTATCACTCGAAATTCCACGGTTCAATTTTCTAATACGAAAAAAAAATTTTAATTCTTTCTCTGCTTTTTTTTTTCGGGAAAAAAATTATCATTTATCAAATTTAACAATTACTTTATCTTTATTCAAATTTAACAACTATTTGACTTTTTGCCTTAAACTTTTGGTCTATTATCAAATTCAGCTAATTTCATTTTAAATATTATGTGATAAATCAAAATTAAATGCTTTTTTTTTTCCCGACTGTTTTGTGATATAACAAAATTAAATTCAATATTTCAAATATTTACGAATACTATTTTCAATTTTTTTTCAATTTGAATGCAATAACTGCGATCATAAATTTTGTTTTCTTTTCCTTGAAATTAAAAAAAAAAAGAAATCTTCTTGTATAAAGGAATGAAAAAATGAATTATCACTGCTTAACTTATTATCACATTTATAGCTGCTAATGAAAGATGGTAATATATTTCGTGGTGATGATAAACGAATTAAAAATAGTCCTACTGAAGAAAATAGATGTATGTTGATATTTTTAAGTATTATTTCTTTATTTCTTTCTTTCTTTCTAATTTCTAATATAATAAATTTTTCAATGAAAATAAAAAGCAAAATTTTAAATGTTGATTCCAAAATTTGGATTATTTACAAAATTTTCAATGATTTTTATAACCAAGAAAAGTAAGGAAGTGAAAATTAAAAAATTTTTCAACTATCCAATAACCAATTATATTTATCATTTCTGGGACATTGTAGTAAACAAGAGCCAAAAAAAAAAAAGAGCCGAAACAAAAGTGGAAAAGAAAAAAGAAAAAATGTTTTGAAAAAATAAATATCGAAATATTTTTCAATAAATTTCGTAAACTTCATTTTCAGAAAACAAATCTTCGCATGGTTTTGTTTCTCCAGAGAATTTTCTTTTTTTTTTTTAAACTTTAAAACTTGCCATTTTTTTTTTTGATACATTAGTTAATATTGAATTAAAAAAAAAAACAATACATCTTACACTAATTTCATAGTTTTGCTTAAAAGAGAAAAAGGGAGAGAGAGAGAGAGAGAAAGAAAAGTAAGGAAAGAAAAAAACGAGGGACCGGAAGATAAAAATACAAATTGGGATTCTGATTTCAATTTTAACAAATCATATAATTACTAGTTTTATTCGAATCATCAAGTCAATAGATCGTTGAAATCGTCTGAAATTTTAACTTGAAGAAAAAGATAGAAAAAAAAACCTTACAATGAAGAAAAGTTAATTTATATTATTCCGTTCTTTCCTTTTTTTCTTTAAATTAAAATTTTGAAATGAAATTAAAATAAATATTTAAATGAAGAAAATATTTAGTACGTATCAAAATGGAATGTATGATCGAAATGCTAAAACAAAGGAATAGTGGTAAAATTTGTGAGGAAGGACAATTGGATGAATTAACCGATGATGTTTACAATACTTGTTTTCGAGAACAAATTTATGACGAAAATAAAATTTCACGTAATTCCTTTAATTTTTATATTCCACAAAATTTTCTATCTATGTAGTTTTTTTTTTTTCAACTTCTAAATTATTATAAAATGAATGATGATAAATGATAAATGAAGATTAAAATATTTTAGATTCCATCTTTAATTTTACCTCAAAATTTTTAATTGCTTATCTTATAACTAATTGTTTCAAATTAAATTTTATGATTTGGTTATATTAGATAAATCTTACTTCAGTTTTTCTAAATTTGAATTTATTTCTTGACTCATTTAAACTCTAAATATTTTTTGAAAGTTTAAATTTATTAAATTTATTAAAGATGCTACTACTACAACAAATGATACTAGTGATTATTTTTATTGGTCCCTCATGGATTCTATTGTTTTCTGTTTTACTGTAATAACAACAATTGGTATGTTTTTTTTTTTCCATTTGATTAGGATAAAAGATGAAATGAAAAAGGAAGCAAATGCAATTACTAACTATTTCAGGCTTTTTATTTCAGAAAAAGCCTGAAATAATTTTTGTTTTTTCAAAAGCATTCTTTTATCAAAATTTATCCTAACTAATCGATTATATATTTCTTCATTAAGTGAAAAATACACGTATTAAAATGATATTAACGTTAATCTATTTTACGTATCACATATATGCATTTCAGGATAAATTGATTTAGCAGAATTTTTCGGTAGTTTTTTTTTCCTTTCATTTTCAGGATATGGTAATGTAGCACCAAAAACAATGGAAGGAAGACTTTTTGTTATTGCATATGGCGTTTTAGGTATACCATTTACGATGCTTGCAATTGCTAGCTTGGGCAAATTTTTAGCTGAAATTTTGAAAGGAATTACGAAAGCAACTAGTCGTTTAATGAAGTAAGTTTTGTTCTTTTCCGAGAAAGAAAAGGAAAAAGAAAATTGTGAAATAGATTTTAGAAAAAAAAAAACAAATCGGAAAATGGTTGTTTAAGCTGAAATGAGATTAAATTTCAAATTAGGCAAATTTTATCGTTAAATGTTGAAATCAATTTTCCTACTGCATAAATTATAACAAATAGTGAATTAAAGTATGATAATACAGATGGAAGAATATTTGATATTTAAATTGATAATTAAGAAGACATTTTAAGAAAATTTAAAATTGAAAAAAATTCAAGTTTAAAATGCGGCGAATAACAGTTACTTTTAGTTAATATAATATGAAAGAATTAAATATTATGACTTGATTAAAAAAAAAAAATAATACCACTAGCATGATGAAGCAAAACTTTTAGCTTAGTTAAAGAAATTTTAAGAGATATGATAAGTGCAGAAGTAAGTTTTTGAAGTTGTTAAAGTTGTCGAAATAATCGATGCAACACATGTTGCGAACTCTTTAATAGCTTTTGTAAATCAAATTTGTCGAATTTAATGACCCATTCAATTTTCACTTTTAAATTGAATTCAATTGTATTCAAACTTTTTGCAATTAATATTTTACAATTGCAAACGACTTGCAGGACAATTTTCTGCTGCAATAGAAAGCAAAAGCAGCTTAAGGAAAAGCAAGCTCTAATTAATGATTTAAAGAATGATGGTAACAAACAAGTATGTTTTGATTCAACGCAATTTCTACAAATATATTTAAATATAAATAAAAAAAAATGAATTCTAAAATTTTCCTGAAAAATTAAGCATTCTATAAGTATATATAAGTACATTAAATGTATTAGGTATATATATTACTTTAAATAAATAAAACGAAATATTACTTTTGTCATCAATCGATTGTCATTTCGAAATAATTCTGAAAAAAATGAAATAATAAAGGGTATATTTATAGAAAATTTCAAATGATGATGATGATACATCAGATGGTCCCGAGGTAAAAAAGGTTAGTAAATATATTCATGTATTGAGTCATTTTTATTTATAAATAAACTAAAAAAAACTTTTCGATAAGAAATGATACCTGTAGTTTTATCAACCCATGATATTATTTCAGTAAAAAAATGCTGTTAAGAAAAAGATTAAAAGCTAAATATTTTCACGGAGTTTTTCCACCATATCATTTTATCAATTGTAATTTGATATTATGGATATCCAATCATTTCCTTCTTTTTTTTCGTTTACAGGTAGAAAAATGGGGTGAAGCATTGGTATTAATTGTGGCCTTTTTCATTTACATCATAATTGGTTCAGTAGTTATTGCAAGCTATGAACCGGAAATGGACTTCTTTGGAGCTATTTATTTCAATTTTGTATCATTGACAACTATCGGTTTAGGTGATTTGGTGCCTAAAAAGTAATAATTTCAGATTATTTTTAAATTGAAAATTATTAAGTTATGAAAAGGAATATTTTAAAAATTAAAAATTACTCCTCGTATTGGAAACTTATTAGCAACCTAACTAATAAGATTTTATGAGCTAATTACGAATTAACTTCTTCTGGTATATAATCGAATTTAAAAAAAACCATGTGCCACGAAGAGAGTAGTGAATAATTTTAACTGCTATACATTTCAATAATTTAAATTATTTCAGATCAGTTAGAAAATTTTTCAGAGATTTTAATGTGACAATTTAGGAAAGAAGCGATAAAGTTGAATGGAATTTATAAGGTAATTAATTAAACTGTCTCATTGTTTTAGTGAAAAATACCTGGTATTAACATTGGTTTACTCAGCTGTTGGTTTAGCATTAACAACCATTGCTATTGAAATTGCTGCTGAATATTTGAAGATGTTACATTATTTCGGTCGTAAAATTGACAATGTTGCAAATGTACAAATTTGGTTTGGAGGCAAAAAGTAAGCTATTGTTATATTTGTTTTAATAATTCACAGATTTAAGGTTGTATAATTACTTCCTTATATAATCACATGTGATACCATTGTTTTATATCTTTAAAATGATCCTACTTTTGCGAGCATTACGGGTGAATTGAATTGTTGTACGCTACTTTTTCAGAAATCAATTTAGAAAAACAAAGAATTGCGTAAAAACATATGAAATGCCAGAAGTAGTTCAAATTCAAATTAATATGACAATAAGCCATATTGTAAAATCAAGTTGCAATTCTCAAGTTGTAAAAAATGAAAGACAATTCAAATCATATTTGTTCTGCGAATGAACCTTCAACAAGTCCATCAACCTCATTCTGCTGAATAACTTCTTTACAGGCTTACAATGAAACAGTTAGTACGAAACCTGGGTGATTATTTCGATTTACCAATAAACGAAATTGCCGATCTAAACCTTGACGAATTTGTCAATGCGGCAATTAAGGTAGAAGCTGGCGAATTAGGTACCTTACGGGTAAGTTCATCTATAAAACTTGAACAATAATTAATGTAGAAGCATGATTTTAAGCCTTTACCAGAGCACTTCCATAAAAAACCAGTATTCATAATGTACAATTCCAGTGTCCACGACCAATCACGCTCGACACTGAATCGATTATCTTTATGGATGCAGATGAACCATACACGTAGCAATAATATGCACCAATCCATCATTCATTTTCGTCGTCGCATTCAGGACTCAAAGCCAAGAATTTAGCTTTTATTGAAAAAAAAATTATAGGGAAATAATACTGTTTGATCTCGTCTGTATATAGTATGGACCAATAAACATTCTTTTTATAAGTATAGAAATTAGTAAATACTGTTATAAAAGGTATTCACATATTATTTAAAGCACTTAATTCCTAAGCAAATTGGCAGACAAGAAATTCAAAACTAACATCGAAACACATGAAAATGTTAATATTTTACAAAGAAATAAATATGAAAAAGCGGAAAATTAAAAAATCCATAGAAAAGAACCATTTCGAATCCGTCAGCAATTTTCTGATGAATTCAGAATATGAGTAGAAAGGCTAGAAAGAAAAAAACAGTTGCGAGCTACAAAAAAAATACTAAAAAATGTATGAATCTCGTTCTCAACCTCGAATAATTTCTAAACTATATGCAGCATAATCTACTTTTATTGTAATAATTCTTACAAAAATTTTTTGATGTGCAAAGAGAAAGTTAATACAAAAAGAAGGAAGCAAAACTGAGATAAATTAACAAAAATATTTAATTAAAAAAAACAAAATTCAATTTACCCTATGAAGATCTTTTGTTATGACAACTGAATGCTAGCACTCGCAAGAAAAAAGGAGAAACAGAGAAACGAGATTACAATTTCAGATATTATTAATAGCTTTGCCGCAAAATGCTTGCAGATTTGCTTCTCGAAAAGCTTCTGATAGCGTCTAAAAATTGCAGATTATTCAAATTAAGTGAGCTGAAAAGAATTATGCTATGAAACTAAGAAATTTCATAAAAGTTAGCAACACTCTAGAAGAGTCTTTATCACCCTCTTTAATCATTAAAGAAATCAGTTAGAAAAGTGTCAGATTCTTTTCATATTTAACCACACAGTAACTGTTGTTATCAAATGCTTTACAATCTTTCAAGAAAAAAGCATGAAACTAACAGGATGTGGATGACAAACTCGAGCAACATCTTCACAGGAAGCCCCGTACTCTAATGCTAGAGTTGCTTCCGCAATCATTTCGCCAGCATTCTGTAATGAATCATATAAAGTTATATGACAATATAGTGATATAAAACGTATATAAAGATATAAGACAGAAATTAATTGAGATAGAAAAAAAAAGATAGAAAATATACAAATAAATCGCTATAAAGATATACGATGATATAAAAGCTTTGCTACTTCTGCAATAATATAAAAAAGGAAAAAATATATAAGAGTATACCGGTCCAATTATATGAGCTCCCAATATTTTATCTGTCCCCTTGTCTCCTAAAATTTTTACAAATCCTTCCGTATCATTATTTGTTTTAGCTCGCGAATTTGCCATGAATGGGAATCTACCAACTTTGTATTCCACATTCTAAAGAAGAGGATTATTTATTCATGATTTCAACGCGGAATTTAAATAAAATTTTAACAATAAAAGAGGAAACTGCTAACTTCACTCTTCAACTGTTCTTCAGATTTGCCAACCCATGCAACTTCAGGATGCGTATAAACAACCGACGGGATGCAGTTATAGTCCAAATGTGTTGATCCACCTGCTATACCTTCAACGCATAAAATTCCTTCATCCTGAAGTTTAAATTACTTTATACAGCTTCGAAATTTGAATATTCGATTCTGCAACAAATAATTTAACGTTAATATCACATTTTCACGTCATCAATTTACAATGATTAGCGAAGCACAGATAAAAACTGACCTCAAAAATCAAAGTTTACCAGTCGCTCCACGAACGGGTAAGTGGGCAGCATATTTTAAAACACGTATGTATTTTAATTCAGCCATAGTAATTAGATAATGCAATAAGCCTGCTAAAGTGACAATTTTGAAAACAATTAAGACCCAAACATTAAGAAAGATTTCCAGGGAAATGAGCGTAGAATTCACCACTTGTGAAAGCAAACTTTCCGACTTTGTAAGCATAGGTCCAAGCTTAGACTTAAGAATAAGCTTACTTCCGCTTTATGAGCCAACATCGGCCCAGCAATTACATCACCAATCGCAAATATTGATGGAACTGAGGTTTGAAAGCGTTCACTGACTGGTACACGTCCTCTTGAATCTAATTTTATACCAACATTTTCAACTCCCAGTCCCTCTGTATATGGTCGTCGGCCAACCGCAACAAGAACAGTGTCTGCTTCTAACTAAATCAAAATATTTTCTAGTTCATGAAACAATAAAATTTTTAGTTTAGCAAAATTATTTAAATTTTGAAAATCGAAAATATGACAGCAAAATACCTTTACCGTGTATGCTTTCTCTCCAAATAATCCAACTCATAAGTAAAAAAAAATGATAACACATATGAGACACACTTGCAAAGCAAGCATCAGTTAGATGAAATGTAAATATTATGACTCAGTTTGAGAAACTACAGACCAACTTAGGAAATGATGAACGAGCTAAAAATTTCCGATAAATATATAGTGCAAAGAAATCCATACCGTTTTCGGATTTCCACCTTTCGCATTTTCTACATTTATTTTAACCAAGTCACCTTCTTTTCCCCCTCCTGTTACCTTCGTATTCATCATAAACTTCATTCCTGAAATGACTTGTAATTCACTCGCTTAAAAAGAAATCAACACTATGTACTCTGTGTTACCTTGTTTTGCAAGGGTTCTTTGGAAAAGTTTTGCTATTTCCATATCGATGCCCATCCCACCAGCATGTCCAAGAAATTCGATAACCGTTACATCAGCTCCTAACCGTTGCCACACACTTCCCTAGAGACAGTTACATTAATTATCCAACAGTTTAGAGAGATTTTGCTCTGAATTGTCATCTGAGCCTTTAACGGCAAGCTAAATTCTGAAACTTTCTTTCTCTTCCTTTCTAAGTATACTTTCGTTTTACTAAATTCATCTTCATTAATCAAAATGTTTACCAATTCAGTACCAATGACACCAGCACCTATTACAATCATTCTCTCTGGTACCTTCTTCAAAGACAGTGCGCCAGTTGAAGAAACGATCTAAAACAGACATAAACTCTAAATCAATCAATTAAACATTTCACCTCCATTATCAAAATATACAGATCGCTGACATGTACCGAGCATAAATATATTGATTGTTGACTAATTTATTACTGCTAGTGAAGTCTTACCTTATTCAAATTCAATATCTTGTAAGTAACAACTCAACTAAACAAATGTTGAGTATTGTCAGGATATCAAATATAAAAATGGGGTAGGAAAATGTGAAATAACAGGATGTGAAGTATAAAATTCTTCAAACCTGTTCTTCATCGATAGATAGAGCTGGAAAGGGAGTAACTTCGGAACCTGATGCAATAAGTATATTACGAGTTATAATGTTTTCTTCTCCTCCACTAGCCAGTTTTACAGAGACCTAAAACTTCTTGTCATAATTAATTATGTATATATTTAACTAATTTTGTGGATAGTGACAATATACTTCGTTTTTGGTTTTAATCGTCGCTATTCCATTGACTGGTCTCACTTTGTTCGCTTTAAACAGCATTTCTATACCACCTGTCAAAGCCTTCACTGATGCTGCTTTTGCAGCCATCATTTTGTCCAGATTCAGTTTCGGCTCAACTTCAATACCTAAACTGAAACAAATTTTATCTTATGAATTCATCAACTATTATTATCGAGACAATATTTTCTACCACAACAAAACGCAAAACTATTTGAAAAAGAAGTTGGAGCCAGTCTTTACACAGAAACTAAAAATTTCAGCTAATTATTAAAACGTGAACATTTTAAAATCACTGAAGGGTGACTCAGTAGGCAGAAGTACAGTATAAACCTGAGACCCGAAATTTCTACTCTAATAGGATCTTACAACTGCTAGACACGAGAATAGTTTAAAGCAAGTATTTCGAGATTTTACAAAATCTAGTCATGAGGATAAACTATCCAGAAAACGAACTAACCTCGACTGTTTAATTCGCCATGCTTGGCCATATGATAATACAATGAATTATTCAACAAAGACTTCGATGGTATACACCCGACATTCAAACAGGTACCGCCTAATTTCGGATTCTTTTCTACACATACTGTTTTCATGCCCAATTGAGCTGCTTTGATTGCTGCTACATAACCACCCGGTCCAGCTCCAATAACTACCAAATCAATGTCTAAAATAATTATGCTCTCACACATCAATGTAATTATTCCTTTCTTTCTCTTTTTCATTTTAAATTATAAGCTTGACTTGAAGAAACCTGGAACTTTACAACTGCTCAGTTGACGTTAGGTGTCTCAAAATATGAAAACAACATAAAAGAAAAAGAAAAAATGGTACCATTAGTTGTATAAGATCGAGCATTAACAAAAAGTGGTGGAGAGTTTTTCCAAATAGATCGAAAAGCGGTTTTTCTATAAAACATATTATATCTGAAAATTGAATTGAGATCAGGTTAAAGTTAATATTGAAATGAGACAGAATTGAAATATTCGCGACGAAATCTCTCAATACTGTAAATTAAATTTATAATTTTGAAGAACTTAAACTATTATGCATGATACGCAAACCACCTGGAATACTGAAGTTAATGGCGACAATGCTATAACTTGTGATCCCAACATAATGGTGTTTTAAAAATAAAAATAACACGAAATTTAGGAAATTTTCAAAAGACAAAACATAGCGGAATCGCTTTACACAGTCCTCTCACAACAATTCAAACTTCGACTCTTCCATGAAATAATTTTTTTCGGAATGACAATCGGTGGTTTTAGTTAAATATTCAGCAGCTATGAAGAGTATTATTTATTTGAAATCACCGATTTCAAAATTTTCTCGCATTGTTTCAAGCTTTACCTCATCAAAACCGCGCAATAGTAACTACCTTCGTTAACGAAGAAATCTGTTCAGCAGCAAACTTTATATAATTCACCACTCCTTTTCTGCTTGATGAAATCTCAACAATTTATCATCTCTGACTTTTAAATACTTAACCTATCAAGACTAGTGAAATTTCGTATACTCAAAATGAAATGATTATATAAATTCGAAATATCGTTAGAACCAACATATCAAAAAATCAAGCAAATGTCATCAAGCATGCTACAAAGAGCATTATTGACCAACTCATCAACAACAAACAGTAGAAAGCATTAGTCGTGACAGGTTAGTAGAAGAAAGCACCATCGAACTCTTAAGCAAACATCAACTAGTATCAAAAAAAAAAAACCACCTGTCATTCTAACAAAACGACACAATAAATAACAGCGAAATAACTGTAAACTAAATTACCCTTGTGTAAAAAATAATTTATGATTGTTGATAATTTCTAGATATGAAAACTGTTTTACGAAATTTGTTGCCGATTATTTGTAATTTTCAACTATATTTTTATAACACTTTTAACATTCTTAAATAATCCATATTAATAAATTTTTTACTGATGCTAATTTTTGGAGCTCCATAGGTTTTAATTTTGATTCAAAAATGCTGCAACAGTTTCATTCTTTTATTTAGCACAAATTTCTCTTTGACAATTAGGAAAAACGTTGAATAATATACGCAGCACATGAAGACAAATGATGCAGCCAGAGAAATGAAAGGAGGAAAGAAATTTTTGTAAATATTTACAGTCACATTTGATGAAAAGGAAAACTAAATCTTAACAAATTCAGGATTACAAATTCAAAATCACTAATTGGTTATTTGATCAAAACACGAAAAAAAGAATGAAACTCGCAATATTTTTGAATTGAAAACATAAATTTTGATCTGAAATAGTGTCAAAAGTTAGTATAAATAAAATGAAGAAACAAAAACAAAGCTCATAATCATTGACTCTTTAAGTATTTAACAAAAACATTAATATCGATAGAGAGGAATTAAAATTACGTGAGTATAAGTGAAAAATACAAAATCATGACAATTTCACAAATAAAATTCCATTTATTAATTACTATAAGGTAAAAATCGATACGTATCCATGATATTTGTTATTTCTTCAATTCATGAAAACAACCTTTACATTAGCAAATCCTAATGAATCATTATAACTATTGTTACATTTTACCTTAAATATTTTCAATTATTAATATTCAATAATGGATCCAGACAATAATGATAAACATAAACAAACTCTACTAATTATGCTATCTGAAAATGAAACCGGAAAAATAATCATGAACACGATCTAAGTAATCCTGCGGAATGATAGTTCCGAATAGTTTTCTTCCATAATCAGACATGAGGAATGCAACTCGTCATCCTACGTAATTTCACTTTTTCCACCTGTTGCAGCACTATTCATTACTTCCTCATGTGATTGTTGTGTGTTTCCATTACCACGTGTGCTCACATTTCATTGTACTGTTTATGGAGAAGACGGCTGTTAATTTATCGATTACTCCGGAACAGTATTACTTTGATCGTGCCAAAATTTTCATATAATTATTATTGGAATATTGGGATATTGTATATATTTACCTTACTTTTCAATCTTTGGATCATTAACAAGTTTTGTACTTTTTGCTGGATTTCTTTTTTAAATTATCTTTTCATTTCTTCACGTACGTTACATTTCGGAAGTTATTCTAGTTGCTTGCCGTGATAATGAAAACATAAAACAATCATATAATATTGTTTACTTGATGTTATTGTTAAAATATTATCTCCATTAGATTTACTGCATCGTCACATTATTGAGCATGTAAAAAAAACGTCCGTTTCCTGCACCTTTGATATTTTATGGGATGATTGGAACATTATTCTGAATATGTATGGCTTGTACGATTCAAAATAGTTATCTATCCTAAATATACACTAGTTTCATTTTCATAGGACATTTCAAAATGATAACTTCCTGAGTACTTCAAATTTTGTCGAACAACTTCAGTTTAGAAGTTTTAATTTCTGATTCGAGTAGGTAGTAGTTGATGGCGACAATCTGTAGCCTGCAAGAAGTTTCGTTATCAAATTTCTGAAATCTTTTTATATCATTTCAAGTATTTGTAAATTTTAGACGCATAGTATTGAATCGGTGAATGATATGACGATTAACATGATCCGTAAACAGCATCCCACACGAATGACAATTTATAATAGAAATTTACGAACAGTTGATTTTAATGATGTTAGTGGTAACGGTAAGTTATTTACTAATTTGTGAAATACTTCAATTTCTTTTTTGGAACAATGAAGGGTTTCATAGCTTCCATATGGAGCTTTTTAGTTTTATTACTATTCATTTATGACTTGAAGTACTACGTTTTCATCTCACACAATTTATGCACGTGGATACCAACGTACATAACAGCTACTCAATTTCTACTTTAAATATATTGAGATCGCACCTGCCTGCAACTTATAGCTGCACTGGCCATTTTCACCTGATGTCGTTATAAGGTATCAAAATCAGACTTTATCAGGGCGTTCTCAGGAAATGAATTTTCATTGCTTTCCGTAGCTTCTTTACCTCTTCCAACTGTACTTTTCAGTTCTTTTCCACAGTTATAGAAAGCTTATATAATTGAATTGACTTGAAAAGAATACTTAAGAACTGTATTAGGAAATGGCGTTAAATGCGAGTATTCGAGACGTGGTCGTCAAAAAAGCGGTCCGAAAAAAGGTAGTATGGGAACAAGGATGTCTAAAGGTGGCAATGATTTTGATTATCATGTTCAGTAATATCAGAAGTCTATTTTGTTTGGTGATATAATTCGAAATTTTCATTTAAGAAGTTCAAACTTCTGAGCTATAAGTACATTAATTTAAATTCTGGATTATGTAAAATTCCGAGTCAGTTTATCTAATTCATTTATGGATTAAAATGGTTGGTAACAGTTTCTTTTCAGGAGCAGCCATGGAGTCTTCAGGTTCGCGAACCAAAAGCTCCTTGTCATTTGGTCCGCCTGTGCCTGATGATATTTTGGATGATCTTTGCTTCCGATTTCTTATCAATATCCCAGACGACCAGGTGATTTATATATTAACTCTACAGAACGTTCTGTCCCCTTTCGATATTGAAAATTCAGATTTTAGTATTTATTTGTAAGATAGGCGCTTTTTCTGACTCAAACAATTCAATTTATTACAGAAAAACACTCCTGTTCGGCTCTGCTTTCAAATCGAATTGGCACATTGGTTTTATATAGATTTCTATTGCAAAGGAAATAATGAGAATGTAAATTGCCCTGAAGTGAGCTTGAGAGATTTGGCTGGGTAAGTGTAATTTATACAAACTGTAAGGTGTTCTTTTACCTTGTATGCATAAGACTTATAATTCGAGGAATTTCAGCATTCAACTTAAATTTATTTAATCTTGAAACACTTCAGTAACCTTCACTTTCTCTTTTAGGATAGTAAAAGAAGAAAGAGATAATTTGCCATTCTATTTCATCACTTACTAAATTTTGTTTAGGCAGATATTCAGTCATTGTGATTTCCTTGTCCAATACACGGATAGTGTCGATAAGGTAATTTATAAGCATCGTTTTTCAACTTTCGTAAGCTGCTCTTATTATTGACTAGTACTCAGTGTTGCTTCTAAAACTTTACTCAGTGGAAATCCAATGTAGGTAATGGAAGAATGGCGCATTTATAAGTCGGCCGTTCCAACATATGGTGCTGCACTGTTGGATAATTCATTGAATTACGTATTATTGGTGCAGGGATATTTTGCAAAAAACAGTTGGGGATTTCCGAAAGGAAAAGTTCGTTGATTTTTGAAAGGTTTTGAATTGATTAATTAAACATTATTTGTTGGTGATAGTGAATTTTTAAAAGCTATTTCTATATTATATTTTACATGACTTTTTTTCGAATCATTTTATAAGTAGCGCTAATTAATAACAAAAAATATGATTAATGCGGGAGAACAAAGGTTAAATTGTGTCAGATGTGTGAAGATAATAAGTGCCTTTAAATATGTATGTAGTGCAAACATTTTGACAAAAGCAGTAAAAATAATTTTCCATTGGAGATTTGAGTCACTTTGCAAGATCCGCCACGAAATATAGAAGGAAATGTAAGTAAATAGATAAGATAGGTAGGAGACTATTCAAACGGGTTTCATGACCCCTACAGTACAATCTGTTAACTGATGGTATTGTACTTGTAAGAGATGATTAGAACAACACCCCAGGTTTCTGCACAGCTGTGCTTACTATATGTATTTTGTGTGGTACACTGCGCATAAGTTTCATGAGACGAATTGAAAAACGAATTTCGTACGATTAGGAAAACCATGGCTATTTGGCATATTTTCCATAATTAAATCGAAAGATCTTTATTCATACGTAAAGTATTATACCTTATCATCAAAGTTAAATGACAGACGTTTCATGCGTAATAAAAAATAAAAGTGGTGCAAAAATGCATAAAGCAGATGTACAGGATTCATAACACTTCGAGAAGAAATAATAACTATGTGCACGTGACCAAAGATGCTTAGTTTGAAACAAATCAACTGCTGGCGTTTTTGGGCTTTAACCACCAATTGACATTTTTGACAGTCTGAAACAAGATTTCTTTGTATAAACATCAATTTCAAGTCAGTAAAAATAATTGTAGGTGAGGTTAGATTCAGCTGACGCTTGGATTACAATGGTAAAGCTTGAGGAAGAATACAAGTTTGAAGTTATGTCGAAATATTAATTCGTTTTGTGTATAGCAAGGAGTTATCAATAAGAAAAGGAATCTGCTAAAGTAGTTAAGATTGTTAAGGGGCTGATAACTCTTCGAGCTTATGTAATTAAAGTAATCGATTAGGGAAGAGGTTTCGTTTGCATATTCGTAAATTTTATATAAGTGGGAAGATTTGTCAGTCATGCAAAGAACTGAGCAGTGAACCAGATAAAAAAGGTAACAAATGCATCGAAATATATTTACCGTTTACTTAATATTGCTCCAAACGACCTCTCCCACAAATTAGAAAAAATAGGCTGTAAATAATTTCATTTAAGATAAATGAACAAGAAGAAGCAATGGATTGTGCTAGTCGAGAGGTAATGGAAGAAGTGGGTTTTGATATTTCTGATAAAATTTGCAAAACACGTTTGATCCAGTGTTTTGTAAACGATACTTTAATACGATTGTATATAATACGCGATGTTCCTATTGATTTTCCATTTGCTCCCAATACTCGAAACGAGATAGGGTACGTATTTCATGAATTTTTTGTACGGGTTGTCGCTCTGAGATTTCTTTAGTGATTATGTGAAATGATATAAGGGGAAAAAATTACAATTTTCAGTAAAATTCAGTGGTTTTGTATTTGGGATTTACCGAAGGATCGAAATGACATCGCCGCGTGTGAGCGAATTGGTATGTCTCCAAGCAGTTTCTATACAGTGATTCCGTTCGTTAAAGAATTGCAAGCGTATGTTTCCAAATGTAATACGCAAAATAAGCCGAAGCATAAGGTATGTAAAATGGTTTAGTTCTTCTGATATAATCAGATTTTATGTTTGTTGTATCAATATCTTTTTTTTTCGGAATGTGAGATCATTAAATGTTACTTACCATAAATAATAAAAATGGGACTTCTTCAACAGCAAAAAATTGTTTGAGACGTAAGAGTTTTCAATAAGTATGTTTGATTTCTTAGTAATATTTGAAGTAATGCTTTGCGAATGGTGTTGCATGTTTTGCTTTGCAGCCAATGGGTGCGGTAAATATTAGCACACGCTCATCCAGCGCATTCAGTCCAGTGCAGCCTCAGCGTACGTTCCTTTTTTATAGCAGATTGATGGATTCAAAGAATTTTCATCACTTCATTTATTTTTTCGTCATCATTGCTACTTCTTTTTACTAATAATAATTGCAAATCAATGCAACTTCCGGCAAATGAAAAATTCAAATTAATTTCAAATTATTTACTTATTATCACTGTAACACAAATAAGTTAAATTATTGGATGGAATAATTTTTTGGCATTTAGAATTATCACGAAGCCCTGTATCGCTTTATATCTGCATGCAATTCTATCATCATTAGAAGTATAGCAGTCCTTTATTTATGGAATGATGATAACGCACCATTACTCAATATAATTTGCACGATAATATATATATATATATATTTTTTTTGCTTATTATGAAAATTTTCATTATATAGAGAGGAATGAAATGTTAGCACCAGCACTGAATCCTTTATTCTACACAAAGGCTGCAGCAAACATGAATCGTTCAACAGTTTCTCAGTATTCTTCACGTCATACACCAAACTCAGCGTTTTTCAAGCCGTTGACAATATCCGCGCAATACATCTCATATACTGGTACTGCCTTTGTGCAGATGTTATCCGGCGCTTCCTGCACGAGCATCGAAGGTAGACCTTCACCATTAACACGTGTTTTAGAGCTGCATTGAAATGTAAATGATAAAAGTAATTTGTCTATTGATGCCGGCTTTCACATTCAGTTTTTGTAACAAATTATACGAAATCTCCAGAAAGACTGAAAATGAAAGAGGTGACGAGACCAGTACCGACAGTACCTAAAGCAGTTATGCCAATACTTGGTCGTCCAGTATATGATGCATTTAGAAATGAAGCAGAAAAAAAGGTGCGCGAATGAAAACAACAGTTTTTTCTGGTGTAAAGCTTTCTCCAATGTCATAATACTTCGACTTAGAAGATGCCAAGTAGTATGTTGAATGAGAAATTCGAGTAAAAGGAGCTGTGGATAGTGGTCATTATCGTTATTAGTTCTTAAATTAATAAGACTGAATTGAGTCTTGCGGAATCAACTCAATTGTATAATTACTGTTGTGACGATGGTTTCATGAAGGTTACATTAAATGTTTGCATTTAAGGATATTTCAGGATATTTCGTTAAGACCAGGATCATCGCATAAAACATTTCTGAATGATAGTCGTTATGATAGAAATCGTAAAATCACACCCAAGAAAGAAATGATTAGTTACTCAACTGATAGCAATAAAAAGAAAGCAACTGTGGGATGTGAATGCCATCTGCCAGTGAAGAGGGATGTTTCACCGTCATATTGTAATTCAAAGTTTGTTTTTATTTGACTAATAGAATTATAGCGGCAGATTTGAAAGAAGTAGTCATTGGCGACTTATTTGTAGTATTTGCATATTTGCTCTTACTCAATATTTCTTAAACTTATGGGCGTTTTATATCAAATAAAATCTTTTGCAGGGAACGCCTAATAAAGAATTGTGTAAAAGAAGATGATTGCTTGAAAAACTCCAAGGTTATACTAATGAGTCATCATATGAACGAAGATAAACAACTCGTTAATTTGTGCAGTGCTTGGAAAAATTTCAAAGTTGGTGACTTTTTGCTTGGAACTAACATAAGATTTAGGATAGTTTTGATCTTTCGTTCGAATTTCAAACTTTTTTTACTAAATTATGTTGATGCCGGATATTCGTGTATACTATTTATTATGTGGTTTTTCATATTTATAAATAAAAAAAGCATCAATAACGGCATTAATAAAAATTAATATTAATACGGAATTCTTTCTTGGATTAATGAACGGTTAATAAACATTGTTTCTTGGTAGTATATATTTGCTTAAGTGATGCATGTATTTTCAGTTTGATGTTTCGCGATTATTTTGAGAATGATGCCCATAGCAAGCACGCCTAATGCTGAAAACGTATTTGTAAACATCCACTATCTGATATACAACCCATCAAGTTTATCGGATCTCATTAACTGCACAGGCAATTTAAACGGATGACTTATTTTGGTGTTATAAACCTTAATAGAATCAAGGGTGCCTAACTACTTCAGGTTGCTTATTTAGTTTTTCAGTATTTCTGAAGGCAGAAATTGCAGTATTTGAGGATTACTTCTATGTAAAGGAAGTGCTAATTAATGCATGCTTATAGATACTCTTGCTGTTAAGAGCAATTAATTTTTTATTCTCAGTTATCTTAATAACAATATCTGTTGTGTCTGTGCTTCTGTAGTATCGTGCTAAATAAGTTATGTGTAAACGTGCAAGTTACGCACCAAAATTTATTTCTCTAATTGCTCGTTGCTTCAAAAGATCATTTTTGCGATTTAATTTGTTGTATTTGAAATTTTAGTGTATATCAAATGAGGTGCCTGTAAATACAAATTTTATTCTCAACATCTGTCGTTTATTTGCTAATGCTAATGCAATTTAATCTTCTTCAGTAGTATTTACGTTGTTGTCATCGTTAGAAAATCATTTATTTTAGTTTTAATTCGAAGTAGATTCTTAATTTATTGGTGTTCACTATATTATATAAAGTGGTTTTCATTATGAAGTGGACTGTGTATATTATTAACTTTATTTTGAAATGAACCGTATATATTATTAACTTTATTTTGAGGTGGATTGTATATATATATATATATATAT
>JABVXU010000136.1:0-126321 GCA_013365365.1 Cruorifilaria tuberocauda | reverse complement strand
ATTTGGAGAAATAAATACAGAAAGAGAAAATTTAGCCATTAATAACAAGAATGATTTTTTTTATTTCATTACCGTATGAATTTGCTTGATCCATTTTCAGGAAATTCCAAAACCGGTAGTTAATGCAATGCATTTCACCATTACATTGAAGTCTTTGCTTTTTTCTCTTTTTTGAACTAATTAAGGTATTTTATCATATTCTTCTTGCTTCGTTGTACTTTCGCTTTTAGAGCATTTATTTCAGAAGAAAAGTGACTTTCGTTTCATTATTTCTTCTTTTTTCATTCTTTATCAGAAAAATTGCTCAATATTTGCTAAATGAACCGAAAAAACTTTTTTCACAATTTTATTTCGCCTCGTTTTGTTAAGAAAAAAGAGACTTTGAGATATGGAAGACTTGGTAATTAATCAAAGATTTGATCTTTGAATATTAAAATTTTTCAAGTAACCTAGTTACCACATGTAAAGAGCCATATGTGTCATTTTTGTCACCAAAATGTTCGTTAAATCACCAACGATAAAAACTTTTTTGTTCAGAAGAAATGATATGGCGTAAAATTGACGACTAATTGTTAATTATTATTCTGATACAGCTAAGAAACAATGAGTGATATAATTAAATTGAACCTACCTTGCATCCTTCACAAGTAAATGCTCCAAAATGATAACCTCTAGCAAGTTCATTACATACCTGACATAGAAATGTTACCTGGAAGTTAAAGGATAAATTATTTTAGAATTTATTTAATTGAAGACAAAAGTGTTTTGTTAGTTTTACAAAAATACTGTGTAGCAATTGTATCTTATTTTACTTGATAAACAACTGCGCTTATTCACAATAACTCGTCAATAGCATAAATCACTTTAATTAAATTAAAAAATTAGTTTAATTAAATTGAATTAGTTTAAAAAGTTTATTTTGCAGTTCTAGCAACTTTTGTTAGCAACATTCTGATCTTAAACTTGTAAAATCTTCTTCAATCTATGATGATTTTCTTCCAAGTTCCACATTTCCCTTTTTCTAGAAAAGCAGAAGGATACCTGAGTAGCAGTAAAGCGATTACTGCTGTTATTACCAGTTCTGTTGTCGATCATTTCATGCATTGCACTTATTTGACGTTGAAATATTTCTCTTTCTTACAACGACTCAAAAGAAAAAAAGAAAGAAAAAGGTAGGAGAAAGTTGGAAGTAACTGACACAATTTTTTCCCTTTTTATCACTGAAGAAAATTCGTTGGTACAATCAATATTGGATGCTATAGCAATTAATTCCTTGCCTTTCCAACTGATTATTAATCATTCATAATTATTATCAACATTGCACCTAAATTATATTAATTAATGATCAGGCGATAAGTTCTAAACATGAAATTACAAAATTATTCGATTATAATGTATAACGTTCGCATATGGAAAGAATTTTAAAAGGAACAAATTTTTTGCAAATAGTTCAGTGAAAGCTCAACGAAGCTTACTGAAATCTTAAGTTAATTTATTATCTGTGAAGATTTGATCAATTCAAACTTATCCACTTCCACTAATCATCAGCTATACGTGCACCACTGTGCAGGTAAGTATATGCATGAGTGAGTGTATGCACGTGTATACACGTGTGTATGTATGCACGTTGCAAATGCACGCCGTCGTTACCGAATATGGTTTCTCGATATTAAGTGCGTTTAGAATAAATTTATCGGTATATAAGTTTACCTCTGTGTGTGTCGTTCTGTATGTCTGTTTGTGAGAAGAGAAATGAATTTGAGGATAGATTTGTTGAAAAAAGAAACTGATCTTTGAAAAGTGAAAAAGTTGTTTGATGAGTGAGGAATAATGGACAAGGGGAAGAATGACATACGTATAGACCACGTTTTTTAGCTGGAGTGTTCAATAACAATTAAAAAAAATGAGAATTCAGATACTTTAAACTTTTCCGATCAAATGGAATTGGTCTTATAACCTCCATTTCCACTTCCACTTTTCTCTTTTTTTCTTTTGTTTAAATAGCAAGATAAGAATGTTTTCATCAAACGATGGGAAATTGTTTCAACCAATAAATTTATATCAATTTATCATCTTTTTACAATGAAATGAATTAATCGTCGTGAATAAATTGCCAAAGCGCGTTTGAAGGATAATTTAATTTGAAAATTTTCGTCAACTTGCTTACAGACAAATTTGCAAATTTGAACAATCATGCCAGCAGAATCTCCTTATCATTAAAATTTCTGCCAACACGCTGTTGCAAATATTCCTTTTTTAAAAAACATTCATTACTATGATATGTTATCATAATTTTCTCAGCCATCACTAATTGAAATATGAAATATAGCGCAAATAGAATTCATTACTATTTAGAACAACTTGATCAAATGTCAATTTGAAGTTAAAATTGTAACGAAAGTATGTTAGCAATTCTTTTAGAAAACTATAGAAGTTAGTGCCGATACTTATTTATACTTTCATTTTTACAGCAAACAGTTTTGATTTATTATTACACTTATAAATAAGCCGAGTAAAACAACAAAAGAAGACAACAAAGGAAAAACTTGATTTTAAAACCTAGATTTTATCGAAGATTAAGCAAAAAAATAAAAAGTGTAAAGACGATTGAGGGGAATTTTAAATCGTTTAATATGAAGCATATCTAAATGGATATTTGATATTGATATGGCTTGAGTAATCAGTATGCTTGATCGTTTCGAACTTGGAAATTGCTCTGATTTTGACCTTAAGTAATTTTTTGTTTAAACTGGATTTTATAAGATATGAGGGAAATCGATTAGTTGAGAATCATTTAATCTAAATGATACATTATCAGAAAGGTAAAGAAGTGTATATAGGAACATGTATTTATATTTGTATTTAGATGAGAAATTTCAAAAAGAAAAAAACTGTGAAAAAAAGAATTGAATCAAATAGTAGAAATAAAAATTGGAAAATGATAAAAGAGAATCGAGACGATATTAGCTTGAGTTTTCACCTGATCATTTAGAAAGAGGTTAGTGATGGAATTGGTGAAAGTGGAGTGGGGATGGAAAATGGGACAGTTGAAAGTTCTGATGACGATGAAAGGGATAGTTCAAACTTTTATCACTGCCCCTCCCAAACATCATCATTGATAAATGTAACTAATCATTTGTCATTTTGAAATTCATATCACAATTACAAAAATGATAAAGTGATATTGCATCTGTCAGTGAATGAAATATCATTTTTTGAAGAATGTTCATTTTATTAATCTTATCACTATACTAATCTAATCTTCTGTCCTATGTTTTATCATTAAGATATGAATAATCTAATGGAATGTTTAATTTAATATTTCAAAATTTGGAAAAAATTTGAAATTGTAAAAAATAAAATGGAATTAAAGCAGGTACCACCAGAACTTTTCTATATGATGTACAATTTTAGTATTATGAGTATTACATATGTTTATCATAATGATAATTGATAATTATACGAATTAAAATTATATATCGAATAGATTAACCTTTACCTTAAAAGGGGATAGAGAAAAGAGATAGCGAGAGACAGAGAGGGGAAGAAGGAAAAGAGGGAGAAATGAAAATGATAGCAACGAATTTATTTAATTTGTATATATCAAACAATCTAAAGATGATATGCATAATAATATAATTGAAGAGCAATGAAACGCTCCATTGAACGCCTTCGTTGCTCATTTTCGAGAATTGTAATTCGAAGAAAAAAAAGAAATGGAAAAACATGGCCTGTTGTTAAGTAATCGTAAGAAGATAGTTTAATTGATCTCTTTTAGAGAAGTTGAACTATGAATTAATTGATCAGCAGAAGGTGACGACCAAAAAAGCGGGGAAAGAGGGGCAGGAAGAGGGCAAAATGCGGGGAGATAGAAGAAAGGGCGAAGTTGAAAAGAGTTGAGAGTTTAAAAAAGCTAACAGATAAACCTTTTATTTAAAATAAAAATTTTGCAATTGTAAGCAAAAGGAGAGGAAGAAAGTATGAAAATGAAAATTGAGGGTTATAGATGTGAAAATGATTGAATGGACGGTAGAAATATCGGGAATTACGGGTTTTTCAGGCTTTGGGAAGGTCACTTTTCTTCTTTTGTCATGGCCACTATTCTCGCATAAGTAAAGCAGCGAATTAATAAATTCCAAAAATGATAATCGGGTTTGTTGCGCGTCATTGATGATGGTTGAATGAAGCGAGTTAAATCGGCAATAATTTCTGCTCTGTTCTGTTGTTGTTGTTGTTGTTGTTGTTGTTGTTGTTGTTGTTGTTGTTGTTGTTAGTGTAAAATTTTGGATGAATAAATTTTTATCGCATCAATATTATGATAAATATTATTAAAATAACTGTTACTTGTGAGCATAATTTTACTTTACAAGTAATAAATATAAGCATCCTTTAATATTTTGAAGTAGGCAACTTCTTTATTGACTTAAAGAGAATGAACATATCATTTCCCTGCTAGCCTGAAAAAATTAACGTAACTATTCTTTCTTTTCATTCAGTGTCTAATTATAGAAAAACCGTCCTAACATTCTACCCAATTATGGAATATCCTAATTATAGAAAAAATGAACTCTTATTGTCCTTCTCCTCTCATCTTTTTCAAAGTGATGAAATTTCACGTTTTTGACGCGAACTTTTCCATCAAACGTATAAAGTAAAATTAAGATAAAAATAGGAAAAAACAAATGCTTTTGAAAAAGATCTTTTCATGTTAATCATGAAATTCGAACAGAAAACAATGAAATATTTCATTTTTTTAATTAATAGAAATCCCGGAAAATCTGTTAAACAGTGATCACATATTCGAAAATGCATTTTATTGAAATAAAAGACCAAGAATTGTTAATGGACACTAATCGTTATCCATTTCAAACATGAATTCAGATTTGAACGTTTCAAACCGATCTATCTTTCCTCAAAACTTCGATTGAAACTAATCAAATATTACGTAATCTTAAAATGATGCAAGAAAAATTGTATTTGCGGTACTGAAAAAGGTGTTTTCTCTTAAGTAAGTAATTGAAATTCAGAAAAGTTTTTTTGTTCGAATAGTAATTCATACAATTTGTTTATATTGCATAAAATAATTTGAAAATAGATCGCAAGATTACAAACGGTTAAAGAATAAATTCAAAGCGTGTTGGAATTTTAGGGCCTGATAATAAGAATAATTATAAAAATTTATATCTGATAGTCATGGTTTTCTTCGCTGGACTAAAGGTGTGTAAGAAAACTCATCGGTAATCTAAATATACCTTTTTAAATAATACTTTTCAATTTTACTTTAGGAAAAAAGTTATGAGCAATTCCAATTGCTTTCTCTGTTCAATTAATTCTTTTTATAAAAATTTGCATTAAAAAACTTTCAGAACATAGTTGATTATTACATTTAAGAAAAGAAAAAAAGTAACGAAGATAGCAACTGCTAAATGGGCCGGAAATTCATAAGTTGACAGTTTATTTCATCTTCTTTCCAATACCGTTGTTTTTCATTATATCATTTCATGGAACTGTAAAATTTTGTGTGTCCGTTCAGGCAGAACTAAATTAGGTTCTTTTTGAAAATACAAAATTATTTGGTGATGGTTAAGGCGTTTGACAAGTTCAACAATTTCTAAAAAATGTGCATTAAATTTTCTCCGAAACTTTATCTTCAAAACTATCTATAAAAAAGATCCATATAACATTCATGTTTTTAAATGCTCTTCATTTTTAATGATTGTTAATTTATATCACTGAAAATATGTTTCACTGACTGTTATGGTAATGTTTGTTATTGTAATAAGATCTGAAATTCAATTTGTTCATCAGAGGAGATTTGATTTCTGAGAAAAAATCATATCATGAAAAAGAAGTATTATAACAATAAATTATTCCACAACCGAAATAATATTTGCCTCAAATTCGGTAATTACAATTAAGCTTGAACTTTTTAATCGTAATTTGATAAATTGATAGGAGCTACAATAGGTTACAAGAATTCGCTATTTTAGATTTATTACTTTTTTGCAAGTGCCGAATTAACTAAATTATAGTAATTATATCAAGTCAAAGCGCATAGAGAGAAAATGAAATAAGAGTGAAATGAATTCAATTTTGAATTGAAGCTTCTAAAAATAAAAGTTTGTTACTACTCTGCCAGATGCTTGAATTTGTTATTTTAATTCATTTATTTCAGTTATTCCATAACAGTTTCGGCTTTCCACTCTTCAGTTTTGTCTTCTAATTTCCATTTTTTAGTATGCGATAGTAACTGAAGGATTTACTAACACAAATTTCTCTCATTTACAAATTTAAATGAGAATATATGTCTCAAAAAATGATCAATAACTCAAAATGATCAAATTTTACATCTTTATTGCTTTGACAAAAACTAAGCCGATAAATCGAGATATATCGGGGCGAGAATGATTTATTGACAAGGTCACCGGGATAGTGTCATTATTTGCTAAGTTGCAAAATATTCTTAGTTTGTATCACTTAATTGAAAATTTAAGAGTAGAAAAAAAATGATAATCCCTAACATAAATGATTCAAGCAGTGTCATACATTTAAAATCATTTTAATAGTTTTTCAATCAAGGCATCACTATAGCTGATAACATGCTAGCAATCAATTGATGATTCATCAACTGATAATTCATTAATAAGCATAATGATAGATTGGATAGCAAACAAAAGACAAAAATTCAAATCCCAAAGTTTCAAATTTCTTTTTCTTCAATAGTTTTTTTCCGCATAAATAAATTCAAAAATATAAATGTACACGTTTGCGGTATAAGCAAGAATTCGTTACTGAACACCTGATTTTCCGGATACTTTTATTTGTTAACAAAATTTTCTCAGCAGCTGAATTCACCAATACCGGAATTTCTAAAGAGTTCAGAATATTGCTGAATTGATCTCAACTTGTTGCAATTCTTACCAATGATTAATTGATACTTCTCAATTAGTTAAGAGACAGAGGCGTTATCTTTTGACAAAATTTTATGAAAGAAACTGCAAATTTCAATTTTCCGAAAATTCCAGAAAAAATATGCCTATTGTCTGTTTAAATATCAAATAACAATCTCGGCTAAGGAAGTTTGATGAATTCCTGACAAAAATAGATTTTTCGAAAAATTGTCGAAATCATTCCGCTTATAGATCAGCTGGTTGGAATCAATTTTCCAATAACATTATCAGTGATATTCATTAATTTAACTTGTTTCACCGTCCCAATCATTCATCGTTCCAGTTTAAATGACCCGCTGATTCACGTCATCTCGAGAATTTATCAATGTCAGAAATTATTGAGAAGCCTAACATAATAATAATTTTTCATGGAAAAAATCTCAATCCAGTTTCCAGATCCAGATTTCTTTTCCCAAAAAGATAATTATCCGTTATTCTTTTTGATAATTGAGGCAAAAATTAACACATTATTTTTTATCTATTCATTAAAGAGAAAGATATCACGTGATTTGCGAAATTAATTACTATCTTAATGGCGAGGTCAAGTGATCAGATTGGAATGGATAAATGTTTCTCCTTCTTTTCATTTATTTACAAGTTAAATTTTTTCTAGCTCTTTTAAATAAATAAGCTCGAAAGCACTGTTATCACCGATTGCTATTGCAATGAAGCACAATGTTTTGAAATGATAACTTTCAATTAATTCCATTGTTGTTGCGTACATTTCATATACTATCAGCTTACGTCAACAATTCCAAAAAAGAACAAGTTTTCCATCTATAAGTAAAAAGGAAAACAAATTCAACTGTAAAACTGAAAATCATTCCTATCTAGCGACTTTTCTCACATTTCGATCAATACAATTTGAATTGTCGTAATTTTCACGAAACTTCACGGAAAAAGACTTGGTAAGATAACTCATATCTAACATGGACTCCTAATGATCGCTAACGATTCATTCCGAATTCCAAACAAAAAAATGCGCAGTAGTTCTGACATTCGGCGGTAATATTCTCCGAGCTTCCTGAAAATGAAATAAAACAGCAATCTGATCCGATCAGTCAGTGGAATACGTTTCGTCTTACAGTGGTGATAAATGCACCTATTTTGGATAAAATTATTCGAAATCAATCTCAAGCTATTGGGCAAATTTATCTCGGCAATTTGCAAATTATGCAAATATGGCTTGTTTGTCCCCGATTATCAAGAAATCATCATCGCGGGATGATCAAGGCCACTACGATGTTTGCTTGGTTTAGGCGACGTAAGAAACTTTTTTGCAAGTATAAGCAGCGTGGATGGGTAAGCTTCCCTTAAGAGAGTGTAGATAGTTTTTAAGTGAAATTTGAAATGGGTGATGATTACTGGGCTTGGGAAAGAGCAAGAAAAAGGGGGGTTCAGTGAGAATTTTTTTCCATGGAAATAATCATTTGAGAAAGGCATGTTGCAACAAGAAGCGACTGTATATGCAAAAGTGACGAGAGAAATCGGCGAGATCTAGTTGTGAAGTAATTATCACTTCCTTTCCACTCTTCAATCCAATCGTTCAGCGTGCGTGACCTTGGCGTGCGTGACCTTCCTTTCTCAGTCATCCTTATCAGTGCAAGTCAAACTGTTCGTTCAACAGAGCAATGACGAATGAAGTGATCGTAGAAGAGAACTGTCCAGCTGACCACTACATTCGGAGACGACAAAAATCACTGATCAGTGAAAAAGATTACTCTCAACCTTCCTCTACCTACCCTGTCTACTTCCACAGACGCACGTCACCTCCATGTGAATCTTTGTATCGCACATATGTCTGTCTGTTTATTGGTATGTGACAGTGCGCATACCTCCGTGTACTTCTCTGCACGTCTGGCCTGTCTGTCTATAGATGTGTTTGTACGTGTATGTCTGTCTGTGTGTTTATGTGCGTATGTGCGAGTGGAGGCGTTGCTTCCTTGACGCCAACGCGTTATCAGTAGTATTGTGTGCTGTTAACTGACCCATTATTTTTCGCTCTTCCGTTAATTCTGTAATTCCTAATATGCTATTTTTTTATCCGCACAATTACACGTACGTTAAATTAATGTTAGTTGTATGCATTACGTGTCTACTTGAATTTCATATACTTCTTAAGGAAGAAGTGTTTCACAAGTGTCTTAAAAAAAGAAGCAGAAGAGTTTGTGAACACACATTAAATAAAATGTTTGTTTCTGTTCTGCTAGGATACATTTTGATAGTTCTTGTTTAACAAGACTGAATATATCAGTGATTGAAAATGAGATATTTATAGAATTCTTCGGACATTCAGTTCCTCTCTCTACTGCCTCTTCGAGAAATCTCTTTTTCTGATGTTGATCTTTTACTTGTATGCATGGATTGGAACTTTTCTTCTCGTACCTTGTTACGTCGATGACAGTCTGATCTTGTATGATATTATAGACAGTATCATTATATTGACCCAACATTGTACTACAAATTAAACGATAGAGAGACTGTATGTATGCTTGAGACTGTCGATACCACTGCAATGTTTTCGAAATTGAAGTTTGTTGATGATGGAATGAACGGTCTTCTCCAAGTCTTCCTTTATATTCCCCTTTGATGGGTATTTGATCCTTCTCTCTTGCTACTATTGTCGCTCGTCATGTCAGTGTGGCATTTTTCTCAAGTGAGGAACTGTTCATTGAGCGGTACACCAACAAAGAACTGTTTAAACTTACAATAGATAAGTGGATGGTAAAGGATAGAGATATGCAGGAGAGAAATCTGTAAAGCAAAGAACATCTGGCCTCTTATGCATTTAATCATGTTTTTAGGTTTTGCCGATATGTCCGTGTAAGTGTCCTTTTGAGTAAATACACGTAGACTGATCACTTCTCATTTTCACAAATAGCATTTTACACTGAAGAAATGAAGTGAGAGAAGTTTAAGAGAGGGTTATGAAGAGACGTCCATTCAATAACGCTTACTCCATTCATTTCGCATCTTCGTGTTTTATGGTAGCCACTTTTCACATTCGTTAAACAGAAAATGTTAATATGTTCAAAAATAGAACATAATGCAATCAAGATATAGCTAGTAACCTAATAAGACACTTGTCTTACATGGAAATTGCTTACTATTATTCCATTTAGGAACTGTTAGATTATTGTCATTACAGTTTGTATTATCAGATCGCGTCACACATTTTGTGTTTTTCATTATTTCAAATTTCAGTTCTGCTTCAATTCTCGTGTGAAACATACGTTCTCTATATATGTTATGGCTCTTACTGCGAAAATTCGTGTTTGTGCGAAATATCAGTTAAAAGTATGTAGCACTGATTTAAATCAATTACATATTAAAATTACATTTTGATGCATGCATTCATGGAGGTGTTTAGATTCTCTTGCATAAACTTCCATTTTATAATCTATTTGGGGGCCAATAATAGCATGGGTTCCCTATACCGGAAAAGAAAGAATATGTCTTTGATAAAATTTCTGATTCCTGAAAAATTTATGGTTTATCTCTAACAACTACAGAGTTTGGCAGCATGTTTTCAATATTCAACAGTGGCTTCAACAACAAATCTCAAAGAAGTCAGTTTTTCATCTTTTTAATCCTTGTAGTTCAGATATTTCAACATTATCCAAGTATAGTTTCCAGGAATTTCAGTAACATTTCGTATCTAATCGTTTTTCTTCATTTAAATAGTTCAAATGAAAGCACTTTTACCAGACCAAATTATTAGTCCGCAAATAATTTTGGCTTTTGCTACTAAAATTTTTCAAAATTTCAAAAGATTTTGGAATTACTTGCTGGAAACGATCGTTTTCCTGAGTTTCACTTCTCTTGATTATTCCAGGCGTTGGCACAGAAAATTTCTATTCACAATGAGAAAGTCCGAGAATTTCGAAAACAGCATGGTGCAACAGTAATTCAAAATGTAACTGTAGATATGCTTTATGGTGGAATGCGAACTTTGAAGGTTTTTTAATTTATATTTTAAGTATTTTATTAAGGAATTGATATATTATATGCTTCTGGAATTTACATTTATAGGTGACTGCTATCATTTATATGCAGATTCAAAATAGTGTTGATGACTGAAAAAAGTAAAGGCGGTTTTTACAACCGTATTTCATTATTCGAGTTGTTATTTATGCGTTCAAAGTTCTGATATGTATAATAACTTCGGTTAAAAATTATAATTTATTGATAAAAGTTTGCAAATGTATTTATACACAGTCTTCAGGGACATCACTATAACTTCAGCAGTAGCAGTGATATAAAAAATCAAAAAAGTTTACTTCAAAATTCAATCAATTTTCAGGCTTTAGTGACTGAGACATCTGTGTTAGATCCAGAAGAAGGTATACGTTTCCGTGGTTATTCTATACCGGAATGCCAAAAATTGTTGCCTAAAGCAAAAGGAGGCGAGGAACCACTACCGGAGGGGATTTGGTGGCTGTTGTGCACTGGTGATATTCCGAACGAAGCACAAACTACAACAATCAGGTACTTTGTTAGTTGTCAGCTTTTTAACTGCTTCAAGTTAATTAAATTTTTCAAACTTAAAAATCTAACTGATATTGAAATTCATGTGGTCACTACTGTGATTGTGAAAATTAAGAAACACAGCCATTTCTTTAGGTTTTTGATATTTTTATTTAACTGTGTTTACTATTGTTAAATATATTTTGATAATCTAGCGGCCAATTTTTGTTCTCAAACAGACACTTCAGCAATCTTATGAAATTTTACAGCAACGATCTCTCATTTTTCTCGATTTTGTTGCATCTCATTGAAGTTCTTAGCAGGAAAATTTAGTCGGATTCAAAGAAGCACAAGTTTTTGAAAGTGTTTTGGTTCACTTGTATTGACTGAAAAATTTCTGTGAACTGCTTAATAAAATTTTCAAACAATTTTTTTCATGATTTCAGTAAGGAGTGGGCCGCTCATGCAGATCTACCGAAGCATGTCGAACAAATGATTTGTAATTTTCCCCACAATTTACACCCTATGGCGCAGTTTGTTTCAGCTATCGCTGCTCTTAACTGCGAAAGCAAATTTGCCGAAGTATGTATGGACAAAATTTTTTATATTTGTTCTATTTAAATGTAAATTTGCTTTGGTGAATCTCAATATTTTTACTTTTAAGGAACTGTTGTAGTTAAGGAACAGTTAAGGTTAAGAAACAACTGAGAATTTCATATTTATAGAACTGATTTATACTACAGGTAATAATGATGTGAATTTAACATTTAAGAAATAAGGAGATCTTTGATTCGGAGTGCAGAAGGAGTGGTTAGAGAAAGAGGCATATTACTTCTCTGTGAAAGGTGCTATCCTTTCAGTTGTTTTGTTTTTCGTCAGGCGTGTAATATGTTTTTAGGCTTACAGTAAAGGAGTAAAAAAAGCGATATATTGGGAGTTTATATACGATGATGCTATGAAACTTCTTGCAAAATTACCTACAATCGCTGCACTTATTTACCGAAATTTATATAGAGATGGTAAGTTTCTGCAGAAGTTAAATAAAGCTGATGAACTGAGAAATTGCAAGCATAAAATAGTATACCATTTTGTTGAGAATAAAAAATAGAATTTACCATTTAACAACAAAATTCAATCTGATTTTCTGAGAAAATATCTATTCAGTGATTTTCAAAAAATTGAAAATTTTCGGGAAGTCGAATTTGGAAATTTCAGGTACATTAGCAAGTGTAGTTAATTCATCGGATGATTGGTCTGCCAATTTTACATCAATGCTTGGTTTCAAGGATCCAAAGTTCACTGAACTTATGCGTTTGTATCTCACAATCCATAGTGATCACGAAGGCGGTAACGTTTCTGCACATACATCACATTTAGTCAGTTCAGCTTTATCAGATCCATATCTATCGTTCTCAGCTGCTATGGCTGGGCTTGCTGGACCGCTACATGGTCTGGCTAATCAAGAGGTTCATTTTATTCAGTTACAAACTACTAGCCATTTGCCTCGAATATATTTGTTACAAGGTTTTTTTCCCCGAAGATACCTATTGATCGACCGCTTTATTCCATTTTTCTGCTACTTGCAGATTTACTTGTTTCATTCAATAATGCGCTTTTAACTCTGAGAAAAATCGAGTAAAGATAAAAAATTGTTATTTATTTTTCACTCTGACACCTACTGCTTATTATATAATTCTTCTAGTATTTATTCTATATTACAGATAAGATTGACTAAATAATAACTTTTATTCAACTGTGAAATAAGCATTCCCGAGTTAAAAAGTGACAAAAAATTGACAAAAATAAAACTTAAAAAAATAAATTTTAAATAAACTATCGCTTTGATTTGATCAATTTTTTCATATATCGATAGCCTTCTTTTGCTGATTGTAATTGGAATTGTCTTGTTACTTCATCGGTCATTCATTCAGTTACTTCTCAAATAATATTGTTTGCAAAACCACGAAGTTTTCGACCATATTTTTATTTTCTGAACTTTAGGTGCTGGTGTTCTTAACAAAGTGCAGAAATGAATTAGGCGAAAATTACAGCGATCAGCAGTTGTGCGACTGGATATGGAATCATTTGAAGAGTGGGCAGGTGGAATTTTAACATAATCCTTGAGATGATTTTGCAAATTTCACAAGAATACAAATCAGTGCTACCGAATCTCAGTAACATTCCGAATTCTAAATACTGTTATTTCAGGTAGTCCCAGGCTATGGCCATGCTGTGTTGCGTAAAACAGACCCACGATACACTTGTCAGCGGGAATTTGCATTGAAGCATCTTCCAAAAGACCCAATGTTCCATTTGGTTTCAAAACTTTACGAATTTACGCCTGACATCCTTTTGAAACAAGGAAAGGTATGATGCAGACATGAAAACTTAAAAGAGTGTTTTAAATTTGTGATCGAATTTTCTAGAGTAGGTTGTTGTTTATTTGTAGTTTAAAGGAACCATTAAAGTGGCATGATCGGATATATATTTTTAAACACATGAGTTAAAATTATTTTAGGCTAAAAACCCATGGCCCAATGTGGATGCACATTCTGGAGTATTGCTACAATATTATGGTATGAAAGAGATGTCTTTTTATACAGTACTTTTTGGTGTGTCACGTGCACTCGGGTGTTTATCGCAGATGATATGGTCTCGTGCTATGGGCCTTCCACTCGAACGCCCCAAGTCTCATTCAACTGACGGTCTGATGCAGTTAGTTAATAAAAAATAAGGGAGAAAAGGAGTAGAAAGAAGCTGTTATTTATTTCCTTAAATTTTCGGAAGCTTCGGAAAATCTATCTCTACCAAAAATTAGCGTAGTAACTGTTATCCTGATAATCGCCCATGTATTGATTTCTTGTTTCGCTTTCACATTTGTTGATTTACGCATTGTCTTAAACATTTTATACTAAGAAAGGAATGTTGAGTTTTTAGGAGGCTTTGAAGCAGTAAATTATTTGTGTACAATTTATTACCTCTCTATCTTAAGAATAAGGCAATGAAGCATTTGATGTAGCGCTCCAGACTCATTGTATTTGCACTTGATTTTGGAGTGTAGTAGCATAGATTATTAGAAATTAAAAATTATGTTTCTGGAATTGTTTTCTAAGCACGAATTCAGGAATTTCTCTTCAATTTTGAATAAATGATCATATATAAGTTAGATTGCAACATTTTCACTAGTCAGCTATGGCAGTCTAGGTGATCTGATCAATTAATTTAGAGAGAAGAAGAGGTGCGTTACATTTTCGCCAACTTTGCGATTTGAGATATTGATTTATGCCCTTGTGAAATCCCAGAAAAACTCTGGGTATTCTATGTTTCTTGTGTTTATCTAACATATTTTACTGCATGGATTAGAAGTTATGATGACATTTTATTAAGTAGTTTGTCGATGATCATGAGGAAGAGAGCTTTAGATAGACGACATCAAATATACAAAAGTTTATTACTAATTTCATTTTCATTAAATACCTCAGCACTCTGTGCTATTAAAAAGAAGACTATTTGAATTGTTTTGTTTACGTCTCTTACTTTAACTTTCCTTCTAAATGCTAAGAATTATTTTGTAGATCAAGAAAAACTTCTTTGTGGATGTAGTATCAAATCTTTTATAACCTTATGCATTACCTCATTAAAGAAAATGATCAATTCTATGTCAACGTTACATATTTATCTAAAGAAAAAATATATTAATATGTTGTCACATACTTGACAAAATAGGTTAGTACTTAGTAAATAAATGCATAAAGGAATTATGAGTTTCGGGGGGATTCATTCCTTCGAAATTAGATGTAAGAACCAAAATTTATACAGTAAACAGAAATGAGCGAATATATCATAGTTTCGAATTTGAAATTTGCACTTGAAATTTATTATATAGCTTGGTCAGTAATGTCGCCTAAGAGTTTCTGGTTAAAATTGTAAAGAGAGCGAAACTTTAATTAAAATTGTGAAGAAGACTGAAAAATCGGTAATAAGCAATTTTGTAAGCTACAGTCTGGAGGACGTAAAATCCCGTCGATAATCATCGTGTAGACGTGGTGATGGTGGTCGGTGATAGTAGCGATCAGTACGTTTCTCCTCATAAATGTAAGCATCCATATGTTCTCGAGGATTTCCTGCTCCAGATGATGTGGGATCTGGAACTTCTTTTTTCAGAACGGTTTAGAAATTCCATGGGACGAAGAGTTTAATTAAAAGTTCATCTCAGCTTCTAAAATGCTGCATTGCGAATTTCTCGATGCAGTCTGCAGTAGGAAATGAATACAACACTCACATCGTGATGCCACGGTTGCCTGGGGCATAATAGGTTGTTGTTGTGTATAAGTAGTCGTAGCCACTGGGGGACCAGCGCTACCTTTATTGGCAGTCCGATTACGTAATCCAAACCAACCGGCAAACCAAATCCCAAGCGCACATATGCAAGGTAGCAGGCAACACAGGAAGAATGCTATTAGCAACATGATAATGAGAATTAATCGACCCCACTGGCTAAAAAACCGAGGTAAGTGAAACTTCCGAAAATATCAAGTAAGGAGGGTAAACAGTCATTTGAAAATTATCATGTAGATTTGCTCTTAAGCAGAAAAACACTTTGCTTACATTGAAAGAAAACTGCAATAAGCGAATGGAAAAAGAATAAAACGTGGAGAAATTTTCCGGTACTTACACATACCTTACACTTACACAATTCCAATGATTTAAATTCAACAATTTGTTTCTTCTCTATTACTAACAAATTATTTGTAAACATACAATCCGTATCCGTAATAGCCATCGTAAGCATAACCATGCCATATCTGTCGTTTACTGCGGAGGTTTTCAGCGATGAACGGTGCAGCACTTGGAAATAAATGTGTTATAGCGGGAATTGTCATATTTGATGACATCAGTCGCTATTTATTCTCTGAAAATTGCGATTGCAAAGTAAAAACAGTATAGCAACAAAACGATCCTGTTTATTCATACTTATATCGCTAACGTTTATCTTTAATTAGTTTCATTATCTAAGCATGATTTCGAAATTTTGGGGTATAATTAATATTGTTAACTGGTCAATATGTCAATGATTGTACACATTGCCATTTCTTAACTCTCTGAAAAAGACTGATGATATCAGTTCATTTATTGGATTATTAATAATTAAAATGTACATTTTTTCGATTGATTCAGAAAAGAGTTGAGCCATAAAAGGCGTAGATTGATCGAATCCGCTAATTCGGTTTATCGTTCAATTATCAACTAATATCTATCGCGCTTACACACTCCCTTATCTTCTCCTCTCATTGTTAAATTTCTCTAACAAAGTGATGAAAATTGTGTCTTATACGATGTTTTGTTAATATATTTTGATCGTTTGCTAGGTTGGATTATTTTGCAAAATTAGTTTCCTGGGAATTACCCATTAGATTTTTATTTATCTCATTTCCTCTGTTACTTTTTCATAAATGTTATGAATTTTTCACGTATACACAAAAGCACGTAAAAAAACAAATGTCAGAAACGAACTGACTGACAGAAATGAATATAGCATTCGTTTAGGTCCTTTTTTGTTTTTGGTGTTTGATACAGCGACCCAGAAGATTTCCTGATAAAATCATCAAAAGTTGCAGAAAGAAAAACTGATTCTCCCCATTGAAACAAGTAATTTCGAAAAGATAAACTGCCCTAAAAAACAAGCATTGATATTAACTAGCTAAAAACTGCTGATTCAAAAGAACGATCGTTGAAAATGTTTGAATTTTCAAAGGATTCGTATTAGACCTGAAGAAATTTCGTTTAACCGACTATGGATTCGTTCCCTCTAGAAATTCAAGATTTAATTTAAAATTTATTCAGTTATCGGTGCGGATCCCTTGTTTGTTACATACATGTCGAATGTTATGAAAGCATTCAAACAGTTTCTATACCAACTATGAAACTGTAACATTTGTCATCTGCGTTTGCTAATCTATAGGTAATTTAAGGTGATTAATGTTCGTTGACCAACAAGCAAATATTTTCAGTTTGAGACTTTCGAAAATATATCAATGCTATCCAACTGCTGTTAAAGCATTATCTTAGTAGGATTTGTGTGGCATTTCGAAATTATCAAAAGATCGAAAAACAGATTTTCTAGCAAACAACGATCAGTAATAACAAATATAAATTGTATTAAATGTAGTATTTGTAAAAGAGGTATGAAACGAGGTTTGATAGGTAGATAGATTGGTTTCGACTGACAATGAAAAGAGAGAGAGCACCTGACATTGTTCAAATTGTTTATAATAAACATTGCCTCAATATCGAGAACCAGTCCTTCACTGTATTCTATGCATACAGGACGATTCTCTGCATAAAAGCACAATTTACGCCCTAACCAATTTATAATAACAACAAAAAAGGAAAAATAAGCATTATATTGTCAAAAATTCTGGCTGGCTGGCTTTCTATTGTATGAGTTTCATCTTTTCAAGAATTTTTTGATTAAATTTATATATGTGTAAATACTTGAAAATGGATAATAGGAAATCTGTAATCATGACAAAGTATACTTTAATATTGAATATTATTGATTTCTGGCTTTAATACTAGAGCATTAAAAATTTTTACGATCGTAATATATTTGCAACATGCATTTTACACCCAAGATGGAATAAGAATTTTTTTTTCAACAGTTCTTTCAGGTAATGCTTAAAGAGCCATTAGATATGTCTAAAAATATCATCAATTATGAACTTTGAAACTATATATGGCAAAAGAGGGAAAATAATAGTACGACAGCATGTTATGAGTGATACATGTGACAAATGATTAGTCAACCTGTTTTCCCAAAAACAACGCTTGAAAACAAAGAGTTTTTTTCTTCCAAGTCATTCGAATTCTATCCCTTTTCTCTTCATCATCTTGTAAACAGCGGAATTTTCAACATTGACTCCATTTTTTTGAATGGAAATATAGCAAGAGATGCGCAATGTTCTTTGCTCTTTTTCGAAAACAGCATTACGAACCTCAAGCCTTACGTTGGATGATGTTTTGCTTGATATTGCACAGTAGATAGCAATCCAAAATGATTTAAATGTCTGCCTTTCGGTAGCATTTTCAAATTATTTTAGCATACTGTTTATTAAAAGTGAAAAGTTATCCAAAGAGTACTAGAAATCAGCAAAACGTTTTCCTAAATATAATTGAAAGAATCTTTCCTTCTCTTTTGGAATATTAAAAGGCTGTGAATTAATCATTGTGTAAAAAACGATAGGCGAGTAATACTCATTTGAATTCTCGATTTTTCTTACAATCTTCTATTACTTCAGATACGATGAAACCATGTCTGGAGAAATTGCACAAATTGTTCTATTTAAAATAAATTTTTTTTTGTTTATTGGATTGAGATTGTTTAAAAAATTATATTGTAATATGTCTGAATATCCTGTTTCAAAAAATGAATTAATGAAAAAAGAAATATGCTGAAATGAGTGGATGATTAAGTCAATTTTGTAAAGAACAAAGTATCGAAAAAAGAAATAATTACATTTTAATTCTGACCAAAAGTCATTTAAATGTCTTAATTTTTTAGACGAAATTCCATTCTTTTTTCACTAATTAATTTTCCAAAAAGAATATCAAAACATCTTACAATACAATTTTTAAGCAATTTCAATCCAAATTTAGATAAAAAAAGATATCTAAATAGACCAATTGGTTTTATTCTTATCCAAAGTAACAGAAGGCTTAAAAAACTGACTCAAATTCAACCGCTTGGATCTCACGGTTTGTTGCATGCAACTGCTGATTTCCAAATTAGTCTGAACTTTCGAATGCATAAAATAGTATGAAAATTTGAGAGGATTAGAGTTACGTAATTTTGGATTGCATATTGGAAGAGTAATAGGAAATAGCGAAGAAATTCATTGTTAGGCGTTAAAAGTTTCGAAAACATTGCTGTATGCCGAGATAGAAGCAGACTAGGAGCGGAAAGGGAAAGTGAATGTGTGATTAGAGATGTCGCAGAGATTGATGGGAATAATAAAAGATAATGCTGTGATGGATTGGGAAGTGTCGAAATTGTTCCGGTAGTTTTGTAGCGACTGCAAGTGGAACGTTTCATTAGTGAGATGGGGGAGTCCGTCATCTACTGATTGAGTTTGTCATACGTACTGATAGAACTTAAGTAGCTTTTAACTTTGTTTTTGTAATGGAAAATTGGCACTTTTCCAAGTTGAACCTAACTAGTACCAGAGCGTATAGCTTTACTTGCAACTAAAAAGATGAAAAGGAAGAAACTATTATGCCACACACACACACATCGTATTGTTTAGTTTTTTGATTTCAATTTTGTCCTGAACAGATATGTCTGATAGAACAATCCTTGTTGAGTTGTTCGATGATAATTGTGAAGGAAAAAATGGATATTGCTATCATTGTTGTCCTATTTTTTGGTTTATTTAGTGTTGGCTAGGCTTAAATATTTCATTAGCTACAATTTTATTCGTAATTATGTATTTTTTGCTTTTCATTTATTACTGGTCTTTTGTATATAAGAAAATCTATAGGATGGAGTATTTATAAAATAACTAAAATGATTACAGGTTTATAAGATAAAGTGAAACTTGGAAAGTGCAATGTATTTGTACAACTTAACATTACAAGGTTCTTCAGCAATCAATCAGGCGATTCATGGATCTTTTTGCGGATTACCAAAACAACAAGTATAATTTTGGAATTAAATTGAAAGTGTAAACTTAACTGAATAGTTACATGGTAGAGCTATTGTATAATGGGAAGGAAATGGTGTAATAAATGATGGAAGATACCCTACCTTGATTCATTTGTGAATCCCAACCTTACCTAGAGAAATTTATAGTTGAATCGGTTACTATATGATTTGACGATTAAATAAATAAGAAGAACGTTGAGGATAAAAGTAGAAAAAGTAATGTAGAGCTGAACAATTTTATTGTTCACTGCATATAAACTTGAATACGAAATTTCATAAAAATCAAGTAAAAGTGCAACCGATGCGATGTATCGCTATCGGATTTATGTAAAGTGATTGGGGCGCTCTTATGTAAAATGACCGATTTATTATTAGAGACGTAAATTAAATGGAAACATGCAGTAAAGGATCAATATCATTTCGTAAATAAGGGAATGACTCCGAGATGATTTAACTTCCATTTGCAGCTCGTTAGCTTGAACTATCTGAACGTACAAACTAAATTGCATGTATTGCAGGAAGTATGCATTGCTCGTGGTAACCTTCTTCAGTTATTGTTTTGTGATCCAAAAACAGGAAAAATTCATGTTTTATGCAGTCATAATACATTTGGTATAATTAGGTCATTGTTGGCTTTTCGTTTAACTGGGGGAACTAAAGGTTTGTTAATGTTTAGGTATAATTTAATAAAGCGAAATTAGGATCTCATTGCAGAAAATTTAGGTTTTGTATTCGGCAATCATTTCTAAGTAGAGCGCGAGATTGATCTTGTTGATGTGGGTTCATATAAATCTCTTGAAAATTTCAAGAAATAAGTTTTTAAAATATCTTTTTAGGTAAGATAACGACTTTTAAAATATGCCCACAATAAATTTGTTGTAGACTACATTGTTGTGGGTTCGGATGCTGGACGCATCGTAATTTTGGAATATAATGCACAGAAAGTATGCTTCGAAAGAGTTCACCAGGAAACTTTTGGAAAAACTGGTTGTCGTCGAATTGTTCCGGGACAATTTCTTGCCGTCGATCCGAAGGGACGTGCTATCCTGATTGGTTGGTATTTCAAAATATTAATCGGGTCATTCATATAATGAGTATTTCTATATAGCAAAGAGTTTGAAAGCTGGAAAACTCAAATTATCTCAAAACACGGCTTATATAGGGACATATATGAAGATATAAGTTGATATGATAGTACATATGATAATTTTCAATTTTTTCAAGTAACGACCAAATTCTATCTTCTTTTTAACTTTTCGGATGATCAATTTTTAATATTGAAAGAAATTCATGAAATCATGTCGCACTTCTTAAATAAACACCGTACAGATTGAACTGATTTAATTAATAACAAAATTCATGGCCATTTTCCATCAGTATCTGTCAATTGGTATGCATTAGATATTTTTTAATAATTCATTTTTCGCAGGTGCCGTAGAACGTCAGAAATTGGTATATATTATGAATCGGGATGCATCGGCTAATTTAACAATCAGTTCACCGCTAGAAGCACACAAATCTCATTGCATCTGTTACAGTGTTGTTGGTGTAGATGTCGGGTTCGAAAATCCTACTTTTGCATGTTTAGAAGTTGATTATGAGGTAAGCGATATCCTTTAGAAGTATTTCTATGGAAAATATATATATCAATTTTTTTAGCTGTGGCAGAATAGTAAAGAAATATGATCTACAGGCACATTTTTTGAAGCTCTTTTTAAGCAATAAATAATATTTCATGAGGTTTTTCAGAATATCTCTTTAAAATTTATTCATTCCTTTTTAATACCTACTCTCTATTTTTTCAAAGATAATAATTAAATAATTTAATACATTGAAGGAAGTTGATCACGATCCTACTGGACATTTGGCTACCAAAATTCCACAAACATTAACGTTTTATGAATTAGATCTTGGTTTGAATCATGTAGTACGGAAATATGCTGAGCCATTGGTTGATAAGGGAAATATTCTGATTTCAGGCATGTCTATTTTGAAATCTCTCAATATTTGCTTAACAACCGACTAAATTTTTCGAATACTCAATAAAATTTTTGATTTCAATGAGTAACATTTGAAATATGTAAATTGATTTCTATTGCAGTACCTGGTGGACAAGATGGACCGAGTGGTGTTATTGTTTGTTGCGAAAATTATCTTGTTTATAAAAATCTTGGTGATCAGCCAGATATCAAATGTCCAATACCACGAAGAAGAGTTCGTCAATTTTTCATGAGCATCCCATTCAATTATTATCAATTTCTCTTTTGGATGATATAGGGATCGATTGTTTTCGACAATTAATTTCCGACTACTGCTTTTAGTATATTTTCGATTGTAGGATTAAGGAAGCTAACATACACCATTTGGATTAATTTTAGTTTCAGCGAATCAATTTTGAGTTTTTTCAGAACGAACTGGATGACTGCGATCGCACTGTCATCATTGTTTGTGCCGCAACTCATAAAACAAAGTTGATGTACTTTTTCTTGGTACAAACCGACCAGGGTGATATTTTTAAAGTGACACTGGATAGTGAGCATGATATTGTGAGTTATTTTTCCATGAATTTGGAAATTGAGCAACTCTAATTATACCTCATTCTCACTCTAACTTATAAACATGATTTCCTTTGTTTTCTAATCAAGTAGGACCAACTTCTTCCTCAATTTCATATTTTTTGAATCAAGCGAACTTATAAAAGATGCCTTCCTGTTTGATTGGCTACTTTTTTATTATTTTTACTCAGGAAAAGTTTCTGCGGTGCCTTAATATTCATTATTTAACCTTATGTTAATAGCCTTCTGCTAATTTAATATTGATTTAACATTCAATATTGATTTATTGATTTAACAATTTAATATTGATTTTATCAAAACCATTTACATTCAATTTAAATGGATTTTATCAAGCTAACTTTTCTTTTTTGGTATATCAACTAAAATAATTGAACGAAGGATCTAAACGAAATGATCATTGAGTCACAAATTTAATTTTTTCTTTCTTACTTTTGAGGTTTTTTTTTCAGGTCACTGAACTTAAAATCAAATATTTTGACACAATATCCGTCTCGAATGCTATGTGTATTTTGAAAACGGGATTTTTGTTTACTGCCAGTGAATTCGGAAATCAGTATATTCTTTGCAGTTGCTTTGATGACTTTATCGTTAAATCATTTTGTTAAAAATGGAGTTTCCTGTTTCGAAAAAATTAGCCCTAAAAAAATCAGTATTTTTACACCTAAACACATTTCATGATGCTATTTCATCAGTAACGTAGCTGGCATAGTTGAAATCAGTTTTGTCGCTTTTGTGTTTCTATTCGTCTGACACATGATATGATTTTTTCATCCGATATTTAAGATAAATTATTTGAAATGCATAAATTAATTTTGATTTGCAGTCACTTATACCAGATAGCACATTTGGGTGACGAAGATGACGAGCCTGAATTCTCATCTCGAATGCAGTTGGAAGAAGGCGAAACATTCTTTTTTGCTCCCCGTGGACTGACAAATTTGGCAGTTGTTGACCAAATGGATAGCTTGTCACCGCTTATTTCTTCCTACGTAAGTGTTGGATTAGTTGCTGTTTCGAATGATTTCACTTATTTCTTGTTAAAATAAATGGTATATAAAATTTTCTTACATAAGTTTAGTTTTGAATTCTACAATTATACCTTATTATTAGGACTTCAAAACTTTTTTTTTAATTTAATTGACACATTCTTTTTCTTCCTCTTTCTCGAGAATTACTGTATATGTTTTGCAGATTGATGACTTGGCTAATGAAGACTCTCCTCAAATTTACACTTTGGTAGGACGTGGCGCGCTTTCTGCAGTCAAAGTACTACGAAATGGTTTAGAAGTAACGGAAATGGCCGTTTCTGAATTGCCTGGTAATCCAAATGCAGTTTGGACAGTTAAACGAAACATCGATGGTATGTAACATTGAGATTAGATTCTAGATAAGTTTTCCGAGGCTTGTTTGCTTGTAAGAATACTGATAATTTTCAATTGATTTGCAGTATCTTACTCCGTAACTTTTGCTAATGCTATCACGAATATTCTTGACTAGAAAGTGCCAATGCTAAGTTTGGAAGGCTTGTAAATAAATTATTGCAAGTTAACTTAAATTAATATTTTTAAAATCTGGAAAAATGTATTTGTGAAAAATAAATGTCAACTTTAGATAAATTTGATTCTCACATCGTTGTATCCTTCGTTAATGCAACACTAGTATTATCTATTGGTGAAACTGTCGAAGAAGTTACGGATTCTGGTTTTCTTGGTACAACACCGACTCTTGGCTGTGCGCTTATTGGCGATGATGCTTTGTTACAAGTTAGTAATTTCTTTTTTCTATAATTTTCATAAAAACTTTTTCCTCTAGAAGACTGCAGTCATTTGGAAAATGTGAAGGGCGATTTAAATTTTGATCGGGTTTGAGAATCTAATTTTAATACGAATTAAAAGGATCTACTTTTAATCCAATAAAATCTTTAATCAATAAGTTTTGTATTTCAGGTGTATCCAGACGGTATTCGACATATTAGGGCCGATCGGCGAGTAAATGAATGGAAAGCACCGGGTAAACGTACAATTATGAAATGTGCTTTAAATCGAAGGCAAGTAGCAATTGCACTTGCAGGTGGTGAACTCGTCTACTTTGAACTTGACGTAGTGAGACATTTTCTTTCTCATTGGTTTTTCTTTTGTCACTTATTATTTATCTGCTTGTTTTGTTTTCAAAGGTTACATTATTGATGTAGCATTAATTAAGTTGTCTTTTTGCATCTGTACTATTGTCCTTTAAATGTGTTTCTTTGCTTAGTTACATTAGTTTATCAATTATGTTATCGTTATTTCAGACTGGACAACTCAACGAATATACCGAGCGACGTGAATTACCTGCTGACGTCCTTTGTATGAGTTTAAGTGAAATTCCTGAAGGAGAGTTACGATCACGTTTTCTTACTGTAGGTTTAGCTGACAAAACAGTACGAATTATATCCTTGGACCCACAGGATTGTCTTTCACCGCTTAGGTAATGCAGTTATTAATTCTGATAAATATGTAAGAACTTTGCTTTTGATTAGGAAGTGCTTTTCTTTCATTAGGATTGATGAGATTCAGAATCCTGATTTTTAACGCATTAGGTTGACTAAATTGAATGAGAATTAATAAATTTTCTTCCAGTATGCAAGCATTGCCGTCTGAACCGGAATCAATTATTGTGTTAGAAATGTTTGGCACTGAAGCGCAAAGTGCATCAACTGTTCATTTAAATATTGGTTTACAGGTTCGTTTATTTAACGCTTTATTGAGATAAATAGCGCATACAGCTTTTCAGATCTAAAAGAACGTTGAAGTAGCATTTCACTGTATTAAAATTAAAAATTAGCAAATATGAATTTTTAGAACTGTTTTATTTTAATGAATTGCCAGGAAATTTATTCATTGCAATATTATTGAAGTTGTTATTTCAGAATGGGTGTTTGCTGCGAACCACTGTGGATCAGGTTACTGGGGAACTAACTGATAACAGAACTCGTTATCTGGGGACAAAAAGTGTAAAGTTGTTCCGTGTCAGGATACAAAGTAAAGATGCGGTATGTTAAGCTTTCAGATTTTGCCAAATTTTGAGTTATAAATTTCCGGTAGTTGTAAGGGAAATATTAAATTTGGTTCTGATAATTTGTTTATTTTCATGGATTATCCAAATACAGTAAATAGAATATGTGATAGTACTTAAGGTTGCCTTTCAGCCAATTTTTCATTTCCTATCTATTGCTTTCAAGAAGATTTCCTGCATACTTAGTTTAACTAATTTCCAAATCGTTTTCAGATCATGGCTGCATCATCTCGAGCTTGGCTTTTGTACGATTATCAGAGCAGATTTCATCTGACTCCTCTTTCATATGCGGCTCTGGAATATGCTGCAGGGTTTTCATCAGAACAGTGTCCAGAAGGAATTGTGGCTATCGCTGAAAATACTTTGAGGTTTCCAGGAATTTATTTTTAGTATATTCAAACGAAAAAGTACTTCATTTTGCAGGATTATTTCAGAAAACTTAAATACTTACATCCGTTAATTTTGATATATCTGAGCGTCTTTTGAAATATGCCATCTATTTTCATAGAAGCATCAATTTTTGTTTTCAGGATTTTATCGCTTGAAAAGTTGGGAGCCGTTTTTAACCATGTTGTATATCCATTGGATTATACACCTCGACGTATGGTAGTACATAAGGCATCCGGAAATCTGATTATAATTGAAAATGATCATGCTGCTTTCACGGTAAAGGGAAAAATGGAACGTCGGAAACAGCTGGCTGATGTTTGTAATTATTTTTTAAAAGTTTTTTCTGAGAAACTATGATGGCTTTCTCAGACTTCCAAATGGTTTTCAAATCATTATTTGCAAATAAGGCCAATCAATTAGTCTACATCATGATATTTGTTTTTTTTTAATGAATTAATATCTAATACTCTCTGTCACTTTGCGAGACATCAGAAGACATAATAAAAAAAGCAATTCTAATTCATGCGAAAATAATTTCAGGAGCTGATGGAAGTAGCGAAAGAGGCAGAAGAAGCAGACCAACAAGCAGTAAAAGAAATGGCTGATGCAATCCGCACGGAAAAAGTTGATGAGAGAGTTTATGGATCACCAAAGAATCAGAAAGGTAAAATTCAAGAAGCAAGTTTCGAAAATTACTTTCATTATTATCCAAATTATCGGTTAATTCAATACAGTTCTCTAGCGATTGGTTTTAATGCTCGCTCGTCATATATTTGTATTCTATCACTTTAAATCTTTAAATTGTAAAACTTATTTTTAGGCAAATGGGCTTCAGCAGTCCGAGTTATGCGTAGTAGCGATGGTGAAACGCTTTCGCATTTTCCATTCGTAGAGGACGAAGCTGCGTTTGCGTAATTTTTGAAATATTTGAAGAAAATCTAACATATATGGCGCAGGAGTTTTGGAAATATATTAAAAACGGCTTTAGAAAAACTGGCAGAATTTAACATATTATAAAGCATACTGTTAGGATGGTTAGAAGAATAAAATTGTGATATCCACAATGATTTGTCTATAAAGTTGCACTGCATGTTATTGTTAAATTTCAGGATAGCAATGGTGCAATTTCAAAATCAAAGTGACACACAATTTGTGCTGGTTGGCTGTGGTTGTGAATTGCAACTGAAACCTAGAAAGGCGAACGGAGGATGCATTTATACCTTCCTTTTGGCAGCTAATGGCACCACACTTCAGTTGCTGCATAGAACATCAACCGATGAAGTTATTTTCAATTCCTTTCTTTATTCATCAGAATTGGAAATGTGAAGTTCCGAAATGATTAATTTTAAGATCAAAACATACACCCATAAATCAAATATTTTTTAACTTTTATTTTTCCTATTTAAGTCATAATCATGGATTTTACATATATATTTCTTGCTCCTATTATTGAAATAATAATCTGTAACATCCACAAACTCCCTTGAGTTCGCATTTCATTCAGGTCGTTAATTCCATTCATGATTTTCGTGGAATGGCGTTAGCTGGTGTAGGGAAAAAAGTGCGGCTATACGACCTTGGCAAGAGGAAATTGCTCGCTAAGTGTGAAAACAGGGTAATACTTTTATTTCTTCACAGTTTTATTTATATGCTAGACAGTTTGTGTCTCATCGAAACACTAATAATTTATCATAATTTGGCTTCTATTGATAATATTATTAGGGAATAGAGAATAAGGATATTCTTCACGGAATTCAATTTTTGCTACTGGAACTGGAATTATCTATAATTCCTCTTAAGCTCACGAAAATGATTAGTTTCCAATATCTCAAATTCGAGAATTTGTATAACAGGCAAATAATTCTCTAAAATAATTCCTGAAATTGCGATGAAGAAAAAAGTAAATGATGGGATTTAGGGCTGAATTAACATGACCCATGCAAAATGATATGGACCAAACATGTGGACTAACATTCAAAGAAAATCCGTACAATATACTGTAAAAAAGTCTAAAAAATATGACGCATCCACTTATAATAGTAATCAGTTCAGTAACTTTAATCTGCATATTCTGCTTTTCATCGGAAGTTATATGTAATGTAGTTTCTGCTAGGCTGGTGGAAACTTGTAAATTTCTTTGATCTTTGGTGATTAAGATATCGGATTGTTCATTGTGGTATTTCCTGAAAATTTATTTCGTCACCTTAGAGATTTTGAAAAGAAAGATTAAGAAAACGAAATTATGTTTGAGGTTGGATTAAAGTGTCTTGCAAAAATGGAATGTCAACGAATTTGAAGAATATATGAAATGTGATGTCAATCTGAATTTTATGTTGAGATTACTGGAGTGGTGAGCAATTCATATAACACTTCCTTTTAAACATATTTAACTAGCAGAGGATATACTTATGCTCATTTACTGAAAGTAACTTTGTAAACCAATCTTTAACGTGTGGTAGATGTATTTCATTTTCCAAAAAAATAAGAATTTCACACGGTAAATGAAAAGTGTTAGTAACAGGTTACCTTTGCATTTCTGATTCCATATTCCACGGTTCATTCGCTGTATGTTTTAGACTGTGAATCTGAGCCTAAAATTAGACTCTTTCTAACTTATTCAGAAATACGTATCAGTTTTCTGGAACTCCATATTAAGCACATTGCATTTTTTTTTGGTGAGATCATAAAATATAAAGTCTATTTCCAAATAATTTGATTAGAAAATAGAAACTGAGGAAAAAGTTTTTAAAGTTCTAGAGTTTTAATGAATTTCTTCAGATGATAACTTTAACTCTACAAAAGTTTTTTTTTTAATTGCTCATAATTCAAATTGTTATACTGAAATTTTGGGCAGTCATATAAATAACCAGTAGAAATATTTATAATCACGGAAATAATTGATCAAAATTTTTTTAGATGTTGAGGATATAAGAAATCTCAGTTGTTTGTTGAAATACGTAGAAATCCATCCATTTTGTTTTGAGATTTTTATAAGCGGTTATCATAGCGAATTATCATAGTGAATCATAGCCAAAATAGATAAAGTGCTGTGGACTTTAGACGCTAAGATGCAAACCTTCAATAGTTTTCTTTCTACAGCATGAATATTCGAATCTCTTTGACAATTTCGAAGAATGATATTTTCTTTTGCTTTTAATGACACTGATTCGTCTTTTTTATTCGTACTTCTTACTTGTTTTATGCTAATTTGGACGTTACCTCTGAAAATATAGTTACACAATAATAAATTGTTTTACCAGTTATTTTCATATGGAAAAAATAAGCATTGATTTAAAATATAAAGTCCATTTCCAAATAGTCTCCATTACTTAATGGAGAGATATCACTGAAAAACAGTTGTTAGAGCTTATTTAGAACAGTGAGAGGTGGTTGAGTTTTTTTTTTAATTTTTCGAAACTCCAGACATTTTCCAAATTTCTTTCAATTATAGCTTTCATCGTTGTTTTCGTATAACTTACCGGAAAACGTTATATTGACTATAGCATAATTTTCTTTTCGATTCATTCGTGTTGAGCGACGTTATTACATTTGACAACGTAGTTCTTGTTATAGCTCGTTTTGTAATTAAATAAATTTTTGTAGAAATAAGAGTCACAAGCAGCATTGGTACATAGAAACTTAATGATGCACTGAAATCAGGAATGGTACGTTTGATTCCAACATTCTAATTTTATGCTTAAATGCGAAGTATGAAACGTACTTTAGGTGACTGTTATATGCAGTCATATTTGAACTTGAAGTAAGGAATTAAATTATGCAGAATTTAAATATAAATAGTAACTATTATGCATAGAAAATTTTCGGTGCCTTCTTATTATATTTGTAAATAAGTAATTGGTTAATTACTCAGTTCTGCACCTTTTGAAATGCTTACTCTTTGTTTAATGATTTTATGCTTAAATCTATGATTTTATGCATAATCTATTATTTACCTGATAATGATGTACATTCTACCAGCATATGTAGGAATGCATTTGCATTGATAACTCACTGATTTATGAGTATTTGCGAGTAGAAAACTTGGACTACATAGCAAGAATGAACCCGTCCAAATAGCGGTAATTATCATATAAGTTCTATCACGAGTCACCAGCATTGAATAGTGTAGTGGTTTGGTTATTGCAATAAGTCGATCAATATTGATTGCAAGTATGTTATAAATGGATGTCGTACACAACCATATATCCAATGTAATATTTGTGATGCACCATAAGTCACCGAATATCCAGTAACCTTCCAGGACTTTATTTGTCGCATTGAATGGGAGGATTGCTACTCCAGTCTGAAATTGTTGCATTGTGATTGTCGCTTATTTTCTTTTGGTAAATGTCTAGATTGTTGGACATTATTACAAGTTCATTGCAATACCGAATCATTCAAACGCTTATAGGCTTATATTTTCGGATGCTTTCAAATTTAAGATGGAATTGTTAGTTGGTTTGAAAATTTTCATATATTTTATTTACTGTGAAAGAATTAATATCTTTTCTTTTCGCCTTTTCTTTTGCCATCCTCAAGGTTTTTTTCATAAGCTGTATTAAAACAAAATTAAGTAGAACTTTTTTCTCTGAGATAGAAGGTTATGATTTTATTTCACTCCTTGGATAATTGATTTTTAAATTCTACCATCAAGTCAGCAGTTGCAAGTGATAAAATAAGCATTTTGGTAGTAGCACGTAGTTTTTTCTTCATCACAACGTCAACAATAACCAATGAGTTACCAACAACAATTACAGAATCCAATAAAGCAAATATTATAATCGTGGAAAATATTTTTAGGAAATTCGAATTATACTGCGTTTTATTCCACTCCTCGTAAGTACACAGTTTCATTGATATTTATATGATAAGATAGTCGAGATTTGAATAAATTGGTGATCAAAATCAGGTAAAGTAATAGTTAGAAATAGAATAAAATAGAGTTGGAGTCAAATGAAATAAAACATTTCCATATTTGTTGTTGCGAACCCTGCAGTTTTTCAAGTCGTTGTAGAAATTTTATAAATAACATGTTCATTCTGTCATTTATTGAGTAGTAACAGTTTCGGTTTCGACCCATTTCGTTCAATTTTTAAATTGCCTACCTGCAGCTACCTTTGTGTCTAATTAACTCTTAATTGTTCTCATATGAAATACTGATCTATATTGTCTATAGGAAATAGATTGTTGCTAAACGATCCAAAAAAAAATATTTGGGTTGATAACTTTGGGAAATAAATATAACGGATAATAAACATTAGCATTGAGCAGTTAAATGATTGAATAATGTTTAATTGGATAAATGAAGTTATAGTTACTGGATATAATTCTGATTATAATTCCTATGTGCCGCTTAAATTACTATTTTTTAAATAACTAGAAATGAGACAGGAGAACACGATGTATTGAGCTCAGGGATTTATTAATTTAGTTTTTAAACTCTCTTAACTTATCATTTTAATATTTTTCTAAATTCTTTAAATGAAAAATTTAAGATTTTTTAAGCTTTGGTAATTAGCAGGTTTTGAACTTTGAAATTGGATGAAGCAAGATAAAGCGGAAAGGAATTTCAACAGATATTTTTGAACATTGGAGGAGGTTTTAATGCTAATCAGAAGTCGTATGTGACAAAAGTTATGTTTCTGAGGAATATTGAAAATATTTCGAAATAATTGTTGAGTCTGTTTTCCCTAGTACCCATGTTTTTCATCTTCTTCGCGTCGTTTTGATAGTGGGCTGCAGTGATGAAGGCTAAAGAAGATTGATGAAAGTGGAGAAATTTCTCGAGTTTTGTTTGCATTATTGAGAGGCGCAAAATTATGTGCATTTGGAATGATTTCACAGCATTTGTAAGCTACTTACTAATGAGATCTGCTAATATAGCATATCTCATTACTTTTCTGGAAACCTAAGAATATATTTTCATCACTAGAAAATGAAATTAAATTTCTAGCTCATACGGATGTGAAGTTAGATTTGTATATATTTTTTCCCGTATAACCCATAATTTAATTATCAGTGCTGATGCGGTTGTTGTAGTCACTATCTCATTATTTTAAAAGGGGAAATCTCACAATTGGCTCATTGTCCAATTTCAACAAGGAAAAGTCGACACTTGAAGAAATAATACTAACCTGTACAGAAATAAGAAATTTGGAACAACAAAATGAACAGTTAGATATGGTGGTATGCTCCAAGGCAGGAGAATATTAGTAAATAAGTGAATCTCTTCATTTTTTTGTATATTTATAGTTTCTCTTTGTGTCTAATTATGCTATATCTGATCTCCATAATATTATTTGAGAGCTACGAATTGCTTAGCAGGATAATAGCATTTTTATTGAGAATTATTTTCTTATTTTAGTCTTGTCTCAGGTTATCATTGAAAATCACGAGAGCAGAAGCCCTGATCAGTTAGTAAGCAAAGGAAACTATGTTTGGTCGTATTAAATGGATAAGTCAGAAAAATGTGTATTTTTTTAGTTATCCTTGAATATTGATACTGATATGACGTTTCTATATTTCGAGTTTTCCAAATAGTAATGAAAGTGCGAGAACTCAACACATGTACTGATCTGAAAAAAATGAGAAATCGAGAAATGTATATTATCAAAAAATTCCGGGACATAGTTATTTATTTTGAAAGTTAAAAACTTGTTTTTCCGTAGTGCGCTAAATATTATGGAGCAGAAATAGAGTTTGCATATATAATTTAAATAAAATCATCGAAAGAATAAAGAATGCTAATTATCGGAAGAAGTCTGCTAGTTAAAAAAAGTAATTTTGAGGAGTAATTTTAGTCGTGATATTAATAATACATTTGTAATAACATAGTACATTTGGTTGGCAACTCGTTTATATTTATCAACCAAAAGTTTATTTTTACTATTTTAAAGTTTTAAAATAAAAATTACATTAAAGTATTTATGGTAAGTGGTAAAGTGCGAAAAAGTTTTAGTGAATTTAGATGAATATGCAGAATATTGTATTTTGTTTGATAAAAATAATATCGTACTAAATCTCACTAATTCTTTTCTGCTTCACGGAACAGTCTGTAGAAATATTGTCACATCTACACAGAAAATTTAAATGGATTAAGTTTTTGTTTTCATTATATGGGGCGAGACTCTAAAATGGGTGAGTGCTAAAATTAAATGGTGAAAAAATTCATGAAAGATACTATTTTTAATTTAATCGCTAATTTGGTATAAGCATTGATGAATTTCTAGAAATTAATTTGATAGACTCATAAACTCTGTCATAAACCTATTAGTCAGTTAAAAGCTGGTGTCAACTTCGATTAATAAATCGGACAGAAATCGTTTTAAGGAAATATTTATTTGTTCTGCAAAATAAATTCCTATATGTGCCAAAAACTAGAAATCCAATCGTGTTGTATATGTAGTTTCTCACACATCAATTTTCGAAGTATCTGTTGGTGAAATTCAGAAAATTGATAGGGATGAGATGTTAATTGGTCATATTTATTGAAAATAGCTCTTCATATACTACCGGTTATTTTCTTCGCATTAATTCTACTGATTATTTCTTCACATTTTTCATTTCAGTTGTTTTTGTAATTTGAGCAAATGTAATGATTTCATCCCAAGTTCAATTTTTCAGTGCTTTATTGTCATGATATTATACTTAGCATGTATTTCATGTTAAATAAAACTTTCTTTTTTAGCAAATACCTACACAAGTTGTTGATATTCGATCAATGGGACAGCGTATTGTTGTAAGTGATTCACAGGAATCAGTGCATTTTATGCGTTACAAGAAACAGGTAATTTTGATAAAATTATATCTGAATTTTGATATAAGTCGATAAATTAAAATAGCTTAATCAATCTTTTATTTGAGGATGGCCAGTTGTCGATATTTTGCGATGAGACATCTCCACGTTACGTAACGTGTGTTTGTCTGCTGGATTATGACACAGTTGCGGTTGGAGATCGTTTTGGAAATATTGCTGTGGTGAGTTTAATTAGCAGATTTGCTTGTGCATATCGCATTTCCGAACGAGTACAAATGATGCTATGCAAATTGAATAAAATTTAAAATCATTATATATATAAACTAAAATTTTAATAGATTTTCAATCTGTGTATCATTCTTACTGGATAGTTTAGTTATGAAATAAGGAAATGATATTTCTTTACATCAGATATGTACAAATAACGGAATCTTGCGTCATAAGATTAAAGGATTAAGTTAGTTTAGGTAGAATTGTCAGTCATGGCGAGCTGCTAACACTGCTGTCTATTTATTAATTGGGGGGAATAGTAGATACAGGCTGAAATTATTGGTACAAGTTCTGCAAAAACAGGAGGTGTTTAATTTGATGTAATTCTTTCTAAATTGGATTTTATCGTTAAAAATTATTAATTTTTAACGATAAAATTTTAACATGAAGAGCAAAAATATATAAAGATTGAAATTAATGGGGAAAATATGAAAAAAATGATAATAAAGAGAGTAAAATTCCGGCAGATAATCAAACCAGTTAGTAACAAATTTGTCTTAAATAAATTAATTACGTAGTAAATTGACGAAGTACTTCAAATTCAATTGAATGTAAACAGTAGTCATTATTTTACACTCAGTTAAATAAACATTATGTGTAGGTCAGTTAGTAGACTTTTAGAATATTTGAGTTGATAGTATAGTAGAATTTTAAGGAATAATTGGAGGATTTAAGTTGGTACGTGAGAGTATCCGTTTTTTTTTCAAATCATCAAGATTTGATTCTGTAAATATAAGTCCTTTTTAATTGAATTTCAATTTTCAATTTTTTTCAGAATTTCAAATCCTTAAATTCGTGTATTTCAGTTGCGACTACCTAAAGGTGTAACCGAAGAGGTCCAGGAAGATCCGACTGGTGTGCGCGCTTTATGGGATCGAGGAAATCTGAATGGGGCTTCGCAAAAGGTGTGCATTTTTCTTTCCTAGTTATTAGTTACAGCATCGTATTTCTAAACAAATTTTCAGGCCACATATGAACTTTTGATTTACTTACCTTCTCTTTTTTCTGAAAAAAGACTATCAGCTTTTCGAAAATCGTCTTTTGGATAATTTATATAGTTGTTTTCTACAAGTTTTGTCAATATAAACACCTGTAAGGACTGTGGAAATTTGTCACATTTAATTTCATGCTTCATTGAATTCTTCTCATTTTTCACTTTTCTAACCTACTCTTAATATATCATCCGATTAATAAGTTTCAAAATTTTAATTCGAACAATGAATTATGAATGAGTAACCAAACAGGGATTTCTTCTTGAATATTTATTTTATAGTTGGAAGCCATAGCTCATCTCTATATTGGCGATGCGATAACATCAATGCAAAAAACATCCCTAGTACCAGGTGCAAATGACTGCTTATCTTATACAACGATTTCAGGAATTATTGGAATTTTGGTACCATTCATGTCTAGAGATGTAAGTTATGAAGCAAATTCATCTCATATTATTGATTTTATTCATTTATTTGTTCATCCTTTCTCACTTATTCGCTAATCTTTTAATTCTTTATTTGTATGTTAATTTATTTGCCAGTAATTTCACTGGCTATCATCGTTTTAACTGGAGGATTTGTTCCTAACTGCTGCGGTAGTTTCAAGTTTTTAGAACATACGTTAGAAATAATGACGGCTCATTATACTTCCTTACTTTTGCAGGAATTCGAATTTTTTCAAAACCTTGAAATGCATATGAGAGTGGAATATCCACCGCTTTGTGGTCGTGATCATCTTGCTTATCGCTCATATTATTTTCCTGTCAAGGTATATCTATTAACATTTGAAATTAAAAGTCAACCATGTATCCGATTTTGTGTTATATTCTTCTCAGGCCATATTTTCCCAAAGCTTCATTTAAACAACTTTTACAAACATATATTAAAGCATTTCATATCTTCTTGGCTTTATTCTCAAATTTCAGTCAATTATTGATGGTGATCTCTGCGAGCAGTACTCGCTAATGCCATTGGATAAGCAGAAATCAGTTGGTGAAGAACTAGGAAGGAAACCAACTGAGGTTATTATTTACGCGGTTGCAAATGATAGGTCGTTTATAGAGTTCTGAATAGCGATCTCCTCGAGTCGAAGTTAAGAGCGAAATATTTAGAATGATCTAAGCATTGTTTAGGAACAGATTAGAAATAGTTTAGAAACAATTTGAGAAGTTTGTTGTTGCCAAGTGTCCATTGAGATGGAACACGCAATAATAGAATGAAATGAGTTGTTTAGCATGTTTAGCAACTTCAACAGTTATGAACTTTCTGTTACTTAAGAGCATTATTAACTATTGGCTGTTTAAAATTAGAGTAATATGAATGCAGATTGTTTTATTCAATTTTTACTTTAGATGCAGAATTAAAAGTTAATTTTGTTGATTTTTTTGACGAAGTATATGAATTTTTTATTACGAAAAAAAATATTTGAAGCGTAAATAACATAAATTTTGGAAATAAAATTCTAAATCTTCTGCTAAATCCTATTTTATATCCGATTTCAAACATTTCATTTGTTGATTCAATTACATACGTAATTTTAATTTCCTGAAGTTAAAATGTTTAAATTATACCTAAAGCAAAATTATCGAAGATTCACGCATCCAGTTGATTTCAAATTTCGGTTATTTTTCAGATTCATAAGAAGTTAGAAGATATCCGAACTCGTTATGCATTTTGAGTTCTCTGAAAAAACAGTGCTTTTCATCATTACTTGTTGCTATTGCAAATGATCTATTTCTTGTTTAATGAATTCTGAATGCAGATATTGTTTAGTTTTATATCTTAAATTGTTGATTGTTTTCTGTTATTGCACGCTGTTACTTCAAATCATACAGTATCATTAAAAAACTGATGAGCAAGTGTTATTGGTGAATCGGTTGTTCCGTATGGCGGATATGTGCAAGTTTCTCATCATTATTCAATCAAATTCGCGTTCCTCATCTTCTTCGGTGTTTCCCTAATAGCTATTGTTATTTCTTAAGATTGAAATGAGCGCTTGTATATCTATTTTTACTTATACGAATATCTCCATGACAAAGATAATGTCACTTCTGTCATGTTCTACTTTGGCTTTTATTTCATATTATTCGTACTGTTAAAAAGAACACTTTAGAATGCTGAAATTTGGAGGTAAAAAAGAATAAAAAGAGAAATTGTAAACTCCGCTATTTGAACTATGATTCTTCAGTTTTTTAAGTTTTAGTTTTCGAAATAATCATTGGATAATCGTGATATTCTTCAGGTAAATGTCGAAATTTGATTTTAAATTTATTGGTGTAAATGTAGACAAGCTATTCTTGTTATCCTTACTCATTGACAATTTATTGATAATCAGACTATATGTGCTATCTATCGCGGTTATCTGGTTGTTTACAAGTGTCATGCAGCAATAAAGAAGAATTAATAGATGTTATCAATGACATGCTTCATCTCATATCTGAAATCGCTAACCTCAGTTGTTTTTTTTTCTTTTAAGATTTTTAGAGTTAAGGTAGAAAATTATAAGAGTCGTGTATATGCACGCGTACATATACATTGAAATAGGCGAAGTTATTTCAATAAAATTATTATCAATTATCAAACTTTATTTCAAGCATATCATTAATTATTTTGTAGAAGAATAGAATTTTTTCTGTCGATTTAAAAAATTTAGATATCCACTCATTATAAGTTAGTCATTACTTTCAAGAAAAAAGATACAGAAAATAAGAAAGAAGAGAGAGGAAGAAATTTCACTGAATCTGATATCAGAGTCCATTTATTTCCTAATTGAAGTAGTACCTTAAAAGTAGTCAACGGGCTTCAAAAAATTTCGTATTTTTCTAGTTCCAGATATTGTGGATTCTAATATTTACCGCATTGCTTGCGTGATAACGAAGTTAGATTATTATAAGTAAAATTTTATATATGAATTGTATTTATATGAATAATTCATATGGATAATGAGTATTTTCGTGTTAATGGGATTGAGGAGTTGAAGTGAGATGATCGAGCAATATATATCTTTGGGCGAAAAGTAATTTGTTTTTAGTTTTGCCAGAGTAAGATCTGATCTTCAGAATGAATTGAAATTTCATTTCTGTAGATGAGTCATATTTTAGAGTCAAAAATTTCCTTCTGAAATCGTTTTATTGAAATTATTGTGAGAAAGTGCTGGTAAGTGAGCAATAACAAGAAATTTCTTGTTTATCATATAGAATTAAAGGATGAAAGTGTTTCAAAAACAGGATGGAATAATGAATTGTCTTATTTTGATACTTTTCGAACAACCGAAGTCACTGATAATTTCATAATGAAAAGGTTTTTTAAGAATATTTTAAATATTTTCCCTTGTTTGAAATCACTTTATCATCTTTCCTTCGTTTTCACTCGATTAGTCATCTTAATTTTCTGAATTCATCTTTTCTTTCAACTTATAATTTGATTATCCATTAAATTTTATTATTTATCACCCTTAATTCGACCATCAAATCCTTCACCGAACGCAGTCCTTTTATTCCTCTTGTACGTAATAATAATTTAGTGAAATTTCGACACTTCCTGAAACTTCCTGTCTTTTTGTAAGACGTGGAATTACAACAGCTCTCTCCTTCGCCATCCTTCCTTATGCAATTATTTTTTCCTTTCCTTTTTAAATCCCAAGTTTGTTGATTCCAAATTTTTTAAAGAAAAGAAAGCATCAAATTGCAACACAAATAATTTTTTCCTTTCACTCTATTCTCTTCATTAACCTTTATATGGAATGAAGTGCAGTACATTATGTTTTAAAAGTTAACCCCACCCACAATGTTTAAGACAACAATTGCAGCATTTGCAGTTTCCATTCCTTCTTCAGAGACCCCTTTTCTTATCACTTCTCCAGACAACAGCGCCAACTATTGTTCCAAATATGACAACCAGTTAGTAATATGCGGAAAGCTATGAAACCTGTCTCACGCATTTGCAGTTAATTGTCTGATAAACGGCTCATTCTTGTAAATCTGTTCCTCACAGCCCTCTTGCGCCGACGTCGGCAACATATTCTATTTTATATTCATACTGGAAAAAATTTTTATAGAATACAAAATTCAATCACACTTATTATTATATCCTATGAATAATTCGTTTTCGAAAAGTCGCTTTAGTAAATGGAAAAATTGATAATACTTGACCATTACTTTAATTTCTTTCTCTTTCCTTCCAATTACTGCTCATTTTGCTAATAAATAAATCTACCATTATAAGGTCACTTTCAATACTTCTGGATAGAACAGATTTAAACATGAAATGTGAGAGAAGTACCTGAAATGCGTATTTTATAACGATTGGGCAGCTAGTTTTTGAACTGGCAAAAGGCGTAACTGTCACTCCAATTTACAATTTAACTACACTAAAGCAAATTCTAATTCTAAAATCAAAAAATTTTAATTTTATGAATAATCCAATATATTAATGCTAGGAGAGAAATATTAATAGTATGTTATTATTGTAAAATACATTGAAACCTTTGAAAATAACTTTTCAATTTTTTCATAGAACTCCATCTCTGAAAAGCTTTCCAATTCAGATAGCATGGAGTGCGCTGTGTTCTGTAAAAACTCGCTGGAATCTGATTAGAAGACTAGAAAAATCAAAAGTATAGTATTACAATATTAATGCAAAGAGAGATAAAAGGGACTGATTACAGCTTTATTATTATTTTTAGTAGTACCACTTTCAGAAAAACATCTACCTTTACAATTTTACTCTCGAAAATCCCTATAGGCGAGAATGGTATAAGTTTTTTTTAAATTAGTATCATGATCAAAGAAAATAGCAGATTCAACGAAAAAAATTATTTAATAAACACTAATTAATGGGAATTTTCTTTTTTAAATAAGTTTTGTGGAAACAACATCTCTCAAAATATCGATTTCAATTATTATTATTATTTCATTCCTCGCTTCATTTGCTATGATCTAATGGGAAATTAAATCATTTTAAATCCAGCAATTCTCTAAATTCAAAATGGAAAATAAAACACGATCTGAGAAATCGGTCAGTGATGCAATCAGTAATGACTGTATGATTAGTTTAAATACTATGATTGGCTTTTTCACTTTGCTTGTGAGTTTTTTCTTTTTTCATAATTTTTTAGAAGTATTTAATAAATTGATGGAATAATTTTATTTTTCATAAGATAAACTGCGAATTATCATTGATTAGATTAACCTGAACAGATATTCATGATGATACTCATAACAATGGTGCCTAGTGCCTCTAATCCCACCTTTATCAATTCTGATTGAAAAATTTTATCAATTTTTAATAGTCCTTCGAATGTTAAATCATTAATGCGTCGAAAATGAATTTACAGAATAGTATCAAATTGATTGTAATAATCGGATTGCTTTCGACGTCAGCTATTTCTGTACTGATTGTCACTTATTTTCGGTCAGCCGTATTAACTATAATAATTCCCATAACAGTGATCTCAGCAACTCTTTATGGCATATTACGAGGAAATCATTTTTATCTCTGGCCAATTATCGGTATTTCGGTGAGTTCTATTGTTGTTTTATTTAAGTAGCTGAGAGCAATAATCAGAAATACTAAAAATGATAGTGCGAAAAGATATTTGATGGATGTAATCCGCAAAATAACTATAAATCAAACGATTCATGTAATTTGAATCTTTTTTATTTTGTTCTATATCTTTTATTTACATTATTTGCTCTTACTTGTTTATCTGCCTGCTGACTTAGTATTTCTTCATTTGCTTATTTGTTTGACATGTGTGGAAAAAATTTAGATTTTACCTTACAATTGCTTAATCTATAAATAAGAACGATAATATAATTACCTCTTTATTCTTGAAAAAATTCTAACAAGTATAGTAACAACTTGGTAGAGAATTCCATCCAATTCCATACCTTTTTTAATCCTCAAAAAGTATATTTCTAATTCCGAAATATTATAAAATCATGCTCAAATAATTTAAAATGAATTTTGATTGTGAGAAATTTTCTTATTTATGTCAACTAAACAATTTTGGGATGAATTTTTGATGGGCGATTCCATCCATGAAAGATAAGATCAATGATAAATCGCATGATGGTTGGAAGAAGTAATAGTAATAAATTTCGAAAAGTTCAATAAGTTTTTCACTTCTTGTTCTTATTCCTAATAAAAACGCAAACAAAGCGATCATCCTAGCAATGCATATTGTTTTTAGCATTCCTTTGAACTAGTTTGCACTATAAAGTGGTTACTTATAATGCACTTATGTTCAATGATCATAAATATGATAAGAATCAGCAATGAATGATACAACTGCAACAGTGATAGCGGCATATAAAAGATTATTATCAAATTTATTATTAGTTGATTCTGTAATCACTACACAACTTCATTTGTATCAGTTCCATTTAATCCCAAAAATAGCAGTACCACATTTATTACTACAATGTAAAAATACGATTAGATTTTAAGTAAGGTATTCAAAATATAGTTATACAAAAGGTCGAAGTTATTTTATTGTTCAATATCTTGATTCCAATTGATTTAATGTCAGAAATTCAATGAATAATAATCAAGTAGTTAATAAATAAGTATAATGAATAATTTAGCGAATGATTTATGAGTGATATCCTTTTGAAATTACGTTAGATAAATACAGTTTGACTGAAATGTGCTGCTGGTTGACCCATAATTCATTCGTTTTAGCATGACGAATTTTAATTTACAGTATATTTGCAGTGGTTTCATGTAATTCTTACGCTATATTTCGACCTTTTCTTCATGTATTTCTTTATTTTCAAACCAAATTATATTATTATGGTTCTAAATTGGATGTTCGACAGTAAGTTTTTGAATTTGATTTTTTGAAATAACAAAAAAAGAACGCGTTTGTTAGTAGTTCCTAAATTATCTAAATGATTGTGATTTCCGAAAATTCCACAGTTGCTAAATAACATGACTTAAAATTACTAACAGTTTACTGTTTAATAATAGTTTCAATTTCTTGACTTTAACCTAACTACTTCTATTTTACAGATACGAACGATTTTGAGAAACTAAAATGGGGAAAAAGAATGCGGTTTACTTAATATAACAAAACTGATTGACTTACGTTTCAAGAATCTAAATGCTAAAACCATAATTTAAAATCTAAATTTATGGAAATCAAAGATAGTTAATAAGTAGAACAGATGCTATGCGTTAAGCCATTGATCTCATGTCTGATTTTATGGTTTCAGAACAAAAAAAAATACAAATACCATACATATCCCTTATTAGACTAATAGAATCATTTCAGCAGTTGCAAGAAACTAATTCAATTTTATTTTAGTAATCAATGATAGAGAAATTATATCAGATCACTTAATTTCTTTTTCGAAAACGAAATTTTCAGCTTTTCTAAAACTATGAACATTTCGTTTAGAAAATGTCATTTTAATGAAAAGAAATATCAGAGATTGTAAATGCCAATAAATTAAGCTGATAAACTTACATTTGGATCTCATTGTACGCGATTCACTTGCAGCGCTTCATACGCAGAAAACGACATCGTATTTTGTACAATGCGCAGCAATAATCATTTTAACGACAGCTTTTGGATCATTCAATTTATGGCAGTTGAATGTTTTGATGAATTTCAAACGATTTCTAAGACGTCAGACGAACAGCGATCAATCATCACAAATTGTTTCCATTATGATCGGACAAGATGAAAATATGTTGAAAAAGTATTAAAAATTTTAAATTGAATAGATTAATGTTTTAAAATTTATAACATTTTTCAACCATCATAAATAATCTAATCAAAGCTATCAAGTGATACTTGTCTAATGATGTTACAGAGATAATATATTTAGCAGTAAAATATGGCCTGGGAGTTGTTTCAAAAACTCAAATCGTATTAGTCGCGGAACTACGTGTTGAGAATTATCGATATCTAACGAAAACTGGATGATCTCTGCTAGCCAACATAAGCAGAAATATGAATAAAACAGCGGAAGCTAATGCATTCTTGATTAATCCTCACAAATTGAATTATTGTATCAAGTTATATCATGAATAAATACCTCTGTCAGATGTTTGAGCAATCTAAAGATATTAAATGCGTGAAACGAAACAGAAGCATTCCTAGATGAATTTCATTTAGTGCTATTTCTGAATGGATCTGAAAAAGCATCCAGATTATATCTAAACCGAAACCAAAAAAAAAATTAATTGTAAAGATCAGGAAAGAGGTGACAAATGAACATTTCGATATACCAAAACGTTTCATCTAAGTCTATTTCAAGTATTGCAAAACTAATTAATAAATGATGAGGCAATACTAAAGAAATAAGCACGCGAATATGCTTACCGCGTAAAAGCGTAAAGTTATTTACCATATCTTTCGTACTCTTAATAATCTATCTCTTTTTTTCGATCTATAAGAAAATTGTATCAGTTTTCTTCAGATTCACTGAGTCTCCTTCTTTCAATCAAATTCATTTCAAGTGCAATAATAAAAGACCGAATTTTTATTCAAATGTACTTACTAGAAAAAAACCAATGTTTTCATATACATAACTGCGCTTTACAGTTATTACGAACAAATAATTCAAAACAAAGAAAATAATTTGCTTTCGACAATAAAATATTCTTTGTTGTGTTTTTCTTTCAAAACCAAAATTCGCTAAATGCCAAATCATCAAAATTTTTCCGATCATTTTTATTTCAACAGAAAAGAACGATATATTACTTCGATAATTCTCGCCATACCTTTTAATTAAGTGTAAGAAAACTGAAAAACATAGAAAGATATGAACATTATCATCGAAGTGCAAAACACTGCCGCGAGATCTTTCGTTAGGAAGCAGAAAAAACTTCAATATTTCATAATGATTAAAAAGCAATTTATTCTGCAAATTTGCATCATCTAATATTAATCTTTAAAGCTTTTAAATCTAATCTAATTTTTTAATCATTTCTTTTAAATTTTCTGGAATCGAAAATTTTTCAATGCACATAAAATATATGCATAAAGAGTCTACAAATTAGCTAGTTAGTTGAGAATGATAGCCAATATCGGCCACATTAATTATGCATCTATGAGAATTTGATATTGTGCTACAGTTAACCATAACTTAGTTTTCGTGCTTAGTTTTAGACTGATAAAGTGCTACTAAATTTCCATAGACTACAACAATTCCTTGAACTACTCGTAATATGGAAGAAAAAATTACATTCTATAACAACAGTAATACATGACACTAAATATCTAATCAAAGCTATTAAATAAACGAATACGTATCTAAACTCGAATTTCATAATCATATCATTAATTTTTCAGTGATTATGAAAGTTGGAAATCTTTATTACAAGAAAGGTAAAATTTTGAAAGTTACCAAAATCTGTTGTAATATCAAAATGATTCAAAGCTGTAAATATCGCAAAATATCTTCATCATGTTACACCAACTCAAAGGCCAAATTACCATGATAATTAGATGATTTGATGGAGATAAGATCATTTTTCGATACCTTACGGCCTTCATCAAATAAATATAAGGCACACCGAGTGAAAGTATTGGAACAGCAAGTATTGTACAAGTGTTTGCCACTTTCAACAACAAACCAGAACAGTAAACCTTCGGCTACACCATCTGCATTGATAATGGCTTCCGACTTTACTTCGGTAAGGCAAATAAATTCCGGCATTTCCGATCGATTTACTGGCATTGGCTGCAAACAATAACAGATGTCGAAGAAACAAAAACCGACAAATATGATTTATGACTTAAGCTGACACTCAGGAATTTAAGTTCCTGTTATATGCTAATAAATACTAAAATAAAATAAAACATCATCTACAAAGAACCAATAAATTTTACAAATAATAAAACTGCCTAGAACTATTACAATCATTGTAATTATGTATAGATAAAACACATATGAAAAAAGTAGAAATTGAACCTTATCAAATCGGATGGCCATAAGTTCAAATGGATTAGAAAATACTTCGTGCTTTAAAACGGAAAGCTGAAATCAATCAGAGTGCATTTAAACTGGAAAGACAATGATATCAACAATTAATGTAGTCATATTTCAAAAGTGCACACTAAATTTTAATAAATTAATAGGAATTAGAAGTGGCAAAATTTATGATCAGAAATGAGCAACTTGAAGTTTTTTCGATATCAATACCTCAATGTCATAATAAAATGAAATAGCGAGATCACTGATTGCTGAGAGGTCAACTCCTTGATATGCTGAAGGACATGGTTTGGATCGTTTCACAATATCAGGGCAGCTCACAATCTGACCCATAACCAAAACCTTCGATGGAATTATTTGAGCTTGTTGATTAGAAAGGCGGAAACTAAGTACACGATTTAGCACTGTTTCCAAAAGAAACCCATGCGAACTAACTGGCCAGCATATTAGTGCATCTGCGCATTCAGCGTCCTGAATGAAATGCATAGTGAAGCGATGATTTATGAACCGTAAAACAGGACAACTTTCTTTCAAAGTAAATTACCTCAAAATAAGTGCGAGGTGGTTTCGATGATATCAGTGGGCAGCCGTTCTCAGTCATGTTCCCATCTGTCAAGAGAGAATCTGAAAAAAATACCGAAAACAATATTAACAGTTTCTAAAGTAAACAAAAGTGACATACCGATTTCCAATATTTCTCTTTTATTTTTAACATCTGTAAGTAAGAAATCAGCAAAACTTAGCGGTTTAATTTCTAGCGTACATGTAAGTGCAATGACATAAAGTTGGGTGCTATGCACATGTTTAGTATTTTTAGAAGAAGCTTATCAGATTATCAAATTTGACAAGAAAAATATTGTCCTTTTACTCAGTACCTTGTTTTGAAACAATAAGCATACAGAAAACAAAATAAACTACCAAGAAATTTTGTTCACTTTATTGCTACTCCTCTATAAAAAGAAACTGGCCTTGATTATCTGGAAATGCGCCAAAATTGTGGATGTAAGACGAAAAAAGATGGACCAGTTTATGGGCGTCATTATTATAACAACTAAACTGCATTTTCGGAAACGCATTGACTACAGCTATCGACACTGCAGCCAAATTAGTTATATCAAGGATATAGATATCCCGATCCTGATTCGACATTCCTTCTCGCCGTTGAATATCAGCCAAACTGCACTCGAAAAAATGTATCAACTGTTTGTCGTTCATCAGTAAAAAATCGTTATTGGGTAGGACAATAACAGAATCTGTAGATGCATAATTCTTATAATTAATTATCATATTGGCAGTTGCCTCGCTGTCATGCTTGGTACGTTTCGATGGCAATACAGAACCTTCATCTTTGTCAACCTTTGATCCTTGTCCCACATTAATCTCCTTCAGTGATGCGCCGTTATCATTATTACTACTACATGATTGCTCTGCATTTCCACTAACTTCAGGATCTTCCGGAATAACAATATCTTGAATAGCGCAGAGCAATCTATCCTTGAAGCATATAATCTTCAATGTACAGATGGCACCTCGATGCAAAGTTATCGGTTTTGGTAATGGGTATAACGCTTGCTGCCAACAGCCGGCTGTTTCCGGACTTGTATCAAGAATTGGTGCACCAGGAAACAAAACGCAGCTTAAAAAATTTTAAATCTTACTCAACAATGAAAATTTTATCATTCATGGTAGGCTAATGATAATGGATAGAAAGTACAACTAACAATTGGAAATTTATGTGCTAACTTAAAATTTATCCAAACAAATAATATTCCTTTCTTTTTAGTAAGTTAGACACGCTTTCTTTTCACCTTTCTTCTTTCTTCCTCAGCACTGCTCAAAGAAGTTGTAATTATAATTTCGATTGAAAGAAATATTTTATGAGATTCGATAGTAGAAAATATTTGTACTGTACATCCAACGTACTAAAAGAATCTAACAAACCTGAACCAGGTCATGATGCAGTGTGCCGTACCATCACGTACTATGGGGGCCATTCGCAGGTCTGTGGTACCATCGTTAACAATTTTTTCCAGCTCTGCACAACTGTCAAAATTCACCGTAAATATTTCAACGGTTTTACTCAAGACTTTGTACCCTCCACGAATTTCAGTTGCTGAACAACACCAGTATGGCTCCAGTTCCTCTGATCTTCTCTGAGGGTCTATAACAAATTGAAAAATTGCTCAAGCTAAGCTGCAAAATGATTACAGCAATTTTTGACGAATAAGAAAAGCAGTCCGAAATTGAAACAAAAACATATAACAATTTATATTATGCACGAAGTAAAAATTACACGAAATTATCTAAGAAATAATTTAACAGAAGTAGGAAATAAAAACATACCGTACGAAAACGTGACGCTGTCGGAAGCAAAACGACACCCACAGAAAACTGTGATATGTTCATCCATTATTGCTGGACTTTCGATGATACATGCATATACTGTTGCCTAAAAGACTTGATTAAATATATCATTTCATTCAGCGATTTGCGAATATTGGAAAAAAATTCGAACAAAAAAGCTTACACATCTTGGAACAATAACTGGTGACGATGACAAGATTCGTGTTTGTACATCATAGAGCGAGCATGCAATACCTTCTCCCAATAAGCCGCAGTCCATCGTCTCGGTAATTATTACATCTACCTTTAGAAAGAATAATCTCTTTATGCAAAATTAAACTAATAAATCTATGATGAACAACTTGGAATCAAATGGAGTAACCTAACAACCGCAGTTTCCTCAAGGAAAACTATCTACTTGCAATCATCATTGAAATCGTTAACTAATAAATTTATTGCATAACTTCTTAAAATATCTGAACCTACAAAATTTCTTCACCAAATGCAACAACCTTTTCAGAGCCAATATCCTCGATCATAACATCCGAAGAATGCTTGCGGATCACCGCCTCATTCAGTACCTTTTCAGCAATGTCACACATATTCAGATCAATTTCACAACAATACACATCACTTTTGAAGTGCCTTTAATTCAACCATTTAGAAAAATGCTGTTCTTTTGCAATCATTAAATCCAAAAAGTAGGATAAAAAATTGCTTACAAGAATTTCACTCTAAATCTACTTAATTATGTAGTTCGTATATAGATCTGAGATATAAACATTTAATCCAGAAACTCAGATATCGTAATCTTAAAATCTCTGATTGAGCTAAAAATAGATTAAACGGAGTGCAAACTACAAACTGCATTATGATTGAAAACTGCAACCAGTATAAATACGTGATTTTTTTTTAAACTCGTAAACAAAGTAATTGAATAGACTAATGGCTGTTATGTTTTGGAAATGAAAACCTGCGTGCAATTGATGTGAGCAAACCAGTGCCCGTACCAATATCGAGAACACGGCTTTCTGGTCTCCAGTTAGCTACAAGTTCTATAGCAGTCGCATAAGCAGCATTACGCTTAGTGTCATTCAACATTGCCCAGTGCCATTGGTCCATACTGAAAATGATTAATAATCAAAATTATACCTCATTTAGCGCAAGTTTCATTCAAACTTGAACTGAAAAATCTAAAAGCTATGAATGTTACTGCAAAAGAATTATCAGTGCTATCCATCATACGATATGACGAGTGACCAGAAATCGCAAATGACTTTGAGAGATAAATCCGCGAACTAACACTCAACAGTTAGTAATTAAATAGAACCATTCATAGGTCTCTGAGTCCATTGTAAAGAATTGACTTCGTTTGCAATCATATTAAAAGCAAGATACAGTCACAGAACTACTGGAACTACTTTTGAAGCAGAGAAATCACAAATATTAATAAAAAATCAAGAATATTTCTCCAAATGACTTACATATTTGATTTAATATTTTCCAAGTTTACAAGAGCATAAACATGTGGTATACCTTCGCTTCCATTGACTGCTTTTTGAGCAAAATCAAAAGCTTCCAACAGACGCCCTAAATCGGATAATGGAATGCAGTTGAAGTTGATTACACATATATTTATATCGTAAAAAATCGATAACTAAGAATTTAGTGAAATTGGAAAAGGAAAAGGACACATAATCTTAGACTAAAAAAGTTCGAACTTCCTATATGATGAATTCGAGATAATTCTTCACATCATCATTGCCATCAGTTACACTTTGTGACTTGAATTATATTTTGTCCAATTTCAACCTAATAATCCAGCATAAGACAATATTTGCTTCATATTTCACAGCCTTATCATAAAGAAAGTCTAAAGAATTGAAGACAATTTCTCTGAAAAATTAAATTTTAAGTAAATAATGAAGCTTACTTACCAACAGCAAAGAAGAATTTGGCTGATGCATTTAATACAACAGCTTCATGGGGGAATAGAACACGACTTTGAAGTAGCAACATAATTTGTCTAGAATAATCACCGCCTCCATCTTCCGAACCCATCTCTTCCAATACAGAAACAAATTCGTCCAGATATTTCCGTCGATCTTCTAGCTCAAGATCATTGAATAATGCCATATAAGATCGAGCCGCAGCATCGTAATTCTTCAGCGCGGCTGCATGCCGTGCTTCCCACAGAGCCAATCTCATCCGCTGCTAAAATCAAAATCAAACTTCTGTTTATTTTTTGCATAATTTAACTGGACGTTTTCTGAAGAGGATCAAATGATCAAACAATCACTAGAAACGAGATAAAAATACTATTCGAGTCCTCACATTTCCTTTTGTACGAACACAAAAACCCTTTTCATCCTAAACTTTTATTAATTTCATTATAATCGGTAATCCGATTTAAAAAAAGTAATGATTGGAATAAACGATGACTGACATTTATATTTTTTCCTTAAGGAAGAAAAAATTCAGATCACTAAGCTATTGATGAAATATTACCATAAATATAAAATCTTATCTATGATTTTCTCTTAGTTCTTTTATGACCAGGTTATAACAGTGAGGATAAAAACTAAGACGAAATCAGATCAATTTTTGGTTACCATTTTAATATCATTTCATCACAAGTCCAAAGAAAAACAAGGTATTGATAACTACCTTTTGAAAACATTAAATAAGCCAAAAACTTCTAAATACATTTTATTCATTTTTACAGTGTTTTATCGTACAACACATTTTACCCTACCCGTTTGCCCGCTTCACTGAGATTTATATCTAAATCTTTTGTCCTTCATTGTACCAAGACAAGAAACTGTATAGATGAACCACAAAATTACATCTTATTATACTCGTTCATTGCTTTACAAAACATCAAAATTAAACCTTCTGTTCCTACTGCGCCATCAAACTGCTACACAAGAATGAATTCGGTAACGAATATCCTTTAATAATAGCATAAAAAGTAATAATTTTTCTGTTTTACTATTTTATAAAACGGTTGTTTAGACAGTTACAGCTAAAATATTTACTGATCTTATTACTAATCATAATCATTACAGACAAAAAATAAAAATAAAAAGTTTAGAATCACACAATTCTTCGAATACAACGATATTTACCCAAATGTATTAAACGTTATGCAAAAAAGTCGCACGCGAAGCTCCAGCTGATTGTAACGAAAAGAAAAAAGATATTTTCTACATGATTACTCCAGAAAAACAATATACTATAATTTTTTATCATATCCAAATTGCAAAAAATACTCATGCGATGGATGTGATAAATCAGGAAAAATAGGAATATTACGCAGCATCCTTCTCATGTAGTTGCCAAATTGCAAGCAGACATGTTATACTGAACTCCTTACTCCGTTAGTCTATTTTTTCACGAATCCTTACTAGCAAAATTATTATTTTATTTCATCATCGTTTTCGCCCGGCATTAAAAATCTCGAAGTTTTCAAATCATCCATTTTCTTTGCTTCGTTCTCTGGTAAATATTTTCGCATCGCTTTCTTTGCCAATTTCAACTTATCATCGATATCACTGATTATATTGATACCATCATCCAGTTGTCTACCGTACATATTCATTAGGCGTACTTGGTCATCTGTCGTTACCAATAAATTATCCGGCGGATAAAGTGCTGCAGCCACACATCGATATTCAACATTTAGCATGTTGAATAACATTGCTGCTTCTTCCTAAAACTTAAGCTTTCGGATAATTAAACTCGTGTCCACTCAATTAATGATTCCTTCGAAAAAATATCTATTATCAATGAAATAATGATAGATGACATATAAATTCGAGATTAAAAATGATGAAAAATTATTTTATCAAATCTACAAAAAGAATTGTGTTTGATTCATATGAAAGTATCAGAAAAGATCTGTACAGAATGACTTACTGAATGCATGATTTCGAGTCCAATTTTATGTTTGGATAAAAAAGGAGCAATGCGTCGTCGAACAATATCGACATGTTGACGATCTCCTGGCCCAACTACCAATACATCCAACTTTGGCTCAAGCATCGTAAAGAACTGCACCGATTCGGAAGTGATATCATCTGGTGTAAAAACACGCCATGATAGCACGGTTTTCGGAAAAATTGCAATTGGACCATACAGGAACTGACCGTCGTACAGACGAAAACCGTACTTACTGATACTTCCAATACCAATTTGTTGACATTGCTGCATTTCATCATTTAAACGCGAGATACTCGTCCTTGGTCCTTGATCGTCATCATCTGAAGCCAAAATTTGAATTTTAGATTCCATTATTCACTACTTTATTTCATCCTTCATCCGTTGCCGACAGAATAAAAGACGTTTATGAAACAAATTGAAATGTGAACAGAGCTACAATAACTCGAAACAAATTACTTTTCATGGAATAAGTTGTAAGCAAATCGAATTCTGGACTATAAAATATATTCAAAACCGATGAGTGCTTTGAAAGAACTGAAGAACCGAACTTACTGAAAGGAGTGTAATGATAATCGGTTAATACTTCACGATTGCTGTAATTAGATGCAAACGTCCGCAACTGACCCATCGATAACCATCTTGACCTCAACATAATTCCTTAAATTAAGCGTTCCCTATAGACCTCAATATTTTTTATCTTAGGAAAACAGCCGAGAAGAATCTATAATCTTTTCACTTCTCTATAAATTCTAAAAAATTAAAATTGTGAATCTGTTTTGATACGGAAAGGACAGAAATAGCACAAACAAATTTTCAACTCTTATTTAATAGAGGAGATTAAAGCTTTGTCCTATTAGTTTTTAGGAATTATTAACAAAGAATATATTTATGAGTATAACACCGAAGTTATAAAATAATAAAAAGTCCTTATGAATATTTATTGACTTGAAATAGCAGAAACACGATGAATTACTGTTCATTTCAGGTATCGCAGCTTAAAAAGGCGAAAAACACACTTCAGGTTATCACAGTTTAAGAGAATCAAGCATCATATTCAAGCTATCACAGTATAAGAGATTTAAAACTTAGGTTATCACAGCTTAAAGGGATGAAAGATAAATGATCACACATCTTAATGTTATTTAACGATTATATTTCTCAAAATATCCAAACTTTCCAGAAGTGAATCAGCAAATGCATCCGCACTGCGTTGATTCTGAAAAAACACTTTCAATGCAAAAGTGAAAATTTTTCGATATCAATATTTCTGCTGTTACTTTATCACTTTATTTAATTTAGCAATCTGTTGTAGTTAATAAATCTGTATGAAGAAAAAGACAAATTAAAAAATCAAAATCCTTTCCTTTTCAACAAGGGAATAAAAGCTGACTTCAGCAAAAATTTAATCTTTCACTTTACAAGTCGAAACCAGTTGCAAATCGGGAGTTGTCTTCGGACAGTTTTTTTAATCCCCCACCAAATAGATTGTTATGATTTAAAAATCCTTTTATATCTTTTTTCAGAAGTTCTTATGCCTTACGAAATGCATTTAAAAAATATTAACATTTCTCTTTTATTAATGTTAAGTTGAATAAAAATAGCGCAGCAATGACCTTATAGGATGAAATAAGAGCTCCCATCTTGTTATTGAGTACATTGTAACCAATACCAAAACCATCAGGAACAACCGGGCCAAATCCACCAAATGTTATGGTTTCTGTTGAAAGAGTTGATGTTGACAGGATAAAACGATTCATATATTTGTACACTTCACTATCGAACAATTTTGGCTGTGACCAACCAAGCCGTTCAGCAGTACAACGTAAACCCATTAAGTGACGATCAAAACCTTGACCTTCAATGGAAGTACATTTTTACTTAAGTTATAACAATATAAACAGCATCACCTGTATCAATTACCTGTTGCAGCTTCTTTCACTAGTTGTGAATGTGTTTCAGAACATTTTCTTAGATGTTCATCAATATCGCCTTTATTATCTTCAATTGCCAAAACTGCATTAGTTGTAGCACATGTTGCTGAACGTATGCATTCTGTTCGTCCCTTAAATTCATCACAGAGATGTATCAATTACCAGGAGCATAACTACCGTTTATAAATGCCGCGTTCTACAGTAAAAAAACGCCGTTCTATGTCATTCTAGTGTTAATTTTTATAAGTTATTATGGTCATCATTGAGTTGTGTGCAAAGAGCTATACAAGAATTTCAAAAGTTTATGAAAGAATTTAAGTTTACCTTTAAAAAAACCGCAGTACTGCAGGATTCGTAAGATGGAACGAATTGCTTAAATAACTTATAAAAAGTTAATTGGATTGCTAACTGCATGATAGAGTCTGGTGATAATTTTGATCGTTTGATAGTTTGCCGATTCATTTCGAAATATTCTACAGAGCTAAAACACACTCTGGATCCTATCGCAATGTGTCTTGCTTGAGCTTCTACAATTTTTTGGCGTATTGAGTCGGTCAACATAAATTCTGCAAAATATTTCATGATACTTGCTAAAAATTTTGAGATGAAACCAGAAATCAAAATCATTTCTTAAGTTAAAATCTTTATGGAGTGATATGATTTGCCATATATACGGTTTATACTGTTTGATTAAAACTACTTAATGTCATATGATGCAAAACTTTAGATCATTTAAATTCAATCATTTAAACATTTAAACCTCCATGAAACATAGCTTCAAATCAAAGCTGAGTTTTTTCTTATAAACAGTAGCTTTTGAGAGCTTTCCAGAATTTTAGATAGTTGAAAAGTATATATAAAAATACCAACCAACTGGTCGGAAATTACTTCCTAAATGTGCTTCGACATTAAAAATCTGATTGGGATGAACGAAATGATTTTGTTTCGTATCACAAAATGATTCCTCCATTAGACGAAGTATAGCAACACCATCGCCCCAACTATGTTCAAAATTTATCGTAGCCATACCTTGTGCGTCAACTATCAATTGAAAGCATTTATCGAACCATCTAAAAAGTAACATATCCATCATTTGTTTACTAAAAAGATCAGCAAGATAACTCAAATATTCTCTTAAAACAAATGTTGAAAGGATAGCCACTTGGTTTGTTTCACTCAAATTTCAACTAATTAATTGTTATATAAGCATTGCATTTATCGTCATTTAAAAGTTAGCCAACTTGTCCGAATTAAAAATTCACGTGAAATCCTTGAAAATTCATGCCTGTTCCTAGCGTCGCCACCACTTAGTAAGTTCTTAGCCAGTTGATCTAAGTTATCACTTTTCAGTGGATCCAGACAAACGACAAACAAACTATTATCGATCTGTGCTAAGCTTGCTGAATTGCTGCCAATTGAAGATAATTCAGATCGAATCTAAAATATATTTCGAATTATGGCAAATCCTTTCACGTTTCCATTGTCAGCACAGTTTTCTGTAAATTAGTTATTCGAGTGTATCAAAGAATGTTTATCGAGAAGTGCAGCAGCTGCTAAAATAAGTTCAAGCCTCTACAATTAAGTTGTGAATAATTAATTTTAAAGAGAAAATAAAAACTTTGAAAAAAGTCAGTGAAAGAAAGCTTACAAGAAAACTTGACCTTTGCCCACTGGTCGCGTTCGAGTGAAGTTAAAGATCCTACACAGTCTTCCGATTTTAATTGAATCGGTTCGGACAATACAACGGAGAGACAAGCCTGAACTTGCTCGGCAGGCACAATTGAACCTACAGTTATAAACTTCATCACAATAAAATAAATATGTAGAAGGTATTTTGCGAATAACAAATAAATTAAATGCATTTGTATCATTCATAATATCCGACTTATGCTATTTTTGAATTGCTCACTTTCATCAGTAACATACCATATCTGTCAAACAAATCAACAGAATAAATTTTTCCCCCGCGCAAGACAATGAAATGTTTAGAATCAGCACAATGCAAATGCCGATCTTTTCCTTTTTGTGGAATACGTGAACTGCCAAAAAGTGATTTGTACTGGCTCATGTCCAATGGAAATGCACCAAAAGCCGCTGCACCGTACCAGCGTAAATTTTCTGATAAATTTCTGGAAGGCTCAAAATTATATTTAGAGTTCACAAAAATTTGGTTTTACTTTTCCATGTATTATTTTCTTCATTCGTTTTTATATAAAGAGTTCTTCATAAAAACGCAAATAATATGAAACTTATATAGTCTGATTCATTACAGAATCTTTTATGGAAAAAAGAAATCTTAGTAGAATATGGAAATACACTAACTTGCAAATCCATTTAAACGGCGTTGAAGTAGCAATTTTGGGATTCATATAATACATTTCAGGCGCTAAACACTCTGCATCCAATGCACGTTTAATACGACCGTATGAAATAATCAAATTTGTTGCTCGAGTAAGCTAAAGTGAGTTGCAAAATATTCTATATGAATACAAATTTCCAAAAATTAGTTCAACAATTCATTTATCCAGTAATCAGTAGACATTCTAACCAAACGGGACTTACAATTTCTCATGCTTTTATTTTTATATATGTTATGAATATCTAATGTAGTCGAAAAAAGCTTGTAATTGGCATGCAGTTAGATATATGTAATGAACTAAATGAACAAACTGACTCAATAACCAATAACTCTTGCATAATTAATAGGACTAAAATTAAGGAATTTATTCATATAGATTGACTCATGCCTGATCATTATACGCTGGATTTGGATCAGGAGCATAAACCATGAACGGATTAGAATTAATGGGGCATGGAAGGCGATCGCTCAGGTACATATCAAACCACGGTTCTGATATAAAACTTGTATGCTGATTTCGTTTATCATATAATATGAGCTCTTTCTGTAATTCTGAAAGCATTTTACTTCGTACAATAAGCTATATAATTATGGAAGATTGAATTTCCGCATTTACCTGGACCTTCCCGTGCTGCAAAATCTTCTACGAGATTTTTCAACAATTCTAATTCTCTCTTCTGAAGTACAGCTTCTGCAGCCCCTACAAGTCTGAAAAGTAGAGGAATGCTTTATATTATTATTTGTTGCTTATAAATATTTATTTCACTAAGCAATAAAATAACCAAAATGAATATCCCTTAAACAGAACTACCTACGACACGAATCCGACAGATTCGGGATCGGCAATCTTCGAAGACTTCTCTGGAAATGATACGTTGGAATGTCACTTTTGTGAACATATTGATAATCATCACCTCTTAATTTTTGAGTACTGAAAAATTTTTCAATAAATGGTAAATTTAGTGAATGAAGAAACCATCTAGTATCTACCAGATTCCATAAATAAGATGAAATAAACGAAAACTTAATATCCTGCTGTTACTTAAGTCTTTTGTACTATATGTTTGATGAATAGAAAGATGTACGAGTATTTCACGAATAGTTGTCAAATTGAAAATATTGACAAAAATTTTAACTCCTGAATTTCCTGTGAAATAACTTTCGCATATTCAATAATATGACGTACCCTGCTGACATTTCGCGGAGCTGAATCAATGAGATGAGTCGAATCAATGAAGTCCCTTTCCGTAAAACTTGCATGACTAAACAAATTTATGCAAAGTGGAGAAATAATGACCTGTAACATCAATCTGCTGCATTTCACACTTTATATAATATAGTTTTTTGGCTCACTCTCCTGAATCATCGATAACTATATTAAGTGATTGAGGATATTATTTAAAAAATTTTTTAAAAATCCAAAAAAATCATTGATATGATAACAATTTTGATATGAAACATTCCAATTTTCTGATATGAAACATTTCAAATTTATTTGATATATTTAAACAAATAATATGACAATAATATGCTCAACATGACAATAAATAAGTGATAGATTAATATTATCTCTAGCTGTAAAAGTGCTTGGGCTAACCATTGCGCATTAAATATTTAGGAAAGTTTAGAGTTGGAGCCCATTCACTTAAACTATAGTTCAAATTAATTAGTGAAAGTGCATAAAACTTGTGTATTATAAATACAAATATAAGATCTGCGTAAAAAAAAATAAAACACTGAATCAAAAAATTCATCATAAAGCAATGCTTTACATAAGATTCAGTAGAAACTAAGTATAAACAAAAGCTTTTAGAAAGTAACGAGAAAGCTCCAGGCTAATCAAATTCAAATAAATAGAAAACTTAGCTACTTCATGCCTTAATCCTTCAACAATGTGGCAATGCTGAAATTGGTGCTTGATTTGTACTTCCTTCAACAGCCACGTTTTGCTCGTAATATCTGTTGACGATCCCGATCACGTTTCAAGCGAAGTTGGTGGCGTGTTTCGATTCTGGAACAAATTGATATATATATATATATATAACCCATCATTAATCAAATTGCAGAGCTACAAATAAAGTCCAAAATCTTTCGGAAAATTTTGAGCATAACGGAACAAAACCTTGAAGTAGAAACAGCTGTGAAAGTCTGTATTTTCCCAAGCGCTTTTGCTTCTTGGAACTGATTATCAGTCATTTTTGTGGTATCCACATAAGGTATCATACGACGATAGGGTACATACCGGTGTCCATATCTGCGAAGCGCTTTCTTTTCACTTTCCGTCAGTAAGACTGAATGAATAAATGAAAGTCATTAACAATATCAATTCAACTAGCAGATTAAATATTATTGGAAAATGATCAAAGTTTCAATCCCGAGAACTACAAAACAACTTACCCTCAGGATTTTTCCCTTTCGGAGTAGCCAGTCTTTGCAGACGTGTACTTAGTTGTGGCACGATCAAAGAATTAGTATGTTTATTTGACTTAGTAAGCCTCGGAGATCGTCGAACTTGTTTAATATTGAATTTTTGTGTTAGCTCTTTCAGAGAGATCTGTAAAATGCTAAACATGACTGCCAAACCCTGGATTTAAATAAAAACGTTAAGCTGTCCTTAAAAAGCACAAAAATTATTCAAAATTTAAAAGAATTAATAACATACCTTTGGTGCTCTCCCTCTGTCAGGAAGTAATACTTGAGACTGTGAATCAACATCCACGTAGCTCTGCATCGTTGAGAAATCACTTTTTGTGTCATTTATTTTTGAAAACGAAAAATCCATCTTCGATGGACTTTGATCAACATTCTTGAATTTATATCTGAACAAAAACACGCTGAGCAAGGAAATCATAACAAAGAGATTCAAAGCCTCTTTAATCAGCCTTCGGATTCGTAAATCTGTTTTCCTAACTTCTGGAATGCTTAAAAACATATTAAGATATTTGAAAAGATATGCGTGAAAAACAAAGAAATTATACAAGAAAATGATTCGGATGATGAGAAAATTTCATTCATCACGTAAACATATAGCAAGGACATACCCTACAGTCTCTAATGGAATTCTCATTCCAGACTTTGCTTTCTTTGAAACTTTCGGCGTGGCTAATCTCTGAAAATGTATGTAGTTTACGACGACTACCTGAGAATTTTATGAAAAGAATTCTCTAAATCGAGATCATCAAAACCATCCAATTCTTTAGTGCAACTTGAAAATTGAATATTATCCCCACAGACTCAGGATTTTAACCGTCAAATACTCGGCTTAGTTAAGAGCGTGCTATAATAATTTATAGTAGATCATTCTTGTCTTGAAATTATAAATTCCGCAACTACTAAAGTTCTGCCTTTCCCAAATCGTTACAAACAATTGAATAAGTGAATAGTGAATCCATCATAACTAAAAACCAGTTAACTGGATAATTCTTCCGCCAACTATATAATAATCCAAATTAAAAATCGGATTGGTTTTTAGCAGTCAACATATGGAATACAGTCATTTTATTATCCTATCTTTAAAATTTTCTATTAAATCTAAACAAGCCTATGATCCTAACTTATCTATGAACTTACTTTAAAGGTATCAGGAACCTCTTTTTCATGTTCTGCAAACTTCCGCTTCACATTTGCATCTACCTCTTGCAAAGTTGGCTGTTTCTCAACCAATTTCTGATGGAGTGCAGCAAATCTTGCAACAACTAAATCTTCAAAGCATTTTTATAACTTCATTATATCCCTAGAATTTTCAAATCCTTAAAGTTCTCTTTCCGGGATTTTCAGAAACAACCATACCAGTTCTAATATGAGTAGATGTAGTAGTAAGTAAACAGAACCCATAAAATATTCAAGAATTATAAAAGCGTAAAATATCCATACAATGGTAATACTTAATATAATAGTAATAATGTGTGCAATATGATAACTTACGCGCACCACGTACAGCACATTTCCCCCTGCAAGAGAAGTTTATATCTCGCCCCGTCTTTTGAATGAAATTGGAAGCATTTAAGGGTACCAAATTGGTTTCCTCTCTATGTTGAAAGACGCTTTTTTTTTCGATTAGATCCTCATCTGAAAAGAAACGAAAGAATATTATCAGTTTGGATCGATCATAGTCTCCCTTCTTTCTTTTTTTATGGAAAAATTTTGAACTGAAAGATAATCATATAAAACAGAAGCTATTATTTGAGAACTTTCCGAACTTGCTGCGATTAATTTTTCGGTGCTTGACTCCACATCATTATTACTATCTCGTTCAACAGTAAAAGTTTGGTTAAGTGTATTATTCAAGGGACTTTTAGGCGAGCACAATAAGGTCATCTGAAACGGAGATGAAGATAAAACAAATATAGCAAAATAGAGAAATTGTATGAATCCGCTGATTCTTTATCATTTTATAACCAAAGCTATCATGAAACCAACAGATATCAATCGAAAATATTTCTAGAAAATGAGCTGGGATTAAAAAAATATAAGCAATATAATGGGACAGTAATGAAACACCTTAGATTCAGAAACATTCTTCGGAGTAATATTTTCTTTATTGTATTCCCTACTTTTCCAAACTTTCGACAGTTCGGTTATTAGCACTTCTTTCTGAAAAAATTTTATATAATAGAACTGATATTTTATGGCGGTTTCTGTCGATAATCCACCACATAAATTTATCTACACCAGATAATTGATTTTAATGTAATATCTATATCACATTAAAAATACAAACATCATAGTTCTAGTTATTATTAGAGCCAACTATCAGAAAATTAACCAGTACGAAGTAGTTGAAATTTGTGTCACAAAAATCAACTATGCTAATTCTACTGAACAGAAGTTAAGTTTTCCTATGGTTCAAGTACATCAAATTCAGAACACTGCATAATGGTATGTGTTAATTTATCAAGCAATGTTAACGTAGAAGGACACAGATATAAGTAATATATTAATAACCTTCTGATTAGCGTTGATTAAATAACGTTTTGCAGCTTTTCTTAGCTGAGAATATTTCAATGTAGAAAGGCGCTTTCGAATAGCTTCCAAATCCATCGATTTATTTTCCATTTGTTACTATGAAGTGGTTACTCTGCAAATAAATAACGATGAATAACTTATGAAAGGATAGATTCATGAGAAATACCTGAACAGAATAAAAAGATCAGAAGAGAGCGAAAAAAGTACTAGAAGAGAAGGATGCAATTCGTCGAAAGAAAATGACATGAAATATCAGATAGCAGTGAAGAAACACGAAAAGAATGAGGAGATCAGTGAGAAATGCGAATAGATAAAATTTAAAAAATCGATATTAGCCCATTATCGTTAGAACAAATCAATACTTCCAGTGTTTCAACCCCCCGCACCACATTCTTACTTCCTCACACATCTCTCCTCGTTAATCTGAATTAACCCGCGATAAAAGGTCAACTGTCAGTATGCAATCGAGTAGGAATCAGTTCGCGATAGAAAATAAAGTGATATTAGCAATGTAGTGGCCATTCTAAATGTAGGGGTATATTGTCGAACTATAGGGCACTGAGTCGTTATTCAGTGACTCCTTTTTTTTCATTCTTCGAAATTTGTGGTGGACTAATAGTTTCAATTCCTTAAATACAGTACCAAAAGTATTTTTTACATTCAATTGTAACTAGGACGATTTGTTAATTGATAATAATGAGTTAAAATGCAATCATAATTTAGAAATTGTTTAATTCCGTTAATGTTGTCGACTTCTTCATTTACCACTAATTCTACTCGTTGGATTCACACGGATCCCTTATCAGCATTATGGAAGATGTCTGACGATGTACCGGTCAATGATGTAACTGTAGGTCCGGATCATAAAACTGTTATTGTCTTGGATCATTCACCCGATTTCGCCACTTCCTCCAACTTTGTTAGCTCTATTTTCAATTTAATTTAAAAATTAAAGAAGTGGTGAAATTGTCGTATTTATCCATCCGAGTTTGCTTTATTCTTTTCAGCGATTTTCGACCCTTACTGATCTAGCAGAGGAAATCTCGCATATGCAATTCTAAAATTATATATGTACATGCAAATTTTTGTTTCGGGAGCTGTTTCTGGCAACCCTAACACAGATAACAAATAACGCGAATGGGATATATGTGAGATGATTAAGTAAGAATAAAGTAATCATGAATATCTCAGTCACTGATATTTTTTCATATTAAGCTAGAGTTAATTTGCAGAAAATTGATATTCCTCTAAAAGATTCAACAACGGGACAAATGCGTGTAATAAATCAGGTGGAGAAGACGCTTTGGACTTGTGCCGTTGAATCAGCTTTCGAATTTCATCGAATTGTGGACGAAATTTATCCAGATGGTGTGCGACTAATGCGTTTCGTGATTTCTGATTTTGTTGGCAGATTCCTTACACCAGATTGGGGTACACAACTCATCTCACAAGATCAGGTCCATTTTCATCGTGAAGATATCGATCAAGAAATACGAGATGCTGAGCATCGGGATGCAGAAAAAATTTTTAATATCAAGAACAAAAACTCCACATTACAAATGTTATTTTATGTTGTTAATGCTTAACTTCCGAATCTCTTAACGAAATTTGTTTTTGCAACCAGTAAATCCCATGAAATTGGTTTTTTTTTTCAGTTATTGAAATCATTTGCATCCTGTGGCGTCCCAGATGCTAAAGCTGATTTATCATCCTGTTCAATAATTAACGGTATCTCAATTGCTGTTGAAGCGATCAGTGAGTTGACAGAGTTACAGAAAAAGCAGTCAGACGTGAATTCCGGTTTCAAGTGTTTTGGAAAATATGGCAAACGTGGTGATAGCAGTATGAGACAGCACACTGATGAAAAGCAGCTGGGAAGCAAGGAAAATTTACCTGATTTTATTGATAAGAAAAAAAAGGACTTGAGAAACATGAAGTCTGAGGTAGGATCCATTCTTTTAAGAAATGTAGATTTTTCGACAAAGAAATTATTGTAATTAAATTACTTGCAGTTTCTAATACTTCAGATTTGAGCAAATGTGTGGCAAATAACTAATATGTTTGCCTTCTTTTCAGAATCGTAAGCGAAGGTTGTCATTGAAAATGAAACTTGCAAGGCAAGAAATGCATGCATTGACAATCAAAAGTGGTATCAAAAAAACATTTCCAAATATGGGCTCGATTATTGTTTTTACTTCTCTTAAGAGGCATGTTTTAGTTGAAAATTTCTTTGTCTTTAGCTCAAAAAAAAAGTATTATTTATAAAGAAACCAATGTCAGTAGTCTATTTACTTGATTTAGAGTGAGTAATACTTTTTTCAAGGCATAATTGGTTGCACAAAGATATTTCAGTGATGAAGATATTGCTATGCTGACGAAACATATCACAGAAGATATCATCAGTCGTAATAAAATTGTAAAAGCTTTGGATGGTGACAAAAAGTTTGTTCTAAAACTGATCTTTTTATTTTAATTCTTTAAAGGTCGAATTTTATATGTAAATGATTTACATATTTTAGTTTTGCTCCAATTACTCATGTGCAAGTTTATTTCATCATTATTTATCCTGTAACAGATGGTAATAGGGATAAAATCTATCTTCCGACCGCTAAACCACTCACTAAGGTAATTTTGCTTTATTTTTTCAATAACTTTGAAACACATTTTAGCTTTTTCATCTTAAAATCGAATTCTTCATTCAGTCATGTGCAATTCTTTTTCTGAGTTTATACACATAATTGGTTTTATGTATTTATTTGAAAAATAATTTTAATAATACAAAGCTTGCAGATGAACGAATATGTTTCATGTAATGTTGTTTGCGCTGAAGCTGGTCCATCACTTCGACCCGTTTTACATGGTGTTATTCTAAAACATTTTGATTTAGCCTCCACGACAGTTACCAGTATACCAATGAAAGTTAGTCTGATAAATAAATTCTTCCCACCATGCGACCAAGTTTTGAGGTTTTAATTTAAATTTGTATTACTATGATTTGCAGGAGGAAGCACAACAGGGGCAGTCGGTAAACTATGATGTAGAGGTATTTCATCCACGTCGAAGTCATCATTTATTGCATCAGTATGGCTTGATCGGACCAGGTTCCAAATTGTTAATCAGTGTTAATCCTGGCGACTACGAAACCGTTAAATTGGCTTGGACAACTCCATCTGCCAAAAATCGTTGGAATCAGGTCTTCGTTTTATTTCCTCTATCATAGTCAACCTTTGGAAATCAGTGAATTGAGTATAAAATCGAATGTTTTTTTTCAGTTCCCTCGATGCATTTCTGCACTTCCGATATCACCAGCAAGCGTCAACGGTAGACCATCTGTCTGTCTTACTTCTTTTCTCCTTAGTGGCAGGAATGTCATGCTTGAAGTAATTTTTCAAATGAAATTTTTACTTCAAGGCTTAAAAAAAAAGCTTTTTTTATCGAGTATGCAAAAATAGCTGGTTAATAAGCAAGTATAGCTTAACATACGGCGAAATTCAAATAGATAATAAATAATTTTGGTCGAATTGTTTTTAAATTAATTTAGGTGTTAAAACAAAACGTACATTTGCCACGAGACGTTACGCCGAACGTTAATCAGAAGCTGATTTCACATTTATTGATGTGTCATGCAGGAAGGATTTATATCCACACAGTGCACATCGGAAATCATCGTAAGCTACAATTCTCGTAATATTTATTGCAAAAAAATGTTTCTTAACTTATTCTTTGCAGCAATATTTGATGATAAGAAGTTTCTGGCATGTTCAGTACTACCTAAGCCGAGTGGACCGCTTCGTGTTGCTGATTTTGCTATTTTTATGAAAGAAACACGTCTTGTTGTTTCACAGGAGGCAGGTAACTAATGCCGTTATATTTTCATTCAGTTTTTTCTTTCGCTGAATTTTATCGATAAAATTTTAGCATCAGAAACGATTCCCTTTAACTAGTAAATTCATGAACCACTACATGCTGGCCTTGGAAGGTTAAAATCAAAAAGCTTATTGAGTTCATCTTTTGCAGTTACTCCGTCTTCGTCAGCCGATGATGAGTCGACATATAATGAACAAGCACGGAAACAGTTGTTGAGGCTAACTCGTTATTGGCCCTACAAACTAAATGAAACATTCATATACAATATACCAAAAGTACTGTTAGGCTTATATTTGATTTACTTTCAAACAATTACTTAGTCCTTATTGTTTTTTGAGTATCATCGAATGAGAATCAACTGTTTCTTTGTCCTTATTGATAGTTTCGATTTCCAGAAATTTGATGCGCTACTGACATTAATTCGACGCAATGAGCTTTCAACAAATGAAGTTAATAAATGCCGAGAATGCATTTATGCGTTAATGACTTACAAGGATTCGAAGGAACCACTTACTTCGAAGAGTGTGGATTGCGTGAAATTCAAAAATCCACTCAGTAGGTAAAATTTCAGCAAAGGAAAGAGTCAATGAAGTGGATACGGTTTTAGTATACTTTACTAACTATATTCTGAAAATTTACAGCAATTTCTAGTTCAAAAAACGTTTTGCAGGGATGAACAATTCAGTTATGCTTGTGAAGAGCTATTGAGTCATTTGCATAATTATGTGAACCATTCAGCGAGACACCTTGAGGTGTTCAATATGTTTCTGCAAGTATACTTCTTGTTATATTTTCTGTCTATTACTATTCACTTATTAGTTTTTTAGCTAATTTAAATAAATTTCTTCATGCTTAGCGTAATCTCTTGATTATAATGTCATCTGAAGATATATGTTGAGATTACAAATGTAATTTATTATCCTTCTCTATTGTTATAGATTTCGGGCCTTGATCGTGCAACTCATCTTTCGGTGCAAGATGTTTCGGTTCACAACACCCAGTAATTTTTTTATCAATTCTCTTGCGTAAAATCAATAATGATGCATCATCTCATATCAATATAAGATATGCATCGGTACTACATTTATACAACAGATCTTATATGGTATTCATATATGTAATATTATTGAAAAAAATAATCTTGTATGATATATATATATATATAATGGCCTCTAAAATTCTTGTCCTTTACAGATTGCAGTCAAATTATTCATTGGTTTCTGCAATGAGAAGTCAATCACCAGTGGATATGGCGCAACCAGAAAGTCGTAGTATGTCTCCGCTAGTAAAAAAATCACGAAAAGCTATCTATACTTGGGGACCAAACGGTACTTTTATCATTCATCGGTACAGCAATGATTGGAAAAAATATTAATAGATGGTTCATTTCCATCAAATGTCATTCGTTCTATGATGCAATATTTCTAGAAAAGCTGAACCTTTACGACTACTTTGAACGATATCAGAAGGAACATTTGACTAAATGGAAAGATTTCGTTGGTCGTGTAAAAGCTGGCAATAAACCTGCTGTACTTTATCCAAATCTTGATCTGAGCAAAGTATCCAGCAAATGTGATGGTGAATCTGTATAATCTTTTTATATGTTTACTTATTGCTACTTAGATTACTATTGCAAGAAAATCGGGAAAAAAAAAGCTGAAATGAGATTTTCTCGAATTCGGATTTCTTGAGAATCTTGTGATTTCTTTAATTTTTATATTCTGTTACATTCTACAGGTTTTATGTTGCTATTCCAGTTATGCACTTTGCTATTTTTACATATTTATGTTATTCTATTATTTATTCTTTGTAACTTTTTTAAAATTAGTGATAAATCTGTAACAGCTATATGTACAGTAACATAGAATAGGACATGCGGAAATGAGAAAATTTTTGCTTTAATTGTTCCTTGTAAAAGATATAGAGAAGACAGGGATGAAATTCTGTATTATCACTTCACTTCAAATATCATTAAACCAATATAATTTCGAAAATAATTCTTCCATGACTTCACTTGTTCTCCACTTGTTGACATGCCTAGTTTGTTTGCTTCAATTTTTTGGTGCTTGGCAGAATGGGAGGACTGCTTGGAAAGCTATTTCATTAATCTTTGGAGAGCTTAGAGATTGCAAAATCGATTAAGAAATGGAGCATGAATAGTTTGGCGTAAAGTCTGCCTTCCAAGGCTGGTAGTTATTGATTTAGCCTAGCATGAAACTAGAATTTATGTGTTATTTCCTTCTGCTCAAATAAATGCCCTTACTAGTTTACCCTTTGTTCATACATATTTTTCAATTTTTTTATCTGTAAATTTCAAGAAATATTCGCTGAATTATAAAGTCCGCGCGAATAGTTGATTATCTAGACAACAGGGCCATTTTGAGTTAGCGGTTGGACTGGAAATCTCGTCTCATCTCATTTATTTTTTTCTTCTAACTTGAAATATAATGCGTAGCAAGTAACAAAATGTTAGACTTTTCATTAAAAATTTTTCATTTATTATTTACTTCTGAAATCTTCCTCAAATTTTGAATCAATTCCTCAAATTTGCAGATTATTAAGTCGAATGCTTGGAAAACTTTCGCAAAAAAAATCAAATCAAAATCTAGTTTTGCATTTATCAGGAAATATTCGAAAAAATCCTTTCAGCTTATAAAAAATTCTTTTTTGGCTCTTAAGGGATTCTTTTTTGAGAAGGAAAGGAAACTCCTTTAAAAATTTTTAATTTCATTCAAAAATGCATTTTTAATGGAATGATTCATCCAAAAGTTTTCATTCTGTTTCTTATTACTTTTTATCACTTATTGTTAATAAAATGCACAACACCATTTCATTACACCTAATTACAATCCTATTTAATAATGTATCAAACCTTCTTTCGCATGTCATTAGAGGCGGATAAAATTATGAAAGTTTTTAAAAAAATTAAATAACGTATTCGATCGACTTTTTCCTAAAAAACCAATTCAGTCCGTGTATTTTAATAAGCATAATATTTGGACGGAAAACTTGGAAATCGATCTTTCTTTCTATTTACTGATTGGAAAGTAACGTGTAATGCGTGAAGTGAAAGAACGAGGAAGATTATCAATACCATTTATGATAATTTCCTGCAACGATAAAAGAATGAGGTTGATTCTTGATGATTGCTCGGTGTAAAATCGCATGCTTAACGGATGTTGCAGTGATGAGTTGGTGGAAGCAGAATCGAGTCCTCAACAGAAGCACAGGTCTGTTCAAATTTGTACTTAGAATTGTTTTGCCACCTTTTCTAACTGTTGATCTTTCATCTGTCAGTGCCGTCTAAAACTTAATGATTTAGGGTACAACAGTTTAATGCAATAACTGCTTGTATTGTTCTTAGCTCCATCATTCTTTTTTATATTCTATGTCAAAGACAATTATTTCTCTCATTGTATTACAAAGTCATTCACAAAGTCACACACTATGTATTTTGAGAAAAATACAGTATTATACGATCGCAAATCTTAACTAATTTTCTGCTCAAATGCTATCAAAACTATATTATCAAGCAAATTGTTTCTCTCTGTGATGAATTTTTTATTATTTTTTCTGCTCATTCAATACACGCATTCATTTTTCTTTTTAATATCATCTATCAATTAAAGGAATTTTTATAAATTGTATTCAATAACTTTTTTTAATAAAAAAAGATAACATTTTATTTCAGATAATACATTTCCGATTTTAAAATTTTCCAAAATTTCGAATAGGAAAAATAATATCCAATGATACAACTAGCAGCCAACAACTTGTTTATTTCTCAATTTGATATTGTTCTCGAGTGAAGCATTTAATTAACAGTTTAATTTGAGTCATTTTGAGAGATGAAAATCCGAATTTTCATTTTAATATCAATCATCTCTTCAAATCTAATATAAAAGTTGCTTAATTTATGAAGGAAAAAGATGTTTTACGAAGGAAAATTATTTCAAAATCTCTGTGATTTTCTGAAATAATCATTGCAGCAAAAGGATTCACTAAGCTTATTTTGAAATTATATTATTTGAAAATTTTAAAAGACTTCTTGTTCGAAACAAATGTTGGAAATATGCTCAAAAGCATTTTTATTTTTTTTAAGTTAACTTTTATAGGGTAAATTGTTCATTTTATTTGAAAATTGGTGCATGCCGACATGGTGATAAATGTTCCAGGCTTCATATACGGCCAACTTCTAGTAAGGTTAGTATGGTTAGTATCACTCAATTCAAAGAAATTTATTTCTTTTTTCGTTTATATTAAATAATATTACAATCTCAACTTTTATTAAATAGTTTTGAATTAATAATTTTAAATAATTTCAGACAATTTTATTAAAAAATTTCTATCATCACGATGGTATCATTCGACAAGGTATGTTGTGTATTATCAGCATTCTTAGTAGGTAATATGATTATTACGATAAGAGTTGAATAAATAGAAGCGATTAAGGATAAATGAATTAAATTACTGTCCTACATGGATGATTGATAAGAAGAAAGGGTTAATTAGAATTGGATTCGATATCATTGGTTTGAGAATAAGAGGAATTTTAAATATTTTTTTTTCAGATCTTCCAAAAGAAAAGGAGCAAAGTAAATTTGACGAATTTTTCCGTGAGGTATACTTGGAAATCGATGAGGAATATGGCGAAATTGAAGAAATGAATATATGTGATAATACTGGTGAACATATGCTTGGCAATGTTTACGTTAAAGTGAGTTAGAAAATGCAAGATAAAGTAGAGGAGATTCAAGTAATTTAAAACGTGTAATATTATTGTATTGTACGCTAAATAAAACAGTAATCAATCTCAATCTAATTTTAATATGATTAGGAATCAAGTGATATTTCAAATTTGACGAAAGAATTGCACTTGTTTGGTTATAAATAATACAAATAACATAAACGGTTGAAAGTTCAAAATTTGTTCTGAAATTTCGATTTAGTTTTTGCATGAATCGAATGCAAATAATGCAGTGAAAGCTTTGAACAATCGATGGTTCGATGGAAAACCTATTCATTGTGAATTATCACCGGTTTCCGATTTCCGTGATGCATGTTGTCGACAGTACGAAAATGGGTCAGTGTTCATTATTAAGTTATAAATGGATCCGAAATGATATATAGTGATAATGAATATTTTGCAGAGAATGTAGTCGTGGTGGATTTTGCAATTTCATGCACCTAAAGAAAGTAAGCTCATCACTGAAACGGAAACTAGAAAAAGAAAGCGGAAAAGCACGTCATAAGAAATCCGCAAAATTGCAGAAAGTATCAGAATGCAGTTGTAAGAAAGTAGATGGATCGCTGCCGAAGAAATATCAAGATGCCTGCAGGTAAATATGTCGCTTAGAAAATTCTCCCATATCAATTAAGTCTCAGTCTTCAGAAACCGAAACTTTTTTCTCACCTGATTGATTTCAGTAGTGATGAATCATCATGGTCAGACTGCGGCCCATCATCCTCCGGAAATCACCGTTCGCTGACGCCATTTGCTTTCCGAGCTGATCGGTATACATCCGACGTTAGCGAATCTGATTCTGAGACCGATCCGGAATTAGAAGCTCACAAACAGTTACTGTATGTTAAATAGTGAATTTCAAAGAGTTTGCGTAATTATGCTCACTCCGTATATTCAGAAGAGTGAATTCCCGAAGAATGTGTGATTATTGTTCTCGAGACCTCACGAAGTAATTGTTTTGCCCTAGTTGTGTTGTGAAAGGAGTTTTGATAAGCGTGCGAAATGAAGGAAGCTAGCTGATAATGTTTCCTTTGAAGAACAAATTTTATTAGAATATTACTTATGGAATACAGTTGCAGTAATCTACAAATTTTGGTTTGATAGGTATACAAAAATGAATGAAGCTAGCTGAGGAAGCCGTCAGAAACCTAACTAGCCCCAGAGGTTTTGGCGGTCTTTAAATTGATCTATAAACGGAGGATGTGTTAATTTGTAAGGATGAGATTTACAAAGATGGGAAAATTACACTTGATAAAATTGAAGATAAAGATTATTATGTGAAGAAATGGTTTTTACTAAAAACGGATAAACATGGAAAACGGAAGTAGAATTGCTGATTTAATAGGAACGTTTGAATGGTTATTTGAGCGGTTGGAATGAGCACTGAAATGCAAATTATCTGTTCTGTAAAATGGTTTTTACAAATAATGATTCATAGAAAAATAAAGATTCAAAGATATTTGAAATTAGAGATTAAGGTAGTAGATTTCTTTTAGACATCTCGGGTTTCCCAACAAGTTGAAAATCTCTAATTGATTTTTGCTAGTGAAATGACAAAATAAATTTTCTATTTCAGAAGACGTCAACGATGGAAGGAATTACGTAGTAAATTTGAAATGCAACAAAAATGGGATGAAGATCGAGAACGCAATTTTGTATTTTCATTGCTATAAAATTATTTAAGTATAAAATAAAATAATGATTGATAAAATGGCTGAAACAGAAATCAATGAATAATCCATGTTAGGATCGATAAATTTACCACTATAGTTAAGTAGGCATTCTATTGACTATTGATTCAAATTATTGATTTTTTCGATGATACGGTTATCTTAATGTCATATCTTTTATTAGTTTAATTTTTAGTCAAGCTTTTTAGATTATAACTTTTTAGATGAAATGAATTAATGCACTTTAACATGATTGAATTGTCTGCCAAGTGATTTAATGAATATATAAAAATTAAAATCTATTAATTTCCTTACATTACATAAAATGTATTCCTTTTTATTTCCCTTACCCTTCTTTTTTAAATTAATTTATCTTAAAATAAATTAAATTAAATTGTTTTCAATCAAATTCAATAAACAACACAGTTTGATTTTCTAACAAAAACTGCTAACAACCGTAACATTATAATGAAACAATAAATTTAAAATGTTTACACGCATACACATACACATACATCCACATGCAAATACGTACACATATACAAATGCATTGACATAGAAATATCTCGACATACGAAGATAGATCCCCGTCATTTCCCTCAGCTATATGATATGATCGTAGGATCGTGGATAGCAGTGCGGGAATCTGCATAAGTAGAAGATGGAAAGAATACGAGCATCCGACTTTTTGCAGAAAACGAAAAGTTGTTTAAAGAGAAATGAATGAAGGAATTTGCTGTATAACCGCGTATATACAACAAGGAAGAAGGAAATTCCACTTCAACGTTCTTGATTGCTACTGAATAAGAGAAGAAATGAATGATGGAATATCGTCAATTTGTCATTTTAGTCTCATATTTCTTCTCTTTCGCCCTTTCGTTTTCCTTCTGATAATAACTATGATATGATATAATTCACCATTTTTGATTTATAATAATAAATTAGCTACTCGTTCTTTTAATTAATTGATTAATAGCATTTTTCTCGATTTCTGCTACATCTTCCACAATACCACCCCTATTATCTTTTTTGGAAAGGTTAAATGAGAAAAAACAATGTCATTGTTCTTATGTTGTTGTATTCGAAATCGAACGAGAACATTGACATACTTTCGTCTTATGACACCAATATCTACTGAATTTATGAAAAAATACGGTTTACTGATGTTTCCTAATGGTTTTCATCAGTTAGTATAAAATATCCCATTTAAAATTTTTTATAATTTTTCAATGAAACTTCCATAACCCTTGCATAAAATTATTGTGAAAAGTCTTACTCTTGCAATTTGCTGATAATTAGCACATTTGAGACAATTATGCTTACTGCAGTTTTTTTCTCGGTTGCAAAGATTTTAGCAAATTTGCAATCAAATTACTATCTGAGATATTCAACGGTCTCAAGATAATCCAATCAATTAAATCATACTATTTTAACAGTTACTGGAAAAACGGACAATAATGACCATTCTTATTACAATTGCTGGTGTTGTCACCGATCTTAAACCAGAACATGAAAAGGTATATTCATTCTGATATTCACTGTATTCCTCTTTTAGAGGAAACTGTATCATTTTTTTTGTGATTCGCTCTTACTTCCATTGCTTAATGTATAAAAGAATTGTTATGAACAAGTCCCAGTCTTAATAAAAGTTTATATGAATTAAGCTGCAATCTTAACATTATATATACACTGAAACCCCTTTTATTTTTGCACAAATTGCTAAAATGTGAAGAATAAAAAATTATTAAATCTTTCAGCAAAACTACCGCTTAACTAGCTCAAAGAAATAATATTTTCATATTTCAGTATGAGAAAGCTTTAAATGATGCGGCAAATGCAATGAATGAAACGCTAAGTGTCATAAATACGCCTGAATTTGAAACAATGGAAGGTTGAAGCTACAGAGCGAGAATAAAGTGAATAAAATATATTTGACAAGACTTGCAGATGCGAAGTTTTACACTCCTGGTTTGTTTGTTTTTTTTTTCTTTTTATTTTTGCTACCATTTTATATGTACGCGGTTTAACTGTTACTACTTTTACTTTAATCGTTATAATTTAAATAAAAAGTTTCCAGACTACTTCGGATATGCCACGTGAAAAACTTTTCCGTACACTTTGTAGGATATATCACTAATCCGCTGCTTTTATAGTATGCAATGAAGGATTCAGGCTTGGTGAAAGGCCGAGATTTCGTAACCACACATATTTATCGTCACATTGATGGTGATATCATTGAAGCAGCACGAAGTTATGAAACCGAAAAACAAGGTGAAATTTACTGATAATTGGAGAAAACTGGATGTAATGATTAAGCGATGGCAAAGCAAACGGGTAACAACATTAGTAAATTGGGGGATTTATTAATTACGATATACTTCCGTTCAATTTGGAAATTCTTATTTCAGAGGTAATTTATTGCTTAACAATGGTCATTTTCGAATCCATTCAAAAAATCCACAAAAAACGATTATTGATTACATGATTTGCTTGAATTTCAATGGTGCAGATCTAACAAAACCAGGAGTCGAATCCGTTCTGCCGAAATTCATCCTTCAAGATGCTGAACACGCGCGTGAAGTAGTCGAGACGACTAGTAAAAAAATCTGACTTCTCTCAATTTGCACAGCTATTCTCTTTCAAAAATCGAAGATTTCTCAAAATTTTAACTTCTGATAAAATTTCCTTTTCCTATATGAAATCATTTTAACACCACTGAAATAGAAAGTCCGGAGAATTCTTGAAAATTTAGAAGTTTAAAGTAGGAGAAATTCTTTTATTACATACTTAGCAATTTTAACGATTTCTCTATTTATTCCATGATGTTACTACCAATGGGTGTGATCAGCTAACGGAGTCCTTAAATTTGTCTTATTTGAATACCTCTCTGTAATAAAATTTTTAGGCATTTAATAGCCAAAAAATCTGATTAACATCGTAAAATCCTTTTACTTATCTAATGAAATCCATACAATGGCTTCCAATTACGATCTACGTGTAACTGAATAAGATTGTTAAGCACTAAAAAATTAAGGAATAATATGAAGCAAAAATAAACGAAAAAAATGCGCACAAATAAACAGAACCATTATTTTCAAATATTCTGCAGTACCCGTCATAAAATTGTCATCATGTTGGATCACTTTTGGAATCGAAACGCTGGGCACAATAACATGTTGATCAACCGTTAATACCAAGCCAACAAAACAAATAACCTTACCATACCGAAATTTTAACAATATAGAATGGGCCATCCCAAAACATTCAGCCTGAGTTCATAATCAGTGGAAGGAATATTTAGATCATCGATGCACTTTCTAACGACTTTTAGGCGAGTTCGGATATCGTAAAGAAAACATTCATCACCTGATGATCATCAATAAAATCTGCTGAATCTGCCAGATTAACGTTAACCGTTAACTTCATCTTATTACATCATCCTAATAGTTCGAAATCGATGATAACCTTAGCAGTAATGATTTAGCAGACATACGTGCAAGGATAATAAAAATAATAGAGGTAAAAAAAGTTAATTTAATCTCCGTTAATTACCCTGATCTTACCATTTAAGGTGATTTGATTTCAATCTAGAGATATTCTGACTTACATTTTGACTACTTCGGACATAATTATATATCAATCGATAAGACATGTTGTATCCATATAAATATAGGATGGTCAATTTCATTATTCGTAAATTATTGTGAAACGTAAAGCTAGCGAAGAAAATGAGATTTGAAAATGTAAAATTTTAGCAATTTTTTAAAGAAAATTGTGTATTAACACAAAAATAACTTTATTAGAAACAAAGAGAACCATACGCTTACGATCAACCACACGTGGAGCTGAATGAGCGACACCCATATGTAATATTGAATGCCCAATGTACCACAACTAGTAATTATGCCAAGATTTAACGCAAATCAATGCTTTAACAACGTCTTTCTCTTTTGGCACCGCTGTATGGAGGAAGTTAGGACCTTGCGAAGATCAGTCTTTCACTGTTGAACCAACATGAAATCGTCTTTTCCTGCGCATTCGATGGTGACTTCAGACGCTGAGGTGAGACCGCGTCTCATAGTTTGCTTACGAACATCACCTCCATTTCTGTTCATCAATTCTGTGCTTGCTCCGCAAACATTAACTGCAGCGAATTCTGAAGGCCTGACGAGCAATTTCAACAAAAATAAAAAGGTAAAGGGAATTCTGTACCTTAAATAAGGAGCTACATAAATAAAAGATACATAAGACATCAGAAGGCGTTAAGGGTCGGAAAAGGAAAATATGGTAGTGAAAATGGTGAGAAGGTAGACGAGATGAGCAGCGAAACTATTGAAATTTTCAGCAGTTTAGGGACCAGATTTTCAGGATATGAAAATGAAGGGCGGTTCAGGCAAGTAAAAATCAAAAAAAGCTTCGAAGTGCGGAGTTAAAAGTCTCATAAAGTGAATCATAGGGAAAGAAAAAAGATTAGAAAGTTTAAAATACTGGCTGCATCATTTGTCACCTTACGGGGTGCGGCGGCCTAACGACGACGGCGTGGTGATCGGGATCTGGAATGTCGCCGATCACGTTGCCCCCCGGGAGTGTGTGATCGTCGACGGGATGGTGGGGTGCGTGAGCGCCGACGTGAAGGAGGAGATCTAGCGCCGATACGTTTGCTCGTGTTAATTTTTTCTTTCACTGGTTCATCTTTTTCCTTTCGCTTCGTGGACCCATTTTGAGAAACTTTTTTTGCTAGGTCCGCTTCTACAGCTTTCCGTTTGGTGCGTTCAACAATCTAAAGACATAGTGAAAAATGACTATGAGAATCTCACATAATATTCATACTCATTATCGATAATTTATTCGAGCAGGCAAAACTAAAAGATTTGTTTGCGAGTGTATTAAAATGAACCTGCTCTTCAGTAAGTGGTAGATAATAAACAGCCGGTTGCGCTTTTGTCTTCAAAAATAATTCGTCCGCCGTTTTAACACGCTTCTCCGGTTCTATAAACGACGAAAAGTTTCAAATAAAGGTTGTTAAAACAGTTCACTCCTATTAATATTAAAATAGCAACAATTATCAAAACTAACCGTTCGGTTTCAATTCAGGCGAAACAGTACGACGACGTTCATCCCTCCCTGGAGATCTTCGTTCGCGCTTCCTTTTCGTCTCCGAATGCTGTGAATCAAAATTTTATTCAAAAAATGAAAAGAACTGCTATGATATCAGGTTTCATACGTTCGACATTAACTGTAAAAAGAATATAAAGACAACCCAATACAGATAAGACATGAAACAATTCCCAAAACACATTTAAAAAAATACTCCTAATGGTGAAGCAGAGCGTTTACGTCCTCGATGTCCATGCCCTTCTCGTTCTCTTTTATCCAAATCCTTCCCTACCTCATTTTGATTGGTTGGCAGTACATGCCTACGTTTTTCATCAACAGATAAGGATACACGGAGAATTGGAGCTGAGCTCCCAGAAGGTGATTTTGCTGTTTCTATACTTCCTTTTATTGTTTGATCACTTTGTGACTGGTCAGCAACAAGGTGTTTGGTAAGCTGAAATAAAGGCTCCTAATCAAATTTGCAAGGAATTCACATTACCACTATTTTAAATACAAAGAATGAATTATTCTTACATTCGCATCATCCGAATAGTCTATTTTTAAAGTTTTTGGACTACAGGGAGGCCACACAACATTATGAAGACGTCCTCGAGCTACAATAGCTTCTTCCACAGTTGAATACTGTAAACAAACCATTGCAATAACAATTACGAGTAAGCACAATGAAAAATGACACATATTCATATTATATCTAAATTATTGAAAAATTACTTTTGCAATGCATGTGGATTTAATATTATCGATCCAGAAACCCCCTTCAACTATTGTCCCGAACGTTGAAAGTAGCTGCTGTAACTGCTTAACTGTGTAGGGACGAGTAAGTTGTCTTATCATTATCACCTGAAAGTAGTCCATAAATGGATGCAACGATTTTTCTTTTATTTTACGATAAGCTATATAAATAAAAAATTATTTGTCCTCATTGTACTATTAATGACAAATTATCATACAAGAAAATTACTCAATAAGAAATCAAATAAAAGAAGACAAAATTTTATAACGAAAAAGTCTCGACAATTTAAAAGAAAAAAGTAATACAGTATGGCTCGATAGAAAAAAGTTTTTGTAAAATTCTGCACACAGTAACATTATTTCAGCATTAAGAGCTTGACCTGATTAACTGGATATCGCGCCGGTGATACTCTTCGTTCACGCACGAAACCGTCCACTGTTGTATGACTTTCAAGTTGTTTATCCGGAGTCGGTGAACGATTAGATATACACGGTGCTCCTAAAAAATAAAGCATTTTTGAAAACCAATCAAATAAAGGTACACAACAAGTACTAATACCAAAGTTACCCTTTGAAAAGAAATTATATCTAAAGGATTAGAAATAAGGTGGAAATAAGGTGTGTAAAATTAATAAGCTCACTCCGACACTTGATAATGCAATGACTTAATGCCTGATGTAATCATGCAGGCATATCCATCAAAATTACTGGCTCTAAACAATTTCAAATCTGCAATTTTATGAATTGATAAATTTTCTCCAATAATTTTTTATTGTCATGTTCTCAACTAACAATTTTCCACATTCAACTGCACAATTGCACTAACTCCAATATCTTACAAGCCATTTTTCTCTATCAATCTCTGTGATTTTGAAACTAATGACCTACTAAGCGATAAGGACTCATATCAGAAATATACACACCTGAGCGTTTCGCATGCCTTTCATCCCTTTCGAATGTTCTCTCCTTACGTCTTTCAGATATTTCCTCGGCCTGCAATATGCCAAAGACATCAACATGATAAAAATGACTTCTTAATACACATAACTACAACTAATTAATAAAAAAAAGCCTCATGGAGATTGGAAGGAAAATCATCAAATAAAACTTATTCCTCACTTTAACTTCTTCAGCTACTTCAGCAATTGAACTTTGCATTGGTTCTTCATAATCTAGCTCTTCCATTCTATCTTTTGTATCGGATAATTCTTCTTTGAAATCCGCAGCATGAGTGTCGGGCACATCCTCCTGCTCATCTATTTCAATTTCTTCTCCCTTACGTTTTGTAACTGAAACAGTGATAACACTGCTTGTAGAATGCGCTGCTCCAGATGGTTTCCAACGACGTTTTTTCTCTTGAGTAGTTATTTTTGCTAAAATGAAGAGTATTAAAATGATGCATAAACTATAAATAATAACCATGTGATAATATTACAGCACTTGAAAACTGGTGATATCTTAGGCTCTAGTTCGAGAGGCCATCAGTAATTATTTACAAGGAAATCAATGCATAACCTATTGGTATTTTCAGAAAAAGTATAGAAAAAACATGCTTCTAATTTGCATAGCTGAATTACCCTTTGTGCACTCTACAATCTTCTCTGATGCATCGTCAACTGCTTCCATCTATAAATGTACAACTATAAATAATGAAAAAATTAAGCTATTAAAAAAGAAATAGTATTTCAATTCTAACTTGATGCTATTTATGTTCTTCTTGCAAATGAGAGTAGCTTACTGCCGAATTTCCCTATATTTCAAACTCGTTATCATTAGGAGACTAACAGTAAAGAATCTGTGGGATTCAAACATATTCCTGATAAATGATAAAAGTAATTCGATGCCTTTTACAAAGAATGTAATCTTAATCCATTCTATAGCTATATTATTCGAGTGATAATGTTTTCGCTTTCTCATTCTCTTAACGTTGCACACCTCACTCCCTATTTGCCAACTTACCACTTCTTGATTCGATAATTCCTCCAAATCTGCGGGCATTTGTTCCCAAGATGCATTTGAGTCATCTGCTGCCTCGCTCCGACTTCGGCTAGAAATAAAAAAAAAACATAGATTAATATTAACACTTCTTATAAGTTGTCAGAGATAGCATGAAGAAAAAGTTTGGCTTATTTAACACTCAGGATACAATCTGCCAAAAATAACGAATTTCACTTTTTGTAAAACCATGTTCTTAAAAGTCCCTTGAAATAAATACATCGAGAAGTGATAACGGAAAGTACCTCGATGTGCCCGTGTCACTGCTAGTCCCATCTGACACAGAATCTTCATGCTGCTTTTGTAATTCGCGTTCTTCGCTTATATCCTTAGTACTTGCTGAATATCTCTCTTCGATATCTACCGAGTGCTGATCAGTAATCAGTCGCGTTTCATCATATTCCGTTTCTGTCCGTTCGACTTCTTCCGATGTCTTTATCTTCACAGCCATCGACATGGAATCAACTCTAACATCCGTTTGCTTTTTAAAAACTTCAAGTGAAGCACCGCTATCATTTTCAGTTTCTTCAATGTTATGAATATTCGACTGCGCTTCCACACTCTCCTGGAAACTGTCCGCTTCCATCAAATCCTTTAAAAAGAATTATGAAGTGAAAATGCTTAACTTGAAATGCATGTCCAACTATATGAAAATTCATTTGATTTATTCGTTACTCTCTTCTATGCCAACCTACCATATCCTAGTATATTAAAATTTGCATACTGTACTGTAAATCAAGACCTGTTCAGTTTCACTAGTTACTGTGGATTCTGAAGGTTTCTGAACAACAGTAGCTGCATTACGTCCACGTCGAGAACGACGCATAACAGAAATGGACTTTTCGCGTATTGGCGATGCATCATCGCCAGAAGAAGCTCTGCGAACTGCTTCTGAAAATCATATCACTAATTAATGTTATTTAGGGAGGCCTAAATATCTTAAAAGTTCAGTATGAAAACGCCTATATCAAACTAAATCCCGGAAAATAACAAACCTGCATCTTTGCGCGCCTCGCGTAAAGCAGTCTGTTGTTTTGCTAAATATTCCGCAACTAATGGATTGGGTGGTGAAGTCTACAACAAAATTAAAGTAAGCGATTTGGAAAGGTTGTATAAATTCCCCAAAATATTCCATCACGTTTAGAATTTACTAACCAAATCCCTTTGTGGACTTTCTATAGCTGTTGACTGCACTTCGCTCTCACACTTTGCAGTTAGTTCCGTCAACAAATACTGAAACTTCTCTGATAATTAACATGTAGAAAACAAGGAAAAGTGTCAAAAAAACAGTAGAGTGTATTAATGATAACAAGAAAGAAATTAGGAGAAAGTAGTTAGGCCGAAAGAATATGCCGAACAAGACGAAACTAAATTGCAAAAGATACCTATGTAGTTTTTGCATTATTGCATTGCAATGATAATACGTTCTCTCACAAAAAAAAGTCCCTTAAATCACGGGATTAGGAAGAATGGACATTTCGCTATGCTTTGCAGCGGTAATGAAGTTTCATAATATCACCAACGGAAGGACTTAATGCATTACTGCTTCTCTTTAGTTAGCATTCAGAATATGTCAGATCCTTCAGAGCCAAAGATAATTATATCATAAAAAATCATACAAAGACATTAAGATACCAAGGAAAGATATCCAGTCGTTCAAAACTACAGAAATCAGGTCATCACGTAAATCAGGAAACGATATCCGATGCCTCTCAATAGAGATGTAGTAGTGGTTATGGGAGAAAAATATCAGATAAAGAAAGCAATCCGTGCAATGATCAAATATTATTATAAAAGGGAAAGCAATTTCAAAGAAAAAAAATGTTAACCTCTTTGAGTCGCTCATGAAGAGCGTTCTTATTGCCGATTTTGGATAACCCCCGCTTCCCCAGCTCCTCTTTTAGCTCCACCACCTTCATCTCCGAAATCGGACGACCTCCGATAGATGGTTCGCTTTCATCACACATTTATAACACTGTAACTATCACAAATATGGTAATATAATGATCTGCTCTGCATGTATCCCTATTCCAACTCACGGAAAAATTAAATGAGAAAAAAAACTGCTACATCAAGAATTACTAGGGTAACAAACCTCCCCCCAAGCATAAATCAGTTTGTAAGCGATGCATAGACACGCGCATACGCACACGCACACACACACATACATACACATACACGGACACAACATACATACACATACAAATATGTACAGACACAGACAGATATAGAAAGCAAATACGGACAGACGCAGACAGACACACAGGCGGACAGACGCGGACAGACACGGACACACCCAAACACCCATGCAATAATTTCAGTAGAACACCATGATGATGGTCTAGTCGATCATGACTGGACCATAACGAAAATTATGGTCTTCCCGAAATCCAGAATATGGTTATTATTGGACATGTGAAGGATTTGGGCCTATGATTTGGAAACTTGTAACTTATACCTCATATATAATTGTAACGATTTTATCTCTTCACTCTTTGTAATTTATGCAAGAGATAAATGTCGATGAAATTTTACTACTCATCTTGGAATAAGATTGCTTTTAATTGAGTCTTTCTCGCTGATTTCTCGATTGTACCCATTATTGTACCCCTTGTCCATAAAACTTCATCTTTCATATTTTGATCAAATATTGTAACACCTTCATTACTATATAATGTATAGGAGGACTCATGTATTGTTTCGTTCAGAAAAAAAACAAATAGCTAAAACTTTATTTGGACACGTAGCCATCTAAATAAACTTTTCATGTTCTAGTTTCCATCTTTTTCTCTCTCTTTCTCTCATAGTATACGTCTTACATCAATCGAATTTTTTCAAGTTTATATTTAAAACATATTGGTCACAATGAGATCTTGTTTCGCTTTCCAAAAAACTCTTTTCAGACTACCTTCCAGAATTACAGTTTTTGACGTACTTATTTTATTAGTTCTCGAAATGATTGAAAAAAAAGGGGACGCTACTCATATGTTATTATTCATACGTTATTATTATTCATACTACTCATACGTTATTATTAATGTACGAGTAGCATTTTGTATTTCCTTTATAAAATTTTAGTACCTTTATGGATCATATCGTCTTATTTTTACTTGTCACTTCAGTCACTTCAAACGCGAAAAGTGAGAAGGAACGACCATAAGATTTTTCAGCGTGTGATAATAAGCGTCCTCAATTTATATCAAAATAGCTACTGTAGTTGGTAACTTTTGAACAAAATTGATTTCCGAATAAGGAAATCGTCTACGAATTTACCGATTATTAAGCGTTATCGGGGAGTTTTTTACCAGATAACGCCCAATGTCGCTGAAAAAGCGAGGAAAGGAAGAATGAATAAATTCTTTGTTCTTAAATTTAAAATTGTAAGCTAAATGTATGCTTGTGGTTTTCAAGCTTTGTCTCGAAAATTCTTTGTTCTTCAATTTAAAATTATACACGCTTGATTGGTCTTGATCCTCTCTCCTCCAGAATAAGGAAAATCCCAAGCAGATGAGCATTAAAGGTTTGATTTTCAAGGAGGGTGGTTGCTTAACGAAAGGGTTAAACTATTACCCAATTACTTTGTCTGACTAATATCGTTTTTTTTTGATACTCGGCTGGATATTTTAGAAAATTTTAATGTGTTAATGTTGTGTTATTGTATGCTGTGAAATCTAAAGGTTTAATTACCCAAGTTTGAGGTACACTCAAAGTATCAGCAATCAGATCTGCCTGACATAAAGCTAGCAGTTTGTTTACTTACGAATATAAAGAAAGACTGTCGTCAACGAAGATCGTCGACAATAACAGGAAAGAAAGAACACTCTCGTCTAGAAAGGAACAACTTAAATCTTGTCACGGTTGAAAGAAATCGCCGACACTCAATAATCAGTAAGTCGTTAACTGTTTTTTGATCCACAGACCGGTAGCAATTTTTTTTTCCATAATTTTTGAGTATAATATCCAAAAAGATGAAAGAAATATAGCTGAAACCATTTCTTTTTGTTTGTTTACTCGATCCTGTTCAATGCTAAGTACCGGTGATTTCATTTCATCTTCATTTGCCTTGCTTGTCATCCATTCCGTATGAGCCTTATCTACTTCAATCATTACTTTATAGAAAGAAGTCTCAATAGTTTCGTTCATGTTTTCTTGCAATTCTATTCATCATACATCAGTGATATTCTACTTCGTCTTTCACGTTGCTCTAATGATCTAATGATCTTGACATATCCTTCATGATGATAGTAAGGTTACATTTTTCCTATTCTATGATTTTTTTCGTTCTCATTAAATAATCCCATCATCGTTTTATCACTTGGATTCTTGTCTTTCCTTTTGATGTGTACATAAGATATAATTTTTCTTGCCTACCTTTGGCGCTTAGTAAACATTCGATACCCTTCCAAATATACACATATACACACACATACATATGCATATGCATGCATACATACATTTTATAACACAATTGTGCACGTGGAAGTTTGGAGTAGAAAAGCTCTCTCATCGAGCTGAGATATAAAATACAATAGTTTAATAACATAATACAAATTATGGGAGAGTTTCGAGGGAAAATCATTTCATGACTCCTTGGAACATTTGAATTTTCAAAGAGAAAAATTGCAATAAAGCGAAATTTCAGTTTTCTGCATCTCCATCCAACAAATCATTCTTTTTGATTCCGTCCTTCGCTTCGCTTCTTACATCATGAGATTTCTGATGAAAGACAAATGTAATAGCTCCACAATCAAAAACTCTTTTCAGCACCTAAAAATTCTTATGCTTACAGTCACTGATGTCAACTGATGATGAAGAAAATCTGACTAATTTTTACATTTAATTCAGCTAAATCACCTAATCATAATTTAATGGTACTTTAATAGATGGTATTTTAACAGCAGAAATAGGTTGAGATTTATGCATCATGAGGTTTCAAAAAGCTCACTTTATCTGGTACTTTGCGTACATCTTTTTGAACATGGTACCACTCACTGAGATCAGAGTTCGTATCAGCATGTTCCTTAGGTTCTCTGTATTCGATACCATTTACGCATCGATCACATTTTAATCTTGAAATAAATTCATTTTATACATTCAACCAGATATTAAAATATAAATTTTCAGCAACAGCAATCACAGAAATTATTTTCTGATAACATAAGGACGCAAACTTCTAGAAAGATGTCGGTCAAATTTCCTTATTAGGGATTTGTGAAAGTTTCAACAACTATCAAAAATGAAAACTCACGACTGATGCGTATCAGATGCGATATCTGCTTTCAAATCAAATAAATGGCGCAGTTGATCCTTACTGAAGTGCCGTGCCACATCGGAAGCTTCATCGACAACGCAAGACGACAGGGCTTTCTTATGCGCTTGTCGTTGAAACATTTTTTCCTCAATGCTACCAGTCTGTAGACAAAATCAGCATTTATAACAAAGGTTATTAACTAAAATTTGAAAACTTTTTTAAGAAAACTAGTAGTATAAAAGAAGATAAAATATGAGGTATTACACTCAATGACTTTTTTCCCTACTGTTCATTATTTCATATCATCTAAAATTTTTATTTTCATTGCATTTACATTTAATTATTTCCTATGTTATCATTTCTTGCATATGATTTCCAGAAGGAAAATTTGCAGATATTTCCTCAAAGCATTAAGATTTACCGAATTCTAAGATTGAAACATTTTGCTCAACTACATCAGTAGTAACATTTTTCATATTTAAAGATCATTGCATCATTTACAAGCAGCAGCATTCATTTTAACACTTAATCTTTTTCTCGACCAAGCGAAAGCTGATTTTTAGTTGCCCAATGCCGATAAACTCTTTTCTTACGGACATTTTGAATTCCAACATTTGATGAAATATATCACTGACTCTTAAAGATTTATCTCACTCATCACTGTGCAAAATTATTCCTTCATTCAAATCTCATTCATTCATATTTATTTTAACTTTTAATTCTTATCATATGAAGGAAGATCTGTATTATACTTTAATGAAATGTTTACAAGCTTTTTAATATCTGCATACGTTTGCAATTATTGCTATAGTTGCCAACGTACACATTACATAAATCATTTCTTTCTAATAACAGAAATCTCGGTTTACAATTACAAGTGCTATGTATCTTTTCTAGCCCCCCAATTATTGTTTATAAAAATGGAAAATTAAAACATATTTGCCAAATAAATAAGATTAACTGCATAATTTGTTGGCTGTCATTTTCAACTGCCCTATTTTTTCCTGCTTGGAAATTTTCTTAGTTTTTTCAACGGCCTAGAAACAATATTCCAATACGGCTCTTCCAATAAATTTAAATGCCATGAAAACTATTAAAATGCATAAAAACAGGAAAAGTGAGTAAAAATTTAATTTTAGCAAAATCTTACTGCTAATAATCGGTAAATAAAACAGTTCTTTTTCTGTCCATCCCTCCATACGCGAGCCATTGCTTGATCATCATTTGCTGGATTCCAATCCGGATCAAACATTATAAGTCTATTTGCACCAATCAAATTTAAACCACAACCACCTGCTTTTGATGACAGCAGGAATACGTACTCAACACCCTGGAACTTGATGCTTATTCAGTTTGTTCTCTCTGATGATGAATTAAATTTTTTATATTTACCTTTTCATTCTATCTCTCAAATTTGCCTTTCACTTCCTTTGTAACACTGTCCTTGTAATTATTTTCGGTATTCAATATTCGATATAATCATACTCAAATTAATTAAATTTAACCTCAGGGTCGTTGAATTTCTCCACTAATTTTGCTCGCTGTTTAATTGTACAAGTGCCATCTAAACGAATATACGGATAGTGACGAAGCTGGCATAACTGAAGGTTTTTTTTATATAATCATAACATCGATTTTCATATTTAATTCTCATTTTTCTCCGGCTCTGCATACAATCTGCATAAGCAATTACTATAAATAACTTGAACAAATGAACCGCAGATCAAACGATCAACCAGGTCCTTCACCAATTTTTAGTTTTAACACAAATATCGTTTAATTATTTGTATATCATGCTACATACTACTAAATTTAAACACTACGAATCATATACTGTTTTTATCATATGATTCGTAAGGTAAGCACTGATTTACAAATAAGCAATTATTTATTTAAAAACCTAAAATATGTAAATACAGAAACTTACTTCAACAAATGCATCAATCGTTTGAGTATAATTAGACACTAGAACAAATTTATCATTTGTAGTGGCTCTTGTTGCTGCTAACAGATAATCTAGAACTTTCATTTTCCCAGAAAATATTGGCTCAAACTTTCTGCCAAATTCTCTAGGAAACAACTTCAAGCAACCTACAAAATTAATATTTTGTAACAATTACAATTACAATTACAATTACAATGAACTATTAATGCTAAAAAATTATACAATTAGCAACAAATGAATAAAACCTTCAAATCCTTCTTCTTTCTTTTGGCATTTATCAAGTATTAGCTGTGGATGATTACATAATTTTTTCAGATTTGTAATGAATGAGAGTGCCGTTCCCGTTATTTTATCACCTGAAAATGAAGATACTTTGACAGCATTATTCCATTAATCACCAGATGATGGGAATTATTTGAAAATGGTTCTCAACCTTTTTCCATATGCAACTGAAAGCTTAGATATAATTCAACACTTACCTTCAGTCATTTTCTGCTTCCCGCTAATTGAAAACGTACTAATAAGTTGCTTATACAATTTCTCTTGCAGTTCCGTCAACTTACAACAAATAATGAGTTCATATTTGACCTAAAATGTGTAAATGCATTGGATAAAATAACAAACGATTTCATACTAACGTTCTAGAAGTAGAGAGGATATTGTACCGGTAAATATTTCGTGAGCAATGCGGATGTTCTTCTAATGATACATTTATTCACAATGGACGACATCTCCATAAGTGCAGCATCACCTCTTTCACGTTGCGCATCTGTCGCATCAGCATCTCGACCTCGAAGAATGATATTTTCGAAACGTCGTTTAAATTCTGAGGCTGTTCCAAGTAAGCCAGGATTGACAAAATTTATCAAACTACAAGCAGAAGCGGTTGAAAAAAGTGTAGGTGTTACTTTTCAAAAAAGTGTAGATTAAATCTTTCAGGTTAATTACTAATGAAACTTATCTTAACAGGTTTGACTAATCAGCCTCAACTAAAAATGTTTGTCAACTTCAATGAAATTTTTGAAGATCTCTTAAAAACTACAGTAACCTGTAATATTCCAAAAGATCATTTTGTATTGGAGTACCAGAAATAAGTACTCGTCGCTCACATTTTAAACCGAAAAGCGCTTGATATGTTTGATTATCGCTATTTTTTAATCGGTGACCCTGGTATAACAATTAAGTTTTATAATCAATAGAAATTTGACAATCGTTGTATTAAGTACAAATGGGTGGTGAAAAATAAAGGTAAAAATCAATATCATAAGAGTATAAGAATAGATGAGAATTCTTTTCTACGGCATAGAATTGGATCTGATTTTGACTTTGAAACAGTACCTTGAAATTAAGCTGCGAAAAAAAAATGATGATCTGTTAGCTGGCTGCCATGGACGATTAATGATATGAATATGAAATGAATTCAAAACTGCGCTTATACAATCAATGCAGATAATATCTAAATTTTGTACTCAAGTATCCGACCACTAGAATTAATCGAATGACTGCGCCTCTTATGTTAGAAAAAATATAAAAGATATTAGAAATTAAACCTCATCACAGATAATTAATCCAATTTCCTTCTGCAACAAGATAGAGGCATGAAGCCGAAAAGTTTCATAGGAAATAATGAGTACAGGTGTAGGACAACGCATACCCATCTGGGACACAAACTTTTCTAAAATATCATGAAAAGATACATTATTCAATAATTTAATCATTATTATCGTTAATAAAACAAAGAGAATCAGATTTCGTTCATCTTCGATAATATTTGCTAAGATGAAACTACTTAATCTCAACAAGTGAACATTGAAGGAGACCCTCAAAGTATCAGACAAACCTAAATTCCTGTTAGTTTCATCTTTGCCTCCTGAATCCATGGGCAATGCATTCACACGTCCGCCGAGCCATTTTCTAATTTCTTTATCCCAGTTCTGAAAATTCATAAATCTTTAGTTCGGGTCATCTTATCGCACGAGGCTTGAAATAAAACTTTTCCGAAATATAAAGCATTTTTAAGTGACTGCTAGCAGGAAAATCCATCGTAAAACTGTATTGCAAAGTGCTGATTGACTAAAGTATACAGCTGCGCATTTAATTTGTTTCATGAAGGTCTCGAATGTTTATAACTGTTATATCCTCGTTGACATAAATAGACGATCATTAAACTCCATCCTGAGACATACAAGCCTTTCTGATTGTATCTTTATCTCAAGGTTAAAGGTGTACCTCAAATGAGCAAAGCAAGGGTTAACCTTGACAAGACTGCTCGGACAAACGATTACAGCCTTATTCAACACCGGCTTCGCGTCTGGTCCTTGCCTCTGAAGTAATTTTTTAGAATTTAAATAATTTTATCCATCTTAGCTTGGTTTTTTCATACAATAAACGTCATTGAATTCTTACTCATTTCATATTATCCTTCATAAATAGTTGCTAAAATCGATCAAAGATCTGACATTCACGTCTTCCTTGTGACCGAAGCATACTTGTCAAGATGGAACCGCTTCCTCTCCTCCCACAGAAATTCCCGTGGGATTTATTCAGAAATACAAACTCTATGAAACCCTTTAAACACGTTCCCAGCTTTGTGTTCCGCTCCTGGTGCCATGCTTTATCATTCAAAGAAGCTCGTTTCCCATCCTTCTTCTGATCATCAATTCATACATTTTGATTGCAAAATTTGAAAGCTATTACTCGACTAATAACACCAATAGAATTGATTAGATTGCTCATGTTATTATGGAATATCTTTCCGCGAAAATTGCTATTTTTTTCTGTAGCAAAAATTTCTATTATTACATGATAATAGACATACAAGTAATGTCCACATCAGCGTGATACATTGTAGCGTTTTGCCCAAACCCATTTCATCAGCCATGATACAACCATGAGCAGAAGGTATGCGAACACCGGTGACGCAGTCATACATAAATTTCACACCTTCCCGCTGATGAGGTCGCAAAACAGCGCTCAGCATCGGATCCACCACAACATGTACCTTACAATTTAATTTTAAATATCTAGACAAATCTTACCTCATAGATAATTATGTTCGAAATATCACTTGATAAAATTTAAAGACGTCCTATACTTCTGCCAGCGAAGGGTCCTGATTTCATAACTGACACGATAACAACATATTCAGGATAAGAAGACAAAGTAAAAAAGCACGTGGTTTCATATTAATTCATATCATTGGTAGATTAAAGTAACTGACAAGTGGTACGACGTTCACCTGCTTGTTAGTAGTATCAAGTTTGAGTGCATCATGTGCACTAAGTTCCGGTGGTGTAAATAGTACCAGTGCTCCTTCAGTATATGGATCGAATAGTGCACAGCGAATCATTGAATGACGAAGACCAAGAGGCCGAGCTCTGCCTGGGCCTATCAAAATAAAATACATCCAATTATTCAATGATCTTTTCCGTAATCTCAAATTCTCCAAAATACACTGACAATAGAAAATAAGAAAATCAAAAATATATTATACTAGAAAATTGGATAGATAACATCGGTGGATATCGGCTTGGAATTACGGCTAGTAAGCAATTGACCCGAGAACCGACATGTGTCATCAAATATACCAACACATGTTCGAAACTACGGGTTAACCGACAGCCGCCATGCCGATGTGAAGTATGACATATGATTTCGGGACAACTAGTCTTAATAAATTCAAAATAACTGAGGACGGTATGCATAGAGATGACAGTTACTTCTGTAATCATGAATAGGTATTTTGAAAGGTTTGCTTAGCAGCCTGCTGATCATTTCTTCATGGAAACCCTGTTCTTTTTGCATCAAATCATCGACGGATGCGATTAAAACTTTGCGATATGGACTTTTAAACTCATTTCGATCAGGATTTTCGTCATTCTGAAAATACCGATTCAGAGTATTTCACTACAGATCAGGAAATAGTTTTAATCAGCTTACAAATATATCAAAAACCAAATAAATAATGATAAAGATGACTGAGTGTTGTAAAACAGCACTTACTCCGAAAACAGATACACATAGATGATGTTAAACGAATTAACTAGCATCCGAAAAAAAAAAATAAATCAACTACCGACAAACTGATTTATATAAAGTAGCACCAAGTTACAAATTCCTTGCAAACATATAACTGAACATGATACATTCCAAGCAATGACCTTGACGGGCAAAAACGTCAGGTATCTTAGGCAGAAAGTGCACGGGCTGGTCCTTACGATGAACATCCCTCAAAAGCTTTCCAGTAAACGGAAGAATAAGAGCAGAGCAATGAAACATGAGATTCAGAAGCTTGGAGTGAGTAATGGATATGTAAAGGCTTGAATACAGTGGAAGGAATTGTGAACGAGCTGCCATATAGTATCGGGTTAATGCATTATAATAAGGAGAGGTCAACAACGGCGGGAAGGTCGAGTCAATGCGTAGCTCTCCCGTGGACCGATATGTGTTGCGCAATCTGTCCCACACATATTCGGAGCTACGGGTAGGTCACACACCAACATATTTATGAGAGGCAGTGCAAGATTAGCCGCAATTGTAAAGATCAAATCGAAGGGACCCAATACACAGTAAGTGTGAAGTGATTGCTTCACAATTATTTTTGGGAGACAAGGAACAAAACACTCAATATCTTCATAGATTATTTCAAAAAAATTTATAAATCACGACTTATTTTACAAATTCCAAGAGGTGTGTACTAACTTCTAATGCATTTAATTTGTGTTCTTTCCATTCCCGCAATTTTTCGTCATTACCGAACAAAACATACGGTTTTAACGTAGGCGACGACGAGGTCCCATTGACCGTTGAAGGAGCCAAGCTTCGTCTCTTAATAAAAGCGATAGATGAGCACGTAAATACGCTTAATAGGATCCAAAACTACCAATCCATTAAAAAATTTGAAAACGGCGAGATGTAAAGACATGTAAAGAATATAAAGTGAAGAAAAATAACCATTAGTCAGCAGTAATATTGACAGTGCGGCAGAATCGTCAGATGTCAGCGATACAATTTAAACATATTTTTAGCACAGGAATGAGTTCCAATAGTTGAAGAGAATAGCTTCAATTTTTCGTCTGCCGCTGGAATATTTTGTTAATTTAAATTAACTCCATTAGCCAAGTCTTCGATTTCCGCCAACTTCAGAAGGACAAAAAACGTCAAAACTCAAAAAAAATGTCAAAAGCTAGCGGAAAAAAAGAAAGGAAAATGAAAGGAAATATGGGTTAACTAAAACTCAAGCAGCGCTGATGGCGCCAGATGGTAGAGTTCATACATCAAAAGCCATTATTCATGTTACCTCTTTGTATCTCAAAAGCATTACCGAGAGCATAAGTTACCCTCTTAAGCCGAGAAAATCAGTTGTTGGGTTATAAGGGATAAAGATGGACTTTGGGACCTCATACTAAATACGGGAAGGGTGAAGTATCTTCGGTGAAATAATGCGAAATATTTCGGGTGGACAGAGTATCATCAACAAACGTCGTACAACAACATCACACCGGCGGTGATCATCAGACACTTTTGCAAACAAAAGGCAGAACTCCTTCTCCGCCTCATCCCCACGCACCACCTGGCACGAACTGCGGTAATCTCATAAGTGCGCAAAGGTAACACACACAGACACAAATACAGATACAGATACATACACACACACACACACACACACACACACACACACACACACACACACACACACACACACAAATGCTCCTCGCAACTTGCTCGAAATTTGGAACATACTTGGCGCTACCGAATCCGAGACTTCCATCTATCCTTCCTTTTCCTCTCATGACCCTCATATGAAGTACAACAACTATCACCAACGCATAGCACGCACGCAGGCACGCACGCAAAGTAGAACGCATCATTTATCGAAGGTAAGAAACAACATGCACGAAGCACAGATTTCATACGGGTAATCATGTGACGTGACTTACGCAAGGCTCTTCTATATCTGCAGGACAAGACCCATCCACACACTTCTCACCAACCCAACTCACCACGACCGAAGCCAACTTCCGCCGCCGCACCGCTCCGCGCACCCGCTGACCACCACAATGACCAGTGATGACGAAACCTCACCCATTTTGCTCTCCTCGACTTGAACTGGTGCCAATTGCTGCAATTAGGACACTCACGGTACAGTATGCTTTCAATATCGACTGATTTTGCAAGATTTCGCTCTAGTGTATCAGTGAGTTGTTGCAGCTCCATAAATTATAGTATATTAAATAATTTTTCTAAATAACAATATATCTCTTCATTTCCAGCGAGCTTTTGTTTTTTTCAATAATTTTCCATTCGTACATTCTGATATAGAGACTTAGAAAAGTAGAATATTTTCCTGTTTGACCTTGCAACACTCAGGAAGTGTAGACTTCAGAAACAAAATGCAATTATGGTTCAATTGATTGTGAAGATCTCCTTCCTTATCTTACTTCTCTATTCCTCTCTCTTTAGTCATTTTTTCCTCTTCTTCATTCCCAATTACTTATCCATGCCCTGAGATTCTCAACCATTCCTTCATTATTTCAACTTTTTCGTGATTAAGAAAAAGCAATTTCATTTTCGAAAATTGGACTGGAAAGAAACAGGATTGAACAGTTTATTAAGATGTTAATGAATAATAATAACGAAAGCTATTGAGAAATGCTGTATTTCTCATCTAAAAATAACTGGAAAATGTGAGGTTGAAGGATTAGGATCTGACAAATATCTCAATTGGAATAATCAGATACGAGAGCCTTGTTTAGTTTTAGAGATCATGAAGAGTTATGATAAGGTGTGGATATAGAGTAAATCACTAAATATCAAGCAGTGAAATGTTTCAGGAATTATTATTACTTTAAGGCATGTCAAGAGTACAACAGGCAGACGGTCACCAGTTGATCAATTCATTTGAATCATTCTTTTTCGATGCTGACGGTGTGCTCTGGCTTGGTGACACTCCGCTACCGGGTGCTGTTGATTTCCTGCAACATCTCATATCTTCTGGTTTGTATTTTCAGTTATCCCTTTTCAATTCTTTCAGATTTAAATCCGTAGTGGAAAAAGAAGTCCAGAATTTTGGAATACTTTGTTTTTAATGTTACTTTTATTTCTTCTCTTTTTCTCTTCCTCCCTTCCACTTCCCTCCCTCCCTACCTTCATTCAACATCTTGAATTTCTGAGAATGCAAGATAATTTCTGAGAATTGTTGTAACCAGTTTAGTTTTTTGCGATTTTGTCGAAAGCAGGGAAGATTTGAAACTATCTTTAGTATAATATATGTTTCAAAGCTCGCTTAGAGCAACGATTTTTAATTTTTAGTTTTTGCTGAGTTTTTGAAGATGAAATATTTTTAGGCAAAAATGTCTTCATCGTAACAAATAATTCAACTAGAACGCTGGATGAATATGCTGAGAAATGTCGACGAATAGGTTTTGATATGATATCTGATGACCACATTTTATCGCCGGCTAAAGTTTTGGCTCACATATTGGCTGAGGAAAAGTCCGATTTGCCAGTGTATGTTGTCGGGTCAAGTGGTTTACAAGTAAGTGCTATTTTTTTACAATTTCATTCTGTTGCTTTCTCATATATGATTTTCATGCTTCAGAAAGAATTGAAAAAAGAGGGAGTAGAAAGCTTTGGAACAGGGCCGGATCCTGTCGAGTCTTACACCAACGGTGAATCCATACAGCAAATGGATATATCCAGAAAAGTGAGAGCTGTAGTAGTTAGTTTCGATATACATATAAGCTATCCGAAAATAATGAGGGCTGTGAACTATATCAACCAGCCAGGAGTACGTTTTTATGCTACCAATCCAGACCCAAGGCTGCCTGGACCTATGTCAGGTAAATAGTACTTTCATATCTCTTAACCAAAGTGTTAAATATACCAGCGACAAAAAAGAGTTAGGATAAAATTAATCAACGTTTCTTTTTTAATTACTTAGTTTAAGTAAAATTTCTTATAAAATGGATCTTAGAATTCTATTTTTAGGTGTTATTATACCGGGATCAGGTGTAAGCATGAGAGCAGTGCAAACAGCTGCTGATAAAGAACCAGTCATAATTGGGAAGCCTAGCAAAGCAATGTTCGAATACATCAAAGATAGGTATATTTTTACTGATTTAGTAATTTTAACTGAAATTAGTTGTAAATCAATATATCGTGTTATGGTATTCTTCATATTTGTTTGTAGTTCGATGTTATTTGTTCCTCACAGTATTTTTAATTGCACGTAGCAGGTAAATTGTAATCTTTTAAGCTGTGAATTTTCATTATCTTAGTATGCAAAAAAATATCATAAACTATTAATTTGATGACATACAAATAAATCGAACATTTATAAGTGATTTCATTTTCCAGACAATATCTGTCCAAATAACGCAAGAAGTAATAATCATATTGCGGTTCACCGAGAATTCTTTTCAGGTTCAATCTCAAAGCTGAAAAGTCAGTGATGTTTGGTGACTCGTGTGAAACAGATATAAAATTTAGTCATGTTAATGGCTTGACATCGGTTTTGGTAGGTACTGGAGTGCATAACCTGGAAAAAGTAGAAGAATTCCAGAAACAGGGACGTGAAGACTTGATACCAACTTATTATACTCCTTCTCTTAAAATGCTATTTGATATGCTACAAAGATAGAATAATTGGACCTTTAAATTTGTTAAAATCTTTTTCTGCTCAGCTTCAGATATTATTTCATTAATGAAGTATTACTTCATTTCTTCTATTGTGCTCTCTTGTTCTGAGGAAGTATTAACCGTTTAATTCGAAACTTATGAAATTCCGCGCAGAAGTAGATTTTTACTATTATATAGGTCAGTCAGGAGCTTCATAATACGATATTCTGTTTCAAATGAATTTCTATCTCACATTTTATGCCTCACAGGTATATGATCAGTACTGACCGAAATGAATCCTTTATCGATTAATTGATATTGCAGAAATTCGTGGAATTGGTGACACGTTCAGTTTCTTGTTTTATAAGATTATGTTGCTGCGGGCGTACTTGATACCTTGATATTTGATACAACTTGTTTTTTTCTTTCTAGAATAGAGGCACGATATTGTTCATTAATGTTTGAACTTTGTATACAGCAATTCAGTGCATATTAGTTTTTTGTACTTCCCCTTCTTTCTTTTGTTCATATTTTATGGTAGTTTGAATCCTTGAAAATCGGGTACTTTTTGAATAGTTAATTATTAAAGCTATTGGAATGAATTGTTACAGTTGATAGAAAAACACCAATCTTGTGTACGATGCTTGGTGGGCGTATGACTTAATTTTGTGTACAATGATTTTATATTATTGGCTAATGAACGATTACATGTTTCCAAAAATTTAATTTATCCAAACGGAAGACATGCCATAGCGGTATTCTAATAGCGATCAGTTTATCAAACAAATGTGGTTATTTGAATTTCTCAAAAAATTAGATGGTGGCTTATAATAAGTTATTTTCGCTATATCCTTATTTCATAGAGCAGGTTGAGATTGTAGGATCGTGGAAGACAATTGGAAAGGCATGTAACTTGCTGATCATTAGGGTCTAGAATACTAAAAGTTTCAGGGAAAGAAAATTGTTAGTGATTGGGGGTTTTTTTGATGTTGAAGCGGTAATTTAAGTTCGGCAGCGTACTTCATAGATCAAAATATCAGTTGTTTTTCTGCTGAAAGATTCATCGATTTCCAATTTGATCTATATTTGAAAGTCAGTACCTTTCCGTTAGTATGGTAGACGAGTAGTGGTTGTATTCAATTACTGAAATATTTGTGGAATGAAATGAAACTCGATCATTTTGTTTTAAAAAAAATGTGTTGAAGAATGTTCTATCCTTAGTCAATTTGTGGTGCTTATCCCTCCTCTGTTTAAGATTTTTTTAGCATAATTGTCGATACATCTCATCCACTCCATGTAGAAATTCAGAACGTCCTCTTCAGAGGTTTTCGTATTTTATCTTTGTATTAATTAGTCAATCCTAATTATCTATTTATTTTGGATCAATTTTAAAATGTAATTACAAGAAATTAGAAGTTCATTTTTTTCATTCAGAATATTTTATCTTTTGTTTTTTCTTTTGCTGTTCTAAATTAAATTTGGTTTACTTTGATAATTCTTGTCAACTATAGTTATTATTCCTTGTATAGTGTGATATTTTTCCAGCAAGGAATAAGATCTTTTCCAGATTCAAATTTCTATTTCAAAAATGAAATAATTATGAAGTAAATAGTAATACATAATAAATAGAAGGAAATTATGATACATGCTGTTGATTAATCAAGATCCCATCGTTGAATGAGGTACTTGTCAAGCAATAAATTGAAAGGAAAAAAATGGTCCTTAAATATATATTAGATAATGAAATTTTCTGTCCAATACCTCTCATATCAAATTTAAATTAATCCGATATGTCTTAAATAATCTAATAGAGAAGCCTTACATGATTCAGTTGTTGTCGGAAAATATGTAGCATTAAGGTCATATTTAAAGTTTAGTTTTTAAAAATTAATATCTAATTCTTTATTAAATCTTTATTCTTTTTTTTCAAAAAACTTTCATCTGAATTTCAAAGGAATATTTAACTCATCAATTTTCTTCTGAAATTTTGAGAATTTTTCAAAAAAAAAGAATAAGAAACATAGTTTGAGGAAGCATTGTAATGAATAATTTGAAGATCTTAGAATTCTTTCTTTGCTTATTATTTCCTCGCATATGCATTATGCAAATTCAGACTGATTGGATATGCTTTATTTAATGTTTGATTATAATGGATGAAATGAGACGTGAAGATTGGAGAGAAGTTTACAAATGAATTTAATACATGAAATTTGCGAGACTTTCTCCTCATATCTGATATGCCACTCTCATTGATAAGCTTTGTTCTGCTCTCTGCACTTCTATTTCTCCTAACCGCTGCGGATTATTGCAATTGGATCAATTCCTTTTCAAAATTAGAGCATTAAAATTTCTTTCTGTGAGTTTGTATCTGTGTGTGTGCATGTGTATCATTGAAAAGTAAGATCTTCTCTATGATAATAATGTAAATGGTAACTTCCGAAAAGTTTTAAAAATTTTCTCCTAATGAATCAGTATTCCGGTCAAACTTTATGTTAGTTATAAGTTATTAGTTCTGAGTTAATTTTTCTACGTAATTTGAGATAGTTATTTTGAAGAAGAATGATTTATTTCAAAAAGTTATATATGAAGCGATTTATAACTAATAAGAGCGCGAAAAATACATTTATCGTACGGCATATTAGAAAAAGGCGCAATTTTTGCTACTATTATTTTTTAATTACAAATGATCGTATCAATAAACTAATAATTTCATTAATTCATACATTCATAGAATAAATTAAGGTGCAAACAAGAATGATGCAAGATCAGAAAGCAGTTATTGTAATCCAACCAAGACCATCGCAATCTGACTATTTGCAAGGTATGCTTATCCTTGATAAAATTTAGGAGAGAATAAAACATGAAACTATATTGGATGATGACGTTTCAGACAATTAATGTAAAATAATTCCCAAATTATATCACTTCAATATGAATTAAAAATATCTTGACCTGAATTTGCTAAATTCTATCCTGGATCAAGATTATTTGAAAGTTTTTGGTCCACTTTTTTTTCTACCCCCAATAGTTGAATAATTGCTATTATTAATAACGCAGAACTTTTAAAATAAATCTCAAGTAAAAATAATGTAATATATCGTTCTGTATTTCAAAAATGTATATTAACGTATTTTGTCGCAAAATTTCTTCAATTTTAATATTTCGAAAAAATATAGTGATTGGCAGACAGCAGTAGGAGAATCAAGTAGCGAAATGTATGAATTGAAAAGATTTCATTTTATTATAATAAAATTCTCCAAATTCTTTTCCAGTTATCATTATTATCACAAATTCAGAATTACTTTCTTAACATCTGCAGCACTTAATTTCAATCATTCTCTCATTTCACCTCAATCATTGATCCATTGAACAAGTATGTGTGTGAATATTTGAATGAAGGCTAGGAAGAGTATCAGATATTTACATAAATTAGAAATCCGATTATCAATGAGAAGATCTGATTTAATCAAAGGTATTCTATCGTCAGTTCCATTGCTAATTATTACTACTGTGAATAAGTAACTTATCAATTAATTAGTTCTTTAAATTTCTTTAGTATATTCATTAGACATAAATCTTATTAAATTGTATGGAAAAAACTGAACATTTAATGGACTATGCATACGCACATAGTAAATTAATTATGAGATATAAAATGAAGGGATGGATGTGGGAAACGGGAAAGCGGGGGAATTTAAAAAGAGAAAATGTTAGCAAATGATGCTAGCTGTGATTGAATTTTTCCAGCAAAGTATTATTTTGTTTCTTTCTACAGTGTCATTTGTTTGAGTTGGAGAATTTAATGCGGAGTGCCAACGAGGAGGAGATTCAGAAGGGATATTTGCAACGAAGGTTAATGACCCTCTTGAAAGTGAACACCAAACAATGTTCGTCATTAAATTCTCATTGAAATGAGGATTTGTTGAATAGCATTTTTGATGGAAGTTATGGTTTTATTTTCGGGTTAATTGATTTTTAAATTATTCATGATATTTAAGCCATATTCAAATTACTTTTTTCATTTTTTTCATTGAAAAAACCTACAAATGAAGGCGGCGGAAATAATTCAGCATATGGAAATTTTCAATAAAATACAATACTGTAAAACAAGAACATACCAAACTTTTTTAAAACTTCTCATCTTTCACTTCATTTCTCCTTTTCTCTGTTTCTTTTCAATAGAGGTTGAAGAGGAGAATTTATGGTAATTATGGAAGACTGAAAACTGTTTTCTATGTGGAATGGATGTAAATATTGTTGAAGTTATTAATGAATGTAAAAGTTAAAGCTTAAAGGGAGAATAGAAAACAGCTGTTTTGAAAAAAAAAAGAAAAAATAATTTGATGGGATCTGTGAGAATGACGTAAATCTTCCAATTTCACTTTTGCTCGAATGAATTTTTACAGCAGCTTATACTTATTGTTATAAATTTAACAAGAAGTCTTATTCAATTCAGAAGATAACTTACTACAATGAAAATGGATTCAAAACAATGATTGGAATCAATCCGTGAAAATTAGTAATACTTAGTGGTATAAAACAATTTAGTTGAAAATGAATTTTAATTGAAGAATGACAATGGCAAATCATTTATTCATTTTGATGCTCTAATGGCTGATATTGAAGTTGTGCTACAAAATTATGTAAAATAATTTTATCGAAATATAAACAAGTGAACTCAATGTTTGCTCTTACTTGAAGATAATTATTATGAAAAACATGAAAATTGAAAAGATCGGACTAATTGTCCAGAAGAATGTATTGATAAAAAAAACGTATCAAAATTCAGGATTACTGAAATCCAATGATAAGAATCATGAATATTAAGCTTACAGCTCTCGTTAATTTGAAATTTAGTTTATCAAAGCAGATGCGCAAGTAATAATACTGTCAAAACAACCATAATCAAAGATCATAAACTTAATTTTTCATTGTCACGTTATGTTGCCCAAATATTAAAAGATAGAAAATTCAAGTGTAAAGATATGAAAGAAATACTTGAAAAGATAAAAACGGAGATGAAAGTTTTGCTTTTGCTATTTTCCTTAATCTCAAAATAACATCGCTTTGAACTGAATCTTATCACCCAATTCTTATTGGTATGTTACAATAAGAAGATGATATGGAATGTAATGTGTTAATAATGTTACAAAATTTGCATAAATGTTGTGGGAGAAGTAATATTAAAGCCTTTTAAAATTTATCCAATTTATTCAGCATGCTGTCAATAATTCTCGAGATTTTTAAATCTTCCCCATTTACTGACAGTTCAACTTCCAATTTGAGAAAAATTTTATAAGAATGATATGAAGAATGATTTATAAGAATGATTCTTTTAATATAAATATAATTAAATAAATGAAATACAAAAATATGAAATTCTCGATTTCCTTTTTCATATTTTTTCTCTTCGTTTGGTATCAAATTTTGTCAATTTTCAATTTTCATTTTGTCAATATTGCTATCAGTGAAGCAGTGTGACAGAAATAAAAATGAATTAAATCGTTTTTCTTTTGTTAATTCGAAAGTATTTAATGAAAAAAGATTAATTTCATTTTTTGTAGGTGTTATTTCGCTTCTGTCAATTGCATTCAGAGGTGAATTTACGTTGTTTGTTGTCCTCATATGACAACGTATCATTCCTCTATCGAAAATCTTAAAATAAAATTTTTTCCAATAATTTTCACCTGACTTTCAATATTTCGCTTTAGAATGTTCAGAAATCTTTCGATTTTTAATTAATTGATTACATGATGCAATGACGATGCAGTGCGATAGATAGTGATAATGATTTCTGAATATTAAAGTACTTGCTGTGGTGCTAATGATTTTGCATAAAGGATAAAATGCTAACTGATATGATTGCTTCCGTCATATAAAGGTTCGTTAATTTATTTAATTGCGGAAGTTTATTCAATTCATAGTCTTTGTCGACAGAAGAAAAAACGATTGGTTAAATCAACTTTTAATCACAAATTCACTCTTTCAGCTCATTTATTTAACTTCATTAGTAACATTTTTTCATTCAAAAATTAATTGTAATTAAATCATTTCTTTTCACAATCATTATTATCTAATCAATGATACATTTAAAAAAGTTTTCCTTGACTACTGAATTATTAAATAATTTCTTATTCAAGCAATCATTCGTCATTTACAATTTAATTTTCATTCTGTTAAGAAACAGAATATTAATGACTTAGTCTTTATTAATAACGATAAAATTTTATGATAGAAATCAGTGTTCTTTATATTAATTAATTAAAGTGAAAAATTCTTCTGTTTAAAAGAAAGATGGCTTCTACTACAGAAAGGAAATAATTGAGAGAGTATCTTCTTTTCGTTAAAGAATCATGTAAATTATCAAATCGAAGTTAGGAATTCATTAAAATAAACTTTGCTAATATTAATATGGATCTTATCAAGTTTTGCTCAAATATTTTCCCTACTTTCAATCTAACATTTCACAAAATGAAATGAAAATTTTTCCTAAAAAAAATTTAATATTCATCTTGCATGAGATAAAAATTTTATCTAATTATACTATACCGTTATTAATTTTATTCGTTTTGTTAGCAATCAATTAATGAAATTAATAAAGATATTCTATCTGAATGTGGTTACTATGGAAATCCTTAATTGTAATTAATATTAAGGATACACCTAGTAGCCTATTTTAGATAGCATACAGCACGACACTGAATATTTTTATTGATTTCGTAAACAGGTAGGCCTGTGATAAATGGAAGTGTAGTGATATGTGCAATAGAATTCAATAAATTTTTAAACATAAAATGTGAAATGGAGTAAAAGAATTTAAGAGGAAAAGCCCATAAAAATATAAATTGATTCCAACGCTTACTTTTTCATTTTAACAAATTTTTGCGCCACAAAAGCAAGCAGTAATGTAGCAATGGCAGATTTTTGCTGTTCACATTTCAGTATCTCATTTAATGCTTGCAAACATTCGTTAAATTTATTTTAAATTATCAAGCCCACATTCGTCGTTAATTCCTATGCTCGTTGAAGTAAGAATGAAATTTAAAAATAAATTATTCTTTTGTCATAGAATTATTTTTTGCTTCAATATCAAAAAATAATTAATGAACGATTAAAATTATGCGTGTTATGAATAGATATCAACAAGCTTACGAGTAACGATAATTCTGAATGTAATTGTTAAATAAGAATTTTCTTTTTTTGAAAATTTTGATTTTAAAAATGTCTAAATATAGAGCAGTGATTACTGTAGTTACCATATGTCGTTTTGATTTGTTCCTTACAATATTTTCCATGCTTATTCTACTCGAGAAAGATTGTATTCTGAAGCAATGGACATAATATCAATTTTAATAATTTTCAAATTTGTCACTTTCTTTTTTTAGCTTGAAACAGTGGCTACTTGTAGATTTTCGGTGTTAAATTGAAATAACATTTGCAAATATTTCTTTTTTTAGCTCTTTCTAAAAATGGATATCTGCAACGATTCCAAATAATGAAAATTAGAGTCATTTCAAGAGTTGGTTTTCTTTCTTTTGAATAAGAAAAAGATTAGAGAACGACTAAAATCCATTATTATTCGATTAAAATAATTTTCTTTTTATTTTCTTCCAATAATTGCTAAAATAATTTAATTGAAGAAGTGATGAGTGAAGATACTGGTGAAGATTCTCGTGATGTACAATGTGCCACCAACCTTCGAGCTTTTCATGATATTCGAGCATGGAGTAATGCTGTCAAGGTACATTTAAATAGAACCATATAATACAGCTAGAATGGATAGGTAATACTTTTAAATATATCAGCAAAATAAGTACCAGCAATTTTTCTCATATATTTTGTTAACTATGAAATTGAAATTCATTTTAATTATGGCTAATTACTTTTTCATAAGCTTATAAATTAACATACTCTTTACAGCCATGGTCTGAATTCTTTCGATTTTCTCAGTTTGGTTTTCCATCCAACGTTAATGAATATATCGGAAGAATAAAGAAAAATTTTAACCAATTTATGGCGAACTATACTGTTATTAGTGCTATTTTAATGGTTTATATTTTATATTATTATTCATTTCTTATCAATGAATGCTTAATCATAATTGAAATCATCATTTCAGATTTGTGGTATAATAACATCATTTTGGCTATTGATATCATCCATTCTGCTTGGAATATTAGTGTATTTCATTTACACGAAAACCAAGAATGGGCCAATAAAAATTGGCACTGAAGAGGTTTGAATTATTCATTTTTTTTAATGACATAATTTTTTCTTAATTTTTCAATTTTATAGAACGACGACTTTACTCTTAAAATGAAAGGAAAGAATACTTATCATAATTATCAGAAAAGAATGTTATCAAAATATTAGAATTCATTATTTCAGATTCCTATTTGGATTTTGTATGTTGCAGCAATATTCATAACTTTACCATTGTTTATTTACGCTGAAGTTGGATATATTCTTTACTGTGCAATGGGTTAGTTTGTTGCTTTACTTATCGAGCTTAATAAAAAGATTTTAGAGTTGATTTAGGTGAAGTTTACAGGTAATCTTATCAAACAGTAGCATTATTATAAAGTAAGACAATGATTTAAATTCCCTTCTATTTAGTGCTTGGTTCTCTTTCATTTAACATTTAAATCTTTTTTAATTCCATTGTTTCAAATATTTCTCTTATAATCGATAAATTTATTTTTCTCAGTAAGGTTTTCAATTACTTCAATATTTTCTTTTCCTGAAAGACACGTGAAAATTTTCAGGAATTAGCATAATAGTGGTTCTAATTCATGCATCTTTCTATGACACTGACTCATTTGTATTACCGGAAGTAAACGTGGGAGTGATGGCGAAAGTAAACGATCATCCACGTGTAGCAGCTGTTGAAATTACGTCAAATCAAGGAATTTCATCCAAGCGTCATGTTCTATTTCATGATATTGAAGATGAAGATAAGTGAAAAGAATAAAGATCATCAATGGCAAACTTTTAAAGATCAAAACCCTTCTGCACCTCTTCCCATCCACTCTCTCTTCTCATTTTGGAGATCATAAAATGTGACATCGTTCGTTGATAATAAATAACATTTATAGTATCATTTATTAATAATAATGATAATTCTACCATACTAATTAATACATTTCAATTACAATAAAAGGCAGTTAGATATTAAATCCATGTTTTTATTTGATAGTATTAAACATTTATTTGAGATTTGAATTATTTTAGTTAAATTATTTTTCGAATTTCAAATATATATTTAAAATCATATAAATATCTTTTCGCTCTATCTTGCTTTATGCTGTGTTCTCCTCAGAATATCTCGATATCTGTTTTCATGGTATCGTTATACCTTGATAATTTAAATTATTTATTTAAGAATTTAATTAAAAAACACTCAAGTTTTTTACTTTCGAATCATACATATACATATTCTAAACATACCGAGATTCCCGGGATTTCTTGTCTGTTGCTTTAAAATGTGTTTGAGTTGTATTCCTAAATTACTTACACTATTGACAAATTATTAGCATAAAATTAAAGAGACAAGTTCAGCCGTTATAATAATTCTAATAATTCATTTAGGAATTAAGAGAAGAGATTGCAATGCAATGCAAAATTTGTCCTTTAACCTTTCATAATGCTGTAAGAAATTTTTCAATTAAAAATGACCTCATGTGAATGCATTTATTAGCCAGCATCGTCATTAATTCCCTTCCTTATCTGATAACTTTATCCGCCGTTCCTCACTTCATCAGTCACCTTTCTTTTGGTTAAAGTTCAATTTTATAATTTACATGGATTTTAAACAACAATCACCATTGGGACAAACACAGTGACCATTTGGAAATGTCGGCCTTGACCATCTCTGCTTGTCACCGTTCACTCAGGTGAAAGGAATCTGCGGATACTTTGGATCAGCTCTTTCCTTCTTTCTTTCTCCCTCCAAACAGTCCTTATTGGCACCCCTCAGATGAGATCATCAATCGACACGGCTTATCTCTCAGAACAGGTCTGTGATCATATCTATCATCACTGGGAAATACCAAATATGCCCTGAAGAAATTTTCGATCCAAATGTGGGAACCGAACCTCACTGTATTTCGTGCTGGAAGCGAGGAATTACGCCTTGAACCACTGACGAAGACTGATACTTCCGACAAATTGAAAATTTTAAATTAATTTCGGATCAAAAGAAATATGTAAGAAAAATAGTTTGACATATTATCATTGAAAATTCAATAAAACAAACACTATCGATTGGTTACTTCTTTCATTTTCCTAATACTCTCCAAATAAAATGAACCTTAATAAAATCTATCCGATCATTCCATCACTCTCCAATTTTAATTAACTCCCACAATATCACCACCATCACTGTTATCATCACCAAATACCAACAACAGCAGCAGCAATGAGGTGACAGTAATGAAGGATATCATTTATTTTTATCCCATCGGCGCCTCTCTAATACTTTTGGATTCGTCGCCTTCATATAATTTACGATGGTATCGTTAATTACATAAAAACAGTATTTACAGTCATCTCTGAAGAGGTGTCACACACATACACACAAAACGAAAAGTCTCTGAATTTCCGGTATGCTTAACAATTCCTTTATATCAACGAATTATCATTTCTATGATTGCTTTTAAAATGAATGCCTTAGTATCTCATTTCGAGTACCATGAGGCTAAGATGGAATTAAGCGGAAATTGATAGAGTTGAATTTGAAGTGTGCTGAATATAATCGACTTCTTGATAAGCAAGAAAAGTTTCATTCTTTCCCTTTTCTGGCATTTTATTACGAGAATAGGCTAAAATAAATTCCACTTGAACTAAGCACTTTTGTTTACATTGCAAACTGTATCAACAAATCTTAACATTAATCCAATTCATATAATCCGATTTGTTCATTTATTCGCTTCTGGTCAGTTCATCTCATTTTTAGCTTTACTGTAACCTTTCACCTTTATCTCACTTGTACCTTTCACAATGCATAACTGTAAAATTGTTCCAATTGAATTCCTTAATGGGATAGTCTTTAATCATGAAAATATAAAAATTCAATTTGTCATAATAAAGTAATAAAAAAAATCACTTAAAAAATAGGATTAAAATTTCATTGCTTCAATTGATCTTTCATTGAAATTGAATCTTATTTAAACTGAAATTTTAAATAGTGCCTAAAAATGGATCAGAAAATTTGATTTTTAGAACTATAAATTTATTGTTTTTCGAATCAATCAAAAAATAAGTAAAAGTTATCAGAGACTTCGTAAATGACAAAAAAATATGACTAGCCTGGAAACCGAATTTCACGAATTATTACCCTTAGAAAAAAATTAAAGTAAAAGCAGAAACACGAATTCATGATGAAATCAAAAACAGACATAAACTCAAGAGTTTTTTTCAAATTAACATTCTCTTATCGAAGTAGAATTTCAAACAGCTCTCAACAAGCTGGATTACAATTTCGCTTTCTCTTTTCCTGAATAAGATAACATTCCAATAATTTGGAAATATTTCAAATGATGTCATTAGTTATCTGCTAGTTATTTGTTAATTAATACAAATCTCTATCGATTCGAATATCTTCCCATCCTTCCTATCACTCCATCAGTTGATTGCTAATACTGAAAAAAGTAAGGAGGAATAAAACGTTCACTGTTAGAGGAATGGGCTGATATGATTTATTACATTTTAGATGGATTACTCCAATGCACTAAAATACTTATGATAATTATCATCATATCGGTACGTGAGAAAGGAAAAATATAACTGAATCGGTTTGTTTTTTTTTCCCATTCTACCGATATACGACGGCATTTTTCTTTGTCTTCGAAAATATCTAAACTTCTTCTCTCACCGAGTATGATATTTGAGCTCAGCATAGAGTAATCAATTTAAGTTTTTTTATTAAGAAAGCTGAAAAGTCGGATTGGAATGGAGTAATTCTGATAGTTGTAAAAAACTTTTATAACTTTACAAGGTCATCAATGAAATGATAGTATTATGAAAATAATTTGCATGAAATACTACTACCCAATATGGGTTGTCCACCAGAAAGGATATATATTAGCTATGAGGTAATATTTCTGCCAGTTAACTACTTCCCTACTTCTGTTCCATTCAAGTCAAGTCTCTCATATTTCTTCTTTTTTCTCTCATTTTAAAATGAATAATTATTTCGCAATAAAAATAATGCATTTTGTCAATTTATCATTTTGTTAAATTATCAAGTTTTTATTGGAATTAAAATTTATTATCAGCATGATAAGAAATATTAAATGATGAAAGAGGAACATAGCAAGATTATAGCAATTGAAAAACCCAAATCCCATTTTTCCCCTTTCTCTTTCTCTCATTTCTTGATAAGTACTTGAAGATTCAATGAATTTTTTTGAATTCTTTGTAAAAGTGCAAAAAGTATAAAAAGTATTGGTTCGGGTTGGCTATTCACCAAATGGCTATTTTCTCAGCATTTCGAAAGAGTGGAAGAGGAGAAAGGATCATTAACATAGCCATTTACCTTTGTCCTTCCACCGAACTTTCCTCACTGGACGAGTAGCCTCTGTCCTGCACTGTCCACTTCCTTCTCACCAACCGCACAAATCTCTAATTATTCTTTCTTTATCACTCTCTATTCATTGAACCTACCTACTTTTCTTCCATCTGATATTTTAAGTATTGTCATCACAACAATAAATATAGCAATATCTGCTACATTATAGGATAATTTGATGTCATTAATATCTCAAGCAATCAATTAATTAATCGACCCATTAATTTGCTAATTATTTAAATTAATTACTGTGATATTTTTGTCAATTTTTCCTAAACGAAGAGAAATTTCCAAATTTCAGATTAAGAAGCTAATATGTACTATGATCGTAATGAATTTTTGGCAAAAGAAGAAACAAAACAAAATAACTTTAATTGTTTATTTGGTTATTATTTTGGAAATTAATTGATATAATATGCTAATTTCTCCTTGTTAATTATGTCGGAAAACTTGAAATTTTAGCTAATGAAAGGATGCCGAGTGTGAAATGAACACTTCACGCTAATGTACATGCTCTCCATACGTACTTACCTTTCCTGTTAAGTGAAGATAAAATGACAGTAGGCTAACAAATTCTTTAAAGCTCAAAACAAATAGAAGGAACTAATTCACTTCCAAATTCTTAGAGTAATTAAGAAATTCTTCATAAACAAATGTTGACCTTTTTTCCCATCTTTATTCCTCTCTTTGTTTAACTGCAAATTAGTTAAAGTTTTATAATTTTGATTTTACTCCTTTCCAATTTTAATTTGTTCATGAAATATAGGAATAGTAAGTTCAACTTAAAAGTAATTAAACTTTCATTTGTTTGTTATTTACAATCATTCCGGTTCTATTAATATTATATAACCGGATTGATTAACTCTTTAATTGTCGTAGTGAATTTTAATTTCTTAAATAAATTTTTTTCCACTGTTATCAGTGGAAGTAATCAGAAAGATAGACAGAGAATGGTGACAAATTACGCGATAGTGTCAATGTTCCTACTTTGAGTTCCGTTTCTAATTTCATTTATTTAAATATCAGCAAGCAAAGAATTCTTCATTTCATGCAGTTTTCTCGGATTTTCTCTAAGTGACGTGGAAAATCTTTATTCCATCTGACACGACCAAAAAAGCTTTCAATTTCCAAATTATTTTACATTCAAAATTATCGTTGTTCTAACAATTGCAATGAGTCTCTTAAATCTAAGTCTCAATATTTCAAGCTAACATTCTTAGAAACTTCTTAATTTCATTATTGTTGTTCAACAGAGAAAAGCATTCATTGATTTCATTTACACTTTTTATAATGATCTGTTTAAATTAGGTGAAATTTTCGAAATTACAATAAGCGTAACGTAACCGTCTCATCCATTCATCATTGGAACCTAATTTTTAATGGACAGGAAGAAGGTGTGAATGAGAAAAAATAGGTGTCAAATGAGTAATGAACTGTGTTATCATTAACGAGATGCCGACATTTGATTAGCCCTTCTCACCTAACACTTTCAATCAATTCACTTCCCTTACTTATCATTCCCGCATTTCACTCATATCATCTTCGATATGTATTATTATCAGAGTTGGTCGTATTAAAATTTGCAAATGATAAATATGCGGATTGCGTGAACAGTACGTTATTGGTGAGAAAAAATACGTAAAGAAAGATTACATTAGTTGTTGGAATAATTTCAATTAATTATTTGTAAAAAAGACTACAAAGATTTTCAAATAGTCGGTAAAACTACCAAAGTAATATTTGTCCATTCTAAGAAGACCATAATTTCTGTGTAAGATTCCTTTTCCGCCTGCTGGACATGTTTGTTATTCAACTTATTTCTCTTTCTAGCTTATGCTCACAAATTGTTTACAATTTAATGAAACTAATTTTAGCACTGGCTACTCGACCGCTTCCCCATCTTTGTGTTATTATTAACTGCCATATGCTACATTACACTAAACCCTAAATCCATTAACCATTTAATGCCACTTTGAAAATTTTATTTAAATATTTGTTGAACAAACGAAATAAAAGGGGTCAACTGTTAAGATTTTTCAGAAGTAAATTTCATCACATTATGAAGTAAATTGAAAAGAAATGAAACAAAATGCTATTGTTTCATTGAATGGAGAAAAATTCTGCTAAAATGCATAAAATAGAAATCCTCAAATAGTAATTTGACTGTCTGAGTTAAGGCGCCATTGAACTTATGACTGCCTGCGGGGCGTAAATTGTAATTGACATGGAAATGAGTATGGTATTATTGTTGTTGTTGCATTAGTCTAAGACATTAGTCTTACACAAGTGAGATTTCTTTTTTCTTTTTTCTAATTGCACTAACTCCTAATTTAGGCTTGCTAAATTATTTGCATATTTTATTAATAACCAGAAGATGTCCTGTTGATAAATAAAAAAAACTGACACAACTCGTTCAGAAAATTAGTTCTCATTTATTTCTTTGTTTATTGATTTCGAATTATTAATGTATAGTATTTGCGATCTATCCATATTTAATTAAAGTTAAATACTAATTTTAATTCCTCAATTTCCGATACAAAATAAAATGTTGCGAAAAATGAGAGTAATTGTCTCAAGTGTAATTATTCATTAAATTAATTTTTAAAAAGGAAAATTAATATCATCCAGCAACTTCCAAATATAACTATACCAAGATCAAATTAGATCAATTCCTTTTTTCTATGCCTTCATCTCACTGATTATTTCCATTCTAACTGATATACAACAATTTTTTTGCAAAATTTTGTCATCCAATGATTATCCCAAAATTCCCATATTTAATTGAAATTGATCAATCGATAACGATGATGTAAAAGATGGTCACAATATTTGATAGAAATCTAAGTAAAAGTTCGCTCTCTCAATTACTATCGTTAAATTGCATTCATTTCCTTTTCTCATCCATCTATCTTTTACTTTCCTTTTTCCGTCTTTCAGATTCTTTCAGTTTACTGACAAAATAGCTTAATACATATGCAGAAATACATTCGCTCTTACAGTATCACAACAATACATTGATATTATGCAAAGAAAAAAAAGGAAGAAAGGAAGGGCCAATGTGAATTAGAAGAACTTTCAAATTTCCCTCCTTCTTTCCTCTCCTTGGATTATCACTTTTCCTTCCAGTAATCATTTTATCGTCAAACTCCTTGATGTCTTTCTATTCCAAATACCAAATCAATTAATATACATTAGGAAATATTTATTGATTTATATCAAGTCATTATTTATTGACATTAAATTAATAATCTTTCCTTAATTTCATTCTATGACAGTTTGCTTGCATTCCATGGTGATAACATTTTATTGATTATATTATCATTGCTTCAAATTGAGAGGAAAAGATCAATCTTTTCAAAATAAGTATCATTAAATCAGTGAAAGATGGATGTTGTCCAAAATGCAATATGTGTAATTTTCCCATCGATATGTTGTCTTATGCGATCATAAAGAATTTTTCCCTCATTGTTTAGATACTGACAAAACCCAACGGCTTACAAAGTTCATTTCATCCATTTCCACCATCACTCTGTTCATCTAGGTGCTCGCGGGAATTTTCCAATTCTTAATTTTTATTAAAGTGGAATGGAAATTTCATCATTTGATATCTATTTTTCTTCATTCCTTTGATATCTCTAACATGAACTTCTTTATTAACCTTAAAGATGTCATATATTGAATATTATCATGTATTGAAGTATAAATCTGAAAGTAAACCTGCCACTGTCATCACGAAGTCTTATTGAACGTGTAATATTTAAAATTTCTCATAATGGTCATCCGTTTCACTGTTTATGTAGTTATAACGAAAAAAGCGTTTTGTGAAAACAACTATAAAGAATTTTGCTTGAAATGATGGAATAATCGATCATAAGCTAAGCTTTATCAACAAATGAATTAAGTTTTATAACATTTGAATTTGATTTAAAAATATCAATAAAATATTGAAGAATTTGTGGTTTATGAAATGAATTTAGTTTGGGAACTGTAAAATACTTGTTTCTTTGATTGTATTAATTCAATCAACGAAATGTTCATAATGAACTTTCAAATTACAGACAATTCCAATGGAGACCACCTCTTCACTTCGCTCCTCGACATCGCTAGTTGAACAATTTCCTACCTCATCAACCTATAAAAAATTACCTGATAAATTGAAACGAAATGATTATCAACGACGCTCGATTTGGATTCATGCAAAACGTTTGTTTCGTAAGCGATTGCTATCGAAATTAATAACAAATAAATCTTGCAATGTGGAATTGACGCTAAATGTTGAAACGATAAAAGATAGCCAGAAAGTAATATCAGATAGTGATAAAAGTTCAGATTCTCTACATCGAATGTTGGCTCCGGTGTTACTACAGGTTTTTCCTTATCTTGACATCTACGATCGTATACGTCTTCGACGAGTAAGTTAATTTAATAAATTAACTATAATATCATTTACAAATATTTAATTATTTAATAATATTTAAATCATTTAAAAATATTAAATTTATTTTTTTTCAGATGAATGAAATAATAAATAATATCGAAAAGATGAATATTTTTTTCTTAATGATTTTTCAAATAGTTTAAGAAATTATCCTTTCACTAGCTAGCATCAATTTCAAACCAAGTGGGTATAAAGAACAATTAGCCATTTAATTATTCACCTCCAATTAACTTCAAAATCGACACATTTATGTGATGAGGCTCAGCTTCTGATGAATAATCTTCCGATAGCAATCGTCGCCTTTTTTATCAAAAATGTCGTATTTTTACTTAAGCTTTTAATATTTATACTTGAATGACACGAAAATATTTGGTAAGATTTATTGAATGCAACCATAACTATTACTATTTGATAATATTTATTAAATATAATCACAAATGCAATTATTATTCATCAAAAACACTAGATAATAAACGAAATTCATTCAATCAGACGAAAATATTATTATATATTATAGGTGTGTCGTTTAACAGAAGAAATATTTCAACAAAGTTTGATCAGCTTGCCACCGATTAAACTGCAAGGAGTATCATTGGATAATATCGAAATTTGGACTGACCATTCTGATCTTATAATACAACTCTTAATGCCTGAACATAGTTTCGCAAGGAAAACAAATATGAATGATGTAATAGTCATAAAAGATTGGCAGGCTGAATTATTTGTGCAGCGAATTGGTATGACTTTTTATAAGATATAAATGGACTAGGCTATGAAGCCAGGAGAATTATTTGGAGAAGGTTAATTGAAGTTATTAAAATTAGATAATATTTCTGTTTTTGATCAATTCCTATAACAAAATATTTTAGTAAAAGTTTAAAATTCAACAAACACTTCTCTATTTGAATTATTATCATGGAATTCAGTATCATCATGAGCAAAATTTAAACGATGATAATTTCTAGCAAAACGTGTCGATTATATCGAACATCTTTGGTTAGAAACACCAATAAATGGTGAACTGTGTGATGCACTTCTGAAAGAAATTTCAAGAACAGATTTAGTTGAAGGTGGACGATGGCGACAATTGAAAATGGACAAGATGACAATTGTTGGTAGTGATGATGATGATTGTGAAGTGGTCTGTTATTTCAAATTAAAATTTTATTATCTTTCTTACTTTATTTTCTTGGCTCCTTTAAATCTTTTAACTTAATCCTTCCTTGCCTTTTGGAAATTTTCTTAACTTTTTCTTCTTGACATCAGAAGAATTGCATTCAAATTTCAGATATCAAAAGTTATAAATCATTTTTCAACATCTCTTCATGAATTATGTTTTCGCCACATTTGCATGGATTTTGGTTTGTACTGCGAAGAATTTTGGAATGCCATTAAGCAATGCCAACAATTGCGCCAATTTCAATACCAAACATGCCATCTTGACAGCTTTTCACATATGTATCTTCTCGAAGCATTGGACGGAAAGAATCTTATGTATGTTTGATCACTGATCAAAACGAAATTGATCGTTTTGAGAATAAATTGCAAAGGAGAAAAATCAACGAATGAATGCACAGTTATGAAGAGTTCATAAAATCAGATAACTTTCGAAAAGTTACATATGCTCATTACTTTTAGAACACTTGAACTTGGCGGTGTCGAATATCTTACATCATCAATCCTTTCCAAAATATTAGCTAATGCACCGATTCAAAATTTAGCAATTATTTGCCCACATATAAAATTTCATTCATATTTACAAAATGGTATCGAAAAAGTATTGAAAAGGCTTGAAACACTTCTGCTACAGGTATGTGTAGCTTTTATTGTTTCATGACTAATATTTCTTATTTTTTTACATTTTTTAACATATGATGGAAAATTTCACAACAATTTGGGTGTACATACAAAATAACCAAGAATTTGATAGAAGATGGTGGGAAGAACCTTTTTTTAAAGAAAGAAAGAATAAGTATAAATTCTCCTGTGCGCTTATTGCATAGCATTAATGATAAAAATGTCCCTTATCACACTTCATTAGATATAGCTAAAAAAACTGATTCACTTGATGTTGAGGTACACTTAACAAAATCAGCAGAACATTTGGGATGAAGAAAAGATTCGAATTTTAGAAATAAAATTTAAAATTTTTAATAAAACGTGAGATACTTACAGTGCACAACATCATTTGATTTGGATAGCTTAACGGAGCGTGAATGTGTCATTCAAGTATTGGAGCAAATGCCGCCTGACGGTATTTTACGTATCATACATATCAGTGAGAACAACGTTGCCCAAGCAGCAAGAATTATGAGTTATTGGCTTGAAATAGCACGGTTCATACATTTCAATAAGAGTTTGCGTCAATATTTTCAATTAAAAAATTAAAAAATGTTTAATGAAAATTATTAAGCAGAATTTTATCGAGTTAATCTATATTGCTTTTTTTAGAAAAATTTCAATACTTTGGAAAAATTTTTTGATAAATTCAATTTTCCTTTTTAATTATTTCATATTATTTCATTTCATTTTTAATTATTCCATCATTTCATTTTCAGTGAAACGATGAGTAGTGTAAAATTGAAATTATCCGGCATTTCACAAAACCGAATTGATCAAGCTATAGGTCGATTGCTACGAAAATGCAATAATGTCTTCAAAGTAGCATTCAAAGGTTTCTGTTACACTGGGATAAGCTATGAATAAATTAGGGACCAGAAAATGAAAATGATGAAAAACTAAAAATTCAAAAAAAGTGTTTGAAGAAATTTGTTCAAAAACAGAATGGTACCCGGAAATATTGACTTTATTTTTAATAGAAAATAAATACTACAATGCTGAAATAAGTTGAAAAGTATGAAGAAGCAGTAATTCGAAGTTATGTGGTAATCGTGGAAGATTTTCAGGATCATCATTAATGTTAACAAGAGGCAAAGGTAATGTATGCATTCTCGACAAATATATGTGGTTTGGTGAGGATGATGATGATAATGATGAATAATTGATGAATAATTAATTAATTAATTAATTTGCTAATATTGTAAACTGTTGTGTAAATGAATTGATTTTTCTTTTTTTTTGTTGCTTACATAGGACATAATGATTGCATCACATGACATTCAAGTATATTTATCTCAACAGACTGCGCCAAACTAATCAACGAAGAAGCATTTTGCGCTCTCAACTAGTCACATCTATTGAAAATTATCAGTACGGAAATTTTCGAGAAATTGAATTATATTTTCGTGTTTGCTTGTTGATTTCATAGTATCGAATGACAACACTTGCAAATATTAATTTTCCTTTATTTCGCAATTTGGTCAACCGAACGATTGTTCCAACTTTTTCCGTCTCATTATTACAGCAATATTTTGGAATACCGATCAAGCTAAATTACATAAAAGTTATAAAAATTACATAGAGGTCATAAATCATGAAGGTCACACAAAATACTTGTAATTAAATGATAATGATAATTTATAGGACACAGTAAATAAGTGATTATGAAGTAATAGCAATTATTTGATAGTATTAAAACATATTTGTTATCATGAGAGTTTCCAATAAAAGAGAAAATGAGAGAAGAAATGACAGATTGTGCTATGATGTGCTTAGGATAGTGTGGAAAATCGATCCGTTGAAAGAGTTTGAAGCTGAGGCTTCTCGTCCATCCATCCAACAATGAAATTTCGATGGAACTTTCTGGAATCTTCTCATTCCTTTCTCAAATTTATTTTATGAGCCAAATTTGATTCTTCAATTCTTCTTCTTCTTATTGTTTTTATCAATTTAAAATATTTATTTCTTATTTAAAAATTTTTTTCCAATCAATACAGAACAAAAAAAACTTGCATTATGATTTCCGATTATAATTTCTTCTTTACCAGTACATATTTTAGTTTCTTAATAAAAAAATCGAATAAGTATCGAAAACGCAGGAATGAAATATTGTTATGATGAAATAAATGATCATAAATTAAGACTATGAAAAGGAGAATGATCGATTTGATGATATCATCTAGAAAGGAAAATTTTTTTTGAAATGACTGCTCCAATAATAACATTATTGTTTATTGGATTGAGTTATAGTTTAATAATTCGATTCTTGTATGTTTTCTCTATCATTTTCGTTTATTTTTAATTTTAATTTACGATAAACTTTGAGAAATTTTTCTCAAAAACAAAGAAAAATAAAATAAAATAAAAATTCAGATGTTAGCTAGTAGTTGCATAATTAAATTTTAATTTTTTAAATTGAGATACTTGACAATTAATTATTCCTTGCGACTAATTTATCAATTTAGCTTGCTACTGGATATAAACAAACGTGTTTACAATCATACACCTGGCTTGTGTCGATTTCTTCATACATCCGGTGGAACAATTGGTATTAATTAATTTATGCTTATTCTATCGTTCCATTCCTTTTTTTTATTTTTTATCAAATTACCTTAAATTGATAAGTTAATTTAGATTAATTCAGCAAATGGTTCTGCTGGTATGGTACTTATTCCGGAATTGAATGTTGCACTGATAACAAGTGGATACGCAAGAAGTCGAGACGTTGGGAATATTACCGGCGCAGTATTTCTGTATGATTTCATGGATAATAGAAACTATGAAGCAAAGAAATTGAGAATTAAAGGATTTAATTTGGTAAGTTAAAATTTAATTTTTAATTAGTAAATGAAGCATTATTGTTGGGAATTAACTCAACGGAAGTTATCAAATTTAAGGATAAGATTACGAAAGTAAAGCTTACTTAGTCTTCTAGTCGTTAACTTTAGACTGAATGGAACAATTGGTTCGGAATCCTGAGAACTGGAAGAGGACACAGGATCATGTATCTTCTTCAAAATTTGAATCGTGAAATCATTGTAAAACAAATCAAAATTTTGGGAATAGTTTTCATCATGCACACTAATTTAATTCTTTATTTGCTAGAATTTTAACAAGAAATTTCTAAAATAATTTATTAAAAGGTGTATTGAAAGCTTTTTTGGAAAAGAACTGATATCCTTGTCTTATTCATTAAATGACTCCAAAATTAGTTTATCACTGAAATAAAGTATTAGCAGCGAAAAAAAAATTGTGAACTTTTGCAGCAATATTTCATTCCATATGGAATTGATGTGTATGCAAGTAGAGGCCGAATAACTGTTTACATCACTAATTCTTATCAGGGCAATGATACGGTTGAAGTCTTCCAACTCGATCATGATCATCTGCTTCTTATTCATTGGAAAACAATTAATAATGATAAATTTCGAAAGTAAGCTATATCCCTAGTAGTTCATCCATTTATTTTTTCAGCAAATACCTTATCAGGTCGTCTCCTCCAATTCAATTAATATTTCAAGTTCAGTTTAGCAGATATAACCGTCGTTGGCGCTGATCGATTTATTGTTACCAATTATGTTTACTGTCGAGAACATTGGATGCAAATTGTTGAATTTGCTATGCAATCATCTTTCGGTTCCATTGTCTATTATGATGGCCGACAGGGAAACTACCTTGAAAAGTTTTTCATTTTCTCTGAAGAAAAACTAATAGTAGTATTTGAGCACTTGACTCAGCATTTATTCAACGAATCAAATAACATTCATTTTCTTCCTTTGTTTCAACGTAAAACCTGCAAGTTGTTTTCCAGTCATTAATTTCTATTAAATCATTTTTTTTTACCTGCAAAATTTACATTTGTTTTATAATATATGTTTATTCCTGTTATTTAATTAAAATTTTTCCATTAGATATTTTCCAACACCAAATGGAATTACTATAAATAAGCAGCTAAATCGACTGTATGTTGCCAGTACGATTAATGAAGTGAGTTGATAAATCTTCCTGATATATAAAAATTGGAATTATTTATTTATATCTTAATATTTATTTTTACATGAAAAAATTATTAATAAGATAACAATGATATATATTAAACGATACAAAATATTAAGCAATGAATCAACCGATGAAATAAATCAATTTCAGTTTAATTAATGTTCCTTCACTTATTATTTTTCATTCAGTTCATACGAATATATCACCTACGGCAAGATATGTCAGTGATATTCGCAACTGAAATCCCACTTCTTTCATCACCGAATAAATTATTCATTGAAACTGATACTGGAAATGTATGGGTAGCACTTCATCCGGTATTATATAAAGCTCATAAACACATACAAGATCCGGTAAATATGCAACAACGATCGCCGTCCCAAATACTTCGCATACGTTTACAGGTCCAAATTCTTTCATTTAATTTTAGGACTATAAACAAGAATTATGTTCGTCGGTGTTTGTTAAACTTTAGCGATTAATTAAATTAATAATTATATAGAAAATTTTCAGGAAAATGACAGCAGTTGGGTGATAACAGAACCGTATGCAAATGATGGTGCAACAATATGGGGATCATCCTCAGTTGTATTTTATAAAAATTCTTTACTTATTGGTAGTTTATTTGGTCGTACATTGCATTGTGATATTAATACTTCTCAAATTGTATAAGAGCAAAATTGATGTGAAATTAACTGGAATGATTAATGACTGAATACGACTCGAGTACGAAGTAATCAGATATAGTCCTGATACAAAATTACCGGGTATGCTTTTGACAAAATTCAGAACTTAAAGTCAATTTAAATACCACTTCAACTGTTTGAAAAATGTCTCTAGAAATACTAAATCTGAAATTATCAATAGGTTTTAAAGTATTTCTGACTTCGAGATGACTCGAAAACGTATTACGCTAATTGGAAATCTTACTGGTTAAATGATATTAATTCGCTTCCTTTTTGCTTTCTCTTTCATATTTTTCCTTTTTAAGAAGTATTTCTTTTCCAATATTTTGTTTCTCAAAAAGAAGTATGGCATTTTCATTTTTACAGGAATAGAAACTGGTATAAAAGAAATGGTATATAAAAATGTATTAATCAAAAATGAAATCTTAACAAACAGAAAATGAGACCTGATATCTAATAAAGAGAAAAAGAACACGGAGAGACAAAAACAAACGAGACGGCATAATATGATATATTCGACCGATCTCAAATTATACTACATTTTACTTTATAGCCGTATTACAAAAAGAATTGTCGTAAACTTCTTATCACCTCAATTATGACTGATAAGACTCTAAACACCCTCGCATATTTTTCTGCCAGATGCTTGTTCGGTCGAGTAAATCATCTAAAATAATTGTAGAGTGTTCAATAATAATTATTCAAGTCTGTATTTCGAATATCTTTTACTTTTAGCTTAACTACTTGATTCTTTCCAGAACTGCGCAAATTTCAACTGAAACATTAACTGATAGAGAAATCGTATCATATTTTGTTTGGAAATGTAACGGTAAGATCGAGAAGAGAAGGAAAAGAGTTATTGGGATATGTTCAAAACAATTATTTTAAATTTAAATGTTAGGAAACTTCTCAAAGTTTTCAGAAAAAATGAAACTTTTGCCATTTTGATTTAACGCAAAACCGTACTTTCATTCTATGAGTTAATCAGGTTGAGCAAGTGGATGAGAAGCCACCGATATTCGCTTGTCGACATAAGGATGAACTTGCTTGCGACGATTGTACAGAATCAATCCCAGGTAAACTGGTGCTGGATAATGAATTCTGCGACGAAGCTATAACTGCCGATGGTAATGTCGCAAGTCTACTATGGGCTGTAAATGCACTTCGTCGTAAGTTCGATCCAATTAAATTTGGCGCAGTTGGTGCTACCGGCAGCTTTTGTAATGGAAGCCCTCTAACGTTATTAGATAGATGGTCTGAAATAATCATGAAATAATTTCATAATAAACCATAAACTAACATCCACATATCTCACCACAAATATTAGTTGGAATTGAAAACTAACCATGGTCTTCATGGGAGGTCAGGTTTATTCTTCCATTCTATCATGATTACTTTTATAATAAGTCTCAATATACAATTTCAAAATTTTTTAAGCAGCAAATTCAATTCAAACCTCAACTTACCGTCAGCAATTGCAGTTACAGCGACCGCAGTAGCTGCAGCAACAGCATTCGTCGCAATCATTAGCGGATTTCTCGTTAACTGATGCGACGAAGCTGGTGATAAACTACTGGACGGGAAACATGGTGCTCTCATGCTAATAGTATCGTTAATGATCGTATCTGATTGCTGCAGCTGGTTACTTGAATGAGTTAACGATAGTTGGCTTATTGCTAAGGGGTTGAATTCGGGTGAGCCTGGTGGACGAATATGTGTTCGCATATGACGCGTTATCATATCGCGCCGACTCTAAAAAAAGAATAGCACCGTCGATTACCTATTTTTTTTACTTTTGATTTTTAAAAGTGGATTGATAACGAAAATCGAAAAAAATGACTAACTGTGATCATTACGTGTAATCAAACGTACTTACGGCGGCGTAGTTGCATTGAGGACATTGATATGGCTTTTCTCCTGTATGGGTTCGTTGATGTGTACTCAGGTGGTCACTCCTTGAAAATACTTGACCGCAGACTTGACATCCATAAGGTTTAATGCCAGTATGCAATCGCATATGTCTAAAAGATAATGTAAATCCCGTTCTACATCCATGCAGTGCCCACATGAAGCATCCGTGTAATTCCATGTTACGGTCCATGTGAGATTCACATTAAGCGTCCACCTAAGGTTCACATTAAGTGTCAATGTAATACCATCCCCGGTAAGTGTAATAGTGATATCCTTCTACTTTGCATGACATCCAAAAGATTAAAAAGGTTATATACCTGGTCAACATATCGCTCCTACCAAATGATTTGTTGCACATCGTACATTTATGGGCTTTCGATAAGCCATCTTTTCCAGCAATCGAAGCTGAACGATCACGATGACGTGAAGCAATATGCTTCGCAAGCCTATCATGCAGTGCAAATGCCTTAAAGTACATGTTAATAAAGCGAACAGTTTACTTTGTCCTAGAGATGATGAATCCGATTTCTTGAACTGTTTTTCTTCTCAATATAATTCGGTAAATTAATAAATTTTCCATTATCTGATAAATTAATAGTGATATAACAATTATTCGAAGTATAATCATAAGTAATAAAACACACTTGTCCACAATGCTGACACACGTAATTTCCAAAAGTGACATCTGATTCTGAGCGGCTTCTTCTCCAAAATGTCCCAATCTGAAATCGACACTTTCTCTAGCACATGACCATAAAATATTGACAAAAAAGATCAAACAGTCATTGCTGTAAAATGTATTCAGTGCAACAGATCTATGATATCGAGCTATCACATACACATTGCTCGCTATTATCACCAAATATATTGCCAGTCTGACAACTTTGTGACTATTTTTTTCCTTTTCAAACTTGTTAAAGAAGGAACTAACCCTAATCGGTCCAAAACTGCTTTCCATTTTAGGTGAATTAGTGCCTCGTGTCATTCCACGAGGCATATGATCTCTAGTTTGTGTTAACAAGCATGCTCCTCCCATCTAAAATGAATTTAAATTAAAATTATTATTATCATCTAAATGCTATTAGTGAGTTACAAAATGCTAAATTTATGGCAATAGATAGAGTACGGATTTCATTTTGCAAGGACTTCAGTTACTGATGTAATATGAAAAATCATTCATTTATATAATTAAATATTTAAATGATAATGCTAGTAATTGAAGTAAATAAGTAAGAAAAATAATTTTAATTTGATAATGAGTAATAAAAGAATCAACTTACACCAATTACAGCGGGGCTACGAAATGATGATAACGTGCTTGAATTCTGATACCAATGATTACGCCAAGTGAGAAGTTGATGCTGCATCCAAATATTGAACTGTTGTTGACTTCCAAACGGTTCACTGGACGGTAAAAACGGCTGTAACATCTATCAATAAAGTTCATTTTTATTTTCTCTGATCACTTTTAAACTTCTGAAGCGCTTCTATATTATGCTGAATTTTTGATGTTATTACATTAAATTCTTGAAAAAATTCTTAAAATACAATTATAATGCATTGTTAAAAAATAAATAAAAAGATGATATTTAGATGAACAGCAAAAATTACAAGTGATAAAAATTCATCAGTTCGAAGTTTATACTTCTTTTTGAAGCATCCTTCTTATTTCACTAACTTTTATAAGCGAAGATTGATACAATATGTGTTAATTTGAAACACAATATAATTTACTTGTTTTGATTGTAATTCAATAGTTGATTTCGATAAGCTATCACCAGTTATCTCCTCTTTACCCAACGACCATGTAGCATTCTTCTTTCCTAACTCTTTTGATTCCTAAATTATATCAACTTTTTTACATTCCGTTTGATCATTAAAGAAGCAGAAATATCGATTTTTCACCAAAAAAAATAATTATTAAAATAAAATTCTTCTTAAAAAAAATTGATATTTCATTATTTTATTCCTCTGAATTCAAATTTCAGGATTTTTATACAGATAAAAAATCTGTAATTTATGACTGACGGAATTAAGCTAGCAAGTCAAAAATAACAATAGTACGTAAAACTTTTGAATAGTATTAAAAATAATAAAAATCCTCTTTTTCTTGCTCTTCCTCATCTTGTTTTTCATGAATGCAAATTTTGCTACAAACCTCTATGAGACTAACTGTTGTCTCTGAATTAGTTGGATAAAGAGTATTGGTGAAAGAAATATACTGATTTGGTTGACGCTTCTGGACTTTTTTATCTTGTTGCTCTTTTTCATACTTTTGCAGCAATCGTTTCTTATACTGACCTGATGTGGATGATAAACGACGTGATGTTGCCGGAATCTAAAAATTTTCAAATTTATTTCTTAAAAATTTCAATATTTCTTATGATAAAACATTGAAAAGATGAAAGAAGATTGAATTATCGAATTAACTCTAAATACTCTTAAACAAAAGAACTTTTAACAGTTACTGATATGGTAGATTGTCCAAAGGATGTATCCATTTCTTCATTGTTTCCGTTCGCTATCACTTCACCATCCGAACGACTTCGTTCTCTGAAATGCTGTTCAATGACTTTACAGTAAATACTTTGATGGCGCAAATTTTAGTGTCATGTTAAAAATTGAATGAAATTTCCATTGATATAACCAATTATCGCATACGTAATAATTACGTTCACATGATGGTTCAATTTCCATAACAAAGCATTGTCAATTATTTGAAATGGAAATAAGAAAAACGAACCTAGATTGTAAATCTAAGTTTGACTCTGGTACCAAAAGATGATGACTAATATCAACACGACCTGAGAGTGAACTGGAACTTCGAATTGTATCAAAGCTAAAAATTTACTGTTTGTACAAAGTTAAATTAATTAATTAATTGCATGTAACGACTGTTATAGTAAAAGTAAAAAATGAGAAAATGGAAGGAAAAAAATATTTTACTTTTTAGTGGACAGTAACCGGAATTGAAATCAAAAACCTTATGAATGAATTACTTGAAGTGCAACGATTGCATTGAGAGTAATGGTGAAAGAGCAGGCGATGCACCTGTACCACACGCAGATAGTGGGGTTTCCGGTGGTTCCGTACAATCACTAAATGGACTGAACGGTGCTGGAGAATACATACAAGGTGAAAGAAGATCCTTAGAGCAAATATCCGAATCTCCATCACCTTCAAGACTGAAATTTCGTTTTTATCATGAAGGATTTTCAAATTCGAATTATCTTGTACAAAAATTTTCATAGCTAAATATTTCTATCTTTTATTAATCAGTTACTAGATTTAAAGCTCTGTCTCATTTTCAATTTATAATCAACATTCTAATCACATATCAAATTCAATTTCAATGTACACTAGATGGCGCCAATTACCACAGAAGTAGAAGAGATACATGAAATATTACTAATAATACAATACATTTAATATTTAACATATTATGTCTTGAAATATATTCTTTTAGAGTCATGTCATTTATATCTATATTCATATCCTCTATATATATATATATATATAAAATGATGTATGCATATAATATATTAAAACCATATCAAATAAGTGATATATATATATATAAAATTTTTATAATGAATGCGAATCGCTTATCTGATATAATTTTCTATGCCTATTTTTTATTATAATGCAATAAATAAAAAAAAGAATGAAAGGAAATAAACGAACCTTGACTTTTTGCTATCCCTGAAATTAGTCCAACATGGACTTAAACTGCTCGGTGCTAGACTTATTGAACTTCGAGGACTGGATCCTAAATCACTTGTGGTAGCATATGGACTAAGTGGTGATAACTTGTTTAGGTTCATCGCTGTCAGATAATTTGTCGTTAGCTACAAAGATTTTTTTTGCTTCAATAATATATTAATTTAAAATTGATCTGTTAACTAAAACGAAATTCTGCTCATTATGTTTGGTGGAAAAGGCGACTTGGCTTTTTATTCCTGTATTCTTTTGCTAGAATTCCGTCTATTTTTCCGCAGCTTTAAATGATAAACTGATGATAAAATGAGTCATCTCTTTTCAATTTTTTTTGTTTCAAACGAAAAATTTCATCAAAAGTTAATAACAAAAATGAACATTTTAAATTAATCTTACTACGCTTATTCTTTCCATGGCATCTGCATTTAGTGGACGAGGACGCCGTAAGCGTGAACCACCTGGACTTGTAGGTGACGATGGCGCACTTGGACCTTGCTCACAGATTACTGGCGCAAACTGCAACATTTTTGCTTTAGACTCTTCAATTTCATATTCTTCAATATATGTATTATAAATTATCATAATTTATACCAAAATGATACCTATAAGCTACATTAGGATGAAGCAGCGAAGTTAAAATTATCACAAAATCATTTTTAAACGAGGACTGACTTAGTATAAATGTTCCGTATTGGTAATCATAATAAGTGTGATCTACTCATTAGTGATTTACTGTTAGATTTAAAGCAAACAAAGTGAATGAGAGTAAGCTAAATAATCAAAATATAAGTGGGATTAAAAGATGTAGGAGATGAATGTGAAGAAATACCTGAAATATATGCGTCCTGAAGATTCAGAAGGAAAACTTCGTATTAAGAAATTAAAATTTCGGACTAAATTTAGAAACTCGCTTTTGAATATTCCGCAATGCATAATATATACCAAAATGATATAAAATGTTGTACAAACTCAGCCACTATTCCCCAAAATTTTTTGAACAAAATTATGTTCAAGTCAAAAAGGCAAGTCAATTAAAGATTAAATGATAACTGCTGATGACTGATGAAATATGACCGATTGAGATTTATAATTACTTGCACATTGTTACTTTCGAGCAACGCTTCACAGAGGAAGAAAAAAAGTATACTGCCGGGAGGGACGAGTGATTTGTAAAATGTATTGAAGTAATTTAAGAAAAGAAAGAGGAATGACAAAAGTGATATAAAATTAAAATACTTCATCAGGGAGTACCTTCATTTTTTTCTGAACTTTTCAAGTTTAATTAAATAAATAATCCAAACCTAATAAGATACTATGAGCTTCTTTAATAACGAGCAATTAGATATTTTGAAACGCGAATGAAAGAAAGAAGTAAGTAAGTTACTTCACTGAAAGTTAAATTTAAAATTAAATAATTACAAGTGTGGTGAGTCTTTCTAAGCGATACAGAAGATCAAATCAGAAATTTAGACGAGAAAAAAAATCTTCACGGATATCAAAAGTTATCAAAGACTTGCTTGCAACGTTGACCTATTATCAGAATCACCACCAACCGTTGGTTCACAGATAATCGTCGTCTTATTGCCTAAATAAAGTAATTGAACTCGATAATACAGAATTATCACACATAACGCATATAATGACAACGAAGATTTTTCAGATAATTAAATGACCAGCATGCATTACTTTCATAAATGCACGTGAACGATCTAAGAATAAGATTTAAAATAATTTATAGTGATGTTCTAAAAATTCAATTAAAGAAAATAAACGAACAAACCCGATGGAAGTCTAATTGTTGGTCCATCAAATGCTAACGATGATCTATCATTAGTTGGAGAGTTTGATCTGGGAGATACCAGTAATGTCGTAAGTGGTGGAGATAAATATGCTGCAAATAAATGTTGCAATAATATTTGTATGAAATGATAACATTTTTAAACTCAATAGCTCTTTTATCAATTAAAATTGGGCTAAATGATCAAGTCCTTCTGTATCGTTTGAAAAAATAAATAAAACTTAAAATGATAAAAATCGCGGTAAGGTATAAAATAAATTAATTCCAGCAAATAATATTACCATCATTGATAATCCTGGCTTGTTATAAGAAATTTGAAAAAGTTATATCAAATGGAAACATTCTTTTATCACCAGATTATTCATTTACCTTCTTCCTTTTTTCATAAATATTATTTGTAAAATCTTATCGAATTAAAAATTTCCTTTTTCTTTTTTATGGAAAGCTAATATATGTATTAAATGTTAGAATTGACCAAATTACAAATTCGAAAATTTAAAAAAGAAAAACTTACAAGTAACGGATTTGATCGAATCACTATTATGCATACCGTCACATATATTCTTACTCGTCATTCTGATCTTTTCTGCAAAAGTCAGAAATTTAGTGATGTTTTTCTACTATATTAGAAAGATTTCTCGGAAACTAAAGAGAGCAGAAGGCAGAAGATTTTATGGGTGGAAAAATTTAAGCCTATCTTTAGCTAAATCATTCCACTGACTTAGAAGTTAATATTTCTCACAGAGAAAGTAAATAAAAGACTGGGGAAAAAATCCAAATA
>JABVXU010000135.1:0-128343 GCA_013365365.1 Cruorifilaria tuberocauda | reverse complement strand
CAACAACAACAACAACAACAACAATATTGCTAATAATAAGCAAATTATATTAAAATGCCATCTGTTAGCAAGTAATTTCCGGTTAAAATTTTTAAATTGCCATACCAACGCTATTTATGTTGCGGATGAACTAACAAGAAAGGTATTTATTGCTCTTGAAACGTCTCAAATTTTCAGAAAATATTCATCAAAATTTAGATTTTGAAGAATGAGTCATACCAGGACTGCAATGAATATATTTTCATTGATAAATGTTCATTTTTCTTATTATCTCGCATTGAAGTAAAAGTAATGTAGTAATTTTTCAATATAATTAACAATAAATTTTTATCACTTTTAATGATAATTTATATACCTATTGTCGATAGTCATTATTATTAACATTAATCAAACACTTAATGCAGTAACAATATTTGACATTTAGGAAATTAACACATAAATTGCTTTTTCAATCGGTGTTCGATTTCAAAAACTAAAGGAAATTTAGAAGAAATTATAAATAGGACATATGTAGAAGTTGTATATATGTTGTATATATTTTTGTTTTTTTTTTATTTTCTTTATTGCAGAAGATATCACATCTCAAACCATTAAAAATTCATAATTCTTTTGATAACTAAATTTGTCCATCACGCGAAAGCAGAAAATTAAAAATGACCAGGATTCTTGTCACTACGACAAAGAAATAGCTCACATTTGTGCTTATGTTTGATCAGCAAGAGAAATTACAGAAAAGAGAATTGATGTTCAAATAATAAGATATGCTTCCTTCAATAAAGAAATTTTTTTTGAATTTCATAAATCTGAAAGCAACCTTACAATGAACAGTTAGAAATGAAGTTGAAGATGAATTACTGATGCTTAGAATTATTAATTGATTCATTACGAGAAATTCAGCTTTCTTATTTAAAATATCCTAATATTATTTACCACATCGACGATAATCGACGATATGGTAGGTAATAGTAATTTTCTTATATAAGTTCTCTCACAGCAGGACGACTCAAACGCACGATCATTTAGTTTTTCTTTCCAATTTACAATCACATTATCTTATCTCAATTAGAATAAGGTCTGTGTTCGATTATTCAAAATTGATCAAAACCAAAAAATATATTATATAATTTTAACTGATATTCGCATGGAATCACTACTATAAATCCAATTCATTTTTTGAGATGAAAAATTATGAAAAGGAAAACTGACGAATTTAAAATTTGCAATATTTGCCCATCAATCAATAATAAACATGCTTCGAATGGATTTGATAGTAAGGAACCGAAGGAATGAACTGGAATGCACGTTGAAATTGTATGTGCGGAATTGTTAAGTAAGATGAATGGAAAGGAACGAACCGTATCACAACAAGGATAGCTCAAAAGCATAGCTGTATTGGAATAATGCGATGGCGGACCTCGTGATCGATAATACAAATCTGGGATCGACAACGGTCCTTCTGGGAGGGGCATAAGTTTCGTTCCTGTTTTTCTGATTACTAAAAATATGCATGAAATCATCACTGCTAAACATTAGAACGAAGACAAATTTAAATAAACCGACAAATCTTAAATATTGAAACTACCTAAAACTCTTAATATAAAAAACTGAAATTCACCGCGACTAGATGTAGTAATATTTTTTACAAAATTTTCTATGAATTCATTGCTGTATTAAAATTTGGTTACGACTACTTATTTTATGATTGGAATAATTTTAAAAACTTTCTTAGAAAGTATTATTTCGAATCACAAAATGAATTCTTATATGTACTTATTATATTTTCTAGCAAGAAATCTTGCATAACTCCTTAAAAATATAGTTGTGATAATTCACATGAGAATATGCTTTTTTAAGTATCGGAAGAACTTGATTTAAAGGACATGACTTGTAATATTTTTATGATTTAAAATTTAAAATGAAAATATCAGCGTTCTGATATCTTATTGTTAAATTTTACGATTTTATTTGATCCATTATTATAAAATATGAAGTGTACAACTGTTTAACCGCTGCGAAATTGTGATACAGAGTGAAATCTTTACGAATTTCACAATGCTCTTATCAATCATTTTGGAATGAATGAAATCGTAAACACCAGAAAATTTGATTCTGTGAAAGATCCACTTCTTCACCTGCTTCAATCTAGCCACATATTTTAGTCCACTTTAATTTAACGGCTTGAATTTTTGAAGAAATAAAATAAAAGCATTCTCGGAAGAACCATATTTGTGGTAGCAACTAAGAAGAAACGAGTGAAAAGAAATAGCAAAATGGAAAAGTTCGTTAAACCAACTGGGAGTAAGGATAAGGAATCAAATTGTGGAATACGGCATTTCATTCCTCCGTCCAAGCTCTTCTGAATTTTTCCCTTGCGATTTCAGCTTATCTATTTTCCAGTCAACAAATTAATGATATGAGAATGATGGTGTTATTGCTATACGTTTATATGTCATTGGCTAGCTGAATCACCAAAGGATGATTCCCGCCAATAAATAATATTTTTATGCTTGAGAAGTGAAGTTTTTTGCTGAATATTTTCTGAATTCATTAAAGTTAGTTGTTTTTTGAAATTTGAAAAAAATGTCAATCATTTAAATTATGAAAACAACGGAGTAATAGGCGAGATTAGATGGTAAACGTGTGCAGGATAAAGGTTAATGAAGGCTGATTTAAAAAATTTTTGACTGAAAATGGATAATAAACTTATGGCGATGGAAATGTTAGTTAAGAAATGTTACGTTTTGGGAAGAAAAATGATTCGTTCGTATATCTCTTTCAATGTTTAATAAAATGAGCAGCATTTAAATCAAAATCAAGTTGAAAAAAATTAAAAGATGCAGTTTCCATCCCGATAGTTGAAACTTAGAAGGAAGAGAAGCTTAAATGAAACATCGAAACTGCATCGTAGCAAGCAAAACAACAGACTGTAGATCTGTTTCCATGTATCATCGCTCTTATTAGCTTTCCTGATAAGTTACTAATTAATATAAGTGTCAAACATCTCCATTACCTCTTTGTAATACTGTTCCCAACAGTTATTATCAATCTCTTTTGCCGCTTGAGCTAATATTCTCATTGTTCTTCCTCCTTGCTCCTAATGTTATCTTATTCTCATGAAGCGTTCGACGACTCATTTCGCCGGCTGCGTTAAATAATTCTTATCTATCACAAGTGAAATACAGTAAATAGATGACACAAGTTGTTGTAGTTGTAATAGAATGGGGGATGATAGCATGGCTAGAAGTGGGGTCAAATGTTATGAATCTTAGATGAGAGAAAGGAAGAAGGTGAATGTATATGTATGTAATGCTTATGTATGTAACATGGCGTTATAAAGTGATGAATTCAAGGATTAATAGAATGAATATAGGATATTCAGTACTACTTCAGGATAGCAATTATGACTTCAGCATCGGTGCCCTCAAGTTCGGAAGGTCACGATGAGGATGTCTTTGAAATTGAAGATTTTACTATTGTTACAATCAGAGAAGGTTTATGTGCTGAATTGGAGCAGTTACTGCGTAAATGGAATCTTTGTGGTGACAGCTGCAACAGTTATTCCTTTACAAAGGTATGGAAATGTCAGTTATATTCTCAGTAGAATTCTGTATAGTGAGTGCATATTCTAGACAGAATTGGCGGAATGTCAGTGGGATTCGAAATATGAAAAGATTACGTACGGTAATAATCATTTGATTGTTACCTATTACTGGCCGAAAAATCTTCAACGAATAGAACGAACAACGAAGTCAAATGTAATTAATATGGAAGCTTCGGATTCTTTTCTAACCAATGCTGCGCGACTGTTTTGGTCATCTGAGACAGACTTCTGTCCAGGATCCATTATTTGCAACCAAGTGAGTCATAAAAATTTGTGAGCATTCGGTATGTATGATTTAAGAAGAAACATCTGCAGTAATTATTTGGTGCTCTTGGTATTGCTGATATGGGTTTGTGATTATTACAGTTTGGGGTCCTCGAATTCATTTTACTGACACCGTCTGACTGGCATTTAGACAAAGTGTCGAATGAAGACCAGCTACGAGGGTTATTGTCATCCATCACAGAATCTGCTGGAAAAGCTGGATGGTATGTTTTGATATCATACAGTTGTGACCTGTTTTCTCTTGAGTTCATGACTAAAGAATCATATCGCAGAACTGTGCATATTAAGTGGTGAGGTGTCAAGAAATGCAGTTGTTTTGAATTTTTCTTTTATTCTGTGTCAGAATTCATCGTAATCAATGATTTGTTCAGTTTGATGGCTTCTAAAAGTACGCTTTTAAAAGCATCCAAACATCATTTAGTGCTTTACCAATATTTGTACAATACGGCGAAAGAGAACGACAACTTTATTTCGGTGTCTGTCAAAATAACTCCATGCGCACTAATTTCGAGTCAGTTCACCAACGTCGAGGTCACCCGTTAAGATGTCATTTATCGGGATGCTTAGATATCTTTAGAGAAACTTTGGTGCGTTTTATCCATTCCTTATTTGTTTAAGTTTAATTTTCGATTGAAAGATGTGCAGGTTGTTGTTGTGCAGAGCTGATTAATTTTTGTTTCAGCAGTCTTCTTTAATGGATGAAGAGAATTTACGAATATCTATGCAGTTCGATTATATACTTCAAGTGTGTCTCAAGTTACTGCGTGTTATAGTTGAAATTATTTTTCAAGACCATGCTTACTTTTCGTAATGCAAATTTAAAGTATTCGTTTTCTTTTAAGGATAAGCCCTGTTATGCATTTTCTAAAAAAAATATCCTAACTGAGGAAGAATTGATACCAACAGAAGACACAAGCATTATTGATATTTCTCATCTTCCGTTTGGTGCTACTACAGATGCAATTGAGTAAGTTCAGCTCTAAATTTTATGCCCTCAGAATGGTTTAAAGCTGTTTATCAGTACATGTTTTCAATCTTTCATTTATCGTTTCAGGGAATTTGGGCTGTCAGCGATTTGGTCAAATATCGAAAGAGGGGTTGCTGTGGAAGAACAGAACTTTTCCAATTTAGATCCTCAGAGAGCCTTAACATGGAGTGCATGGGTTTCAATACACAAGAATACGCCATGTCTTATGAGTAAGTTGTAATTTTAGGATTTGTAGGTTATAAAGCTTCATCAGTTTCTATTTTTTGTGGACTTCTAGAAACCACTCTTTCGAAATTTCTCATGTTCAACTCATTCTTTTCATTTTTCTTTATTGAAAAACTTGCCAGAATAAGCATTATCCTTCAAATGTTACATGATTTTGAGGAATACAGCGTTTCAATGTAGCTTCTTTTAACTTTCATTTTTTGATCAGTTTATTATTCAAAAAATGATGCAGCTATAAGAAATGATGATATAACTCTTCCAATAATAAAAGTCTGCTAATGATCTGTCAAATAATGGGAAGCAGGTAATTATTATATTACTGTTTCTTTAAGGTTCTTGCTTGAGAAAATTGTTAGAAACTGCTGAGTCGCAAGAGGGCTCAAGTTTAGTTCTTCAAAAATGGGATCATTCAAGACAGGATGTAAGTCGAGCATTGTCTTCATTATTATCTCCAACAGTACCAGAAAATATTTCAATCAGAAGCACGGATCGCATTACAAATGAAAATTATTTAGAATCCGTACGTTTATTTTTTGTTACTGTTTTTCCTTTATTTGGAATTATTAATAGGTTGTAATATTCTAATCGGTTTAACTTGAAGTATGTCTTATAGGGCATTATTCAGCAATGGATTGATAAAGTGTTTGAAAGGGCGAAGCGAGAACACACTTTGCCAAGTTATAACACTCCGTGCAATGTTGATGTTGAATCGGTATGCTCAATGGGAAAAACATCAAGTCCTTGTCCAGGTAGTGCAGTTAAAAGTGTACAGAACTCAAAAACATGCCATGCTGAAGGCATGAAAGAAGACGGAAACACAATGGACATTTATGAGAAACTTAGCGTAAGTTATTCCGTTATCATGAATACAGTAAAATTTTATAATGTTAATGCCGAAATATGCATAGTACAGATGGATTTCGCATTTAGTTCTTTTACAGAACGTTGTCGATCACAATTTTCGGTATCGATACATTGCCAAGCTCATTGTCGTAACAATGTTCAGTTTAAAATTATATCCATAGCGTGGATATTATTCTCTCTAGTACACTAATTTTTTTTTCATTCTCGTTGCATTGTAAAATCAACAACATAGCATCCTAATTTAAAAATTCTTAAAGGATATATTAGCCACGTGTAAATCGGCTCCAGAATCTAGCTTAACTTGTCGCATTTCTGTTGCGCTTGCCCAAGTGTTGTGTGGTCAGAACTACTCATCGGCTGGATTTTCTTATTTATGGTCTGCTGTCACGTATGAATTACAGGAACATTATGACAAGAATTCGTATATTCCTGGGTATGTATTATTAAATTTGTTAAATATCATAGTAGCCAGGCTTATAATCTAAGCAGCAGATCGTTTGTAATATTTGTATTTTATTATGAATTTTTTTCCACTTCTTTCGAACAATAAGTTTGTATAGATTGGATGAATCAGTGGATCCGGACTTGTCTACCTGTAAATTTCACCAGAATCTACAGCTTTTACAATGTGCAGTTAGGGCTAAAAAACGACGGGAGTCGAAAAACTCTTTTATGCAGAAGTGGCAGTTGTGTAAGTCAGGTACATACTTTAATTTTATTATCCGATATGTGGCTAAAATCTTTCTTACGACTTTATGGATGATTCAAGATCACATTATATGTGATGTTGCAGAAGAAGATGAATTTTTTGACGCATTGGAATCGTTAGAAGAAATTGATAAAGAAATGTTAAGAGAAGAACCAGACTCTTCAGGAGCAGAAGGGCGTTTGAAACCTTGTAGCACGTTGCGACTCTTCCATTTCCCTGACAGGCTAATATATGAACCTGTTACACAGGTTTGTTTGTCTGCTTATGTTCATCATGTCTCTTATCCTCCTCGTATATAAGTATTTTTCAGAGTCGTGTCCCAGTAACCGAAGATATGCTCGAGAAACATGCTGAATATTTAGCTTCGTTGAAGGATCCTGAAGAACGAGTGAAAGCACAATTGGATCCACTTTTTTCAGACATGGAAGCTTTTAAAGTAAGAAACTTCTTTTTACTAATGCTCACATGCTATGAATTACGTAAGTCACTTTTATTTTAGGCCGCCAATCCGGATTCTTGTTTTGAAGATTTTGTAAGGTGGCATTCTCCCCGTGACTTTATCGTAAATGATGAAAATACAAGCGAAGGTAAGCTTTGAACTTATTCTTTGTTTAAATTTGTGTGTACGATTTCCTGGATTGTCAGCTGTTAATTACGACAATCTATCAGCATATTTTAAAGGTCACTTATCAAGTCGCATGACGGGCGAAGATAATACATGGCGGCAGACGTGGAATCAAGCACAACCGAGACCTGCTTGTCGTCAAAAGATGCTATTTGATGACCTGAAGGCGGCTAATAAGGTAATCGCCATCCATTTTAATTTTCAGAAAAAGATATCAAATATCGCGTAATGGCTCTGTATAAGTTCAATCCATTTTATATTTTTGTTTTCTGTTCAATTTTGAAGTAACTGAATCTCAGCCACCTTGCACATCTTAATTTTTAGTTCGTAGACTTATTAATACTACTATCACATCGACAAAGTCGATAATTTGCTTTTAAATTAAGAAATGAATCTCATTTTCCAGATCATTAGTGATTTCGAAAATCTCACAGTATCCAAATTGATTTTTTATATCTTACCAGTTTTGTTCAAATGTGCATCCACACAGTTAGTAGATGAATGTTAGTTTTTTATCAATATGATATAGCTTTTCAGTGTATTTTTCTACAACTCAGTTAAACATTTTGTTTGATCTGTCGGCTAAATACATTTGGTTCGAATACTAAAATGAAGTACATATTTACGGATCGCTTAAAAGTGTCGGGAGCGCTAATGTATCAGTACTTAATACTTTGAATTGCTGGCAAATTCCATTCTCAAGAAGTTATTGAAACCAAATTTTCTGTGAGGATGTCGTGCGCGAAGTGATATGTGTTTATTCTTTTGTTAGAGGACTTTGAAATTCATAGCTAATTTTTCAATTTCATCATTCACTATTAGATAATTAAGTCACTGTTGAATAATTGTAGCGAAATTGTATTTTGCTTTTATTGGAGACAAATTACTCACTCTTTGCAAAAAAATTTCGGGGTGTACGAGGAGCGATGATTTGGAAGATTACTTAGATGCTGTCAAGGATATGACTCAAGTTGAGGGAGTGATTGCTTGCTGCAATGTACTTTATACACAGTTAGTCTCTGCGATTGATAAGAAGGTTAGCTGTTTATCTTCTGAACTTCTTTAATTAGGTTGTTTGGAAAGTTCATATAAAAGTTGAATAAAAACTGTTTGATAGTCATAATTTCGAGAAGTCAGTGTTTTCAAAATCTCAGCTTTCTTTTGAAATATTTTCGTCACAAATTTTATTCTTATACTACTTATTAAATTTTATCCGTATACTTTATTCTTATATTATTCATACTACTCGAACAGTTTTCAAAGATATCTTTTACTTAGTGGAACTATTTCATCGAAATAGCAAGTTTTCATAATTGTATCTCTTCGATTCGATTTTTATTTTGTAAAATTAGAGAAGATATGTAATGGTAATTGTGTGAAAAATGAATAACTTGAAATACATTTAATTCTACTAAATTTGCACAAACTTAGATAACTATATTGTTGTTTGATCGGTAAATTTTACCGGGATCATGGATAAAATTAATCATTGTCCAAAATTCTTATTTCGTGTTAATTCATTTTCATCCATCTTTTTTAGCAGTAACACGTTTTAATTGTAGTTAACTGAAGATGAGAAATGTGAAATACGACAATTCGTCATGTTGCTTGTACGATCAGGCGAGCAAAATTGCAGAAGTGTTATTAATGGAGGAAAAGCTGGTGCTGGTTACCGAGTCCCGGTTCGAGGTTTATGTGGACCTGTCGGATCAGCTCTAAAAAACCTGTTTTTTGGTTCTTCTATGGGAAATTCCTCAAATAGGTAACTTCTTATTGTTATTCACATAGAAAAACAGATTACTGGCATTATTTTGCGCCCTGGCATAGTTAATAGTTAATATACAAGTTTTTTGGCGGTCATAATTTCAGAAGTTAATGTTTTCAATATCTCAGCTTTTAAACGTATTATACGCATTAGGATGTGTACATCAGTTTGTCAAGATTTCAAATCTTTTTACAAAAAGCCAAAAGTAGAATTAGTTCTGTTAAATCAAAACTCAAAATCAAGAGCCATAAATATAAAATATTTTCAAAATCTGCAAGCGCAGCTTGTTCTCATGCTTTTACAGGACCGAAAAAAGAACCCTTGAGCAAATCCTCACTGGTGATGAAGACATGCCATATCGCAGGTAAATCATTCGCAAATTTTCTTAATATAGACAAAATATAAGAAAACCAGGCAATTACTTCACTATTTGCAGTCCAAAGCCAGGTTTATTCTGACATGAGAGAATTTCTAGTATGTAGCGAGTTGAAGCTTTATCAGTGTTTGTATACGTCTTTTGGAAACAATCTAATTTCTTTTTAGGAGGCAATACGTCATGCGATGCGGTGCGCGTAGACCCACGCTTGGTTCACGAACTTTACCGCAAAGATTATATGCTGCAATTTCAAAAGAAGAGTATAGAATTTGCTTGACAATGTCAAGCGATACCGTCTTATCTTAGTTCTGATTGTGGTATCAGTTTTGCTACAATTAATTTTAGTTGAAGCTGCTATGATAAAATGGTGATGCATCGATGTTGAATTGGTATCAGGAACTGAACAAAGTTTGGAGATTTGCACATTGTAAGGGTTCGAAGATTTCCTGTTTTAAAAATTGCAATATGAAGCAGATTAGCAGGAATTGTAAAACAAGAAGACAAAAAACGGAAACAGATGTATCTTACAGTATCCGTTTTCATCGCAATCAGGTTTTCGATGCATTAAACAGTGCAATGTACCATAATGGGCTTGAAAATTAATTAGTTCGGTGCTTAAAATTTGTCGGTTGTATGGTAAATTAATGACATCATCACAATCGCAGTATTTATGAGGTTAATTTCATGATTCTTAAAAACAGAGCTTATTTAAGACAAGATTACTAGTGATACAACATAAGTGGAAAACTTTTATCACTTATAAATACACTTATCCACTCAGATGTTAAAATAGTTCCAGAATAGTTTTGAATTAGTTTGTTAAATGTGATTAGAATAATTAGATTTATTTATGCACTTCTCTTTACTTGTATAATTATGGTCTTTCATTTGGTGTTTTACTGCTGAAGTGCTGTTAAGTAAGTCCTCATAGAAAACAATACAAAGATTTTTACATTATTATCACTTCTTGGAAATGTATTAAGAGAGTTAAAATGAGCAAATGGAATATGATCAAATATTATGAAAGGTTGAAATCTTTAGTTCATCAGTTGTTAAAAATCGCTGCAGAACAAGTCAATCTGGTTATTCCAGAGCAGGTCGTCATTGTTTCCATTTTCTGACTTTGAATTCTCATCTTCGACTGTCTCTGGAAGTGTTTTTACAAGACTTCTGGTGTTCGTCGGCAGGATTGCATGGGATTACGCGATTTTTCAGAAAAGCTACCACGAATAAAAGAACTATTTCAAGAATTTCTCTATTTCTCCCTTTATTTTTTCTTTACAAAGAAACTGTTGATCATTTCTATTAGTTTAAAAACCAACAACCTCAAGAAATCTATACCCGAAAAAGTAAGGCAAGCTGGGAACTTGTCTTGATCGCTCTGTGTACAAAATTCTGGGAGGAATCTTTCCATACGTTGCAATACCAAATAGATAAATGCATACTGTCCTGGAAGTTGTACAGCCCCAAATCTGTAATTTCTATTGTTGAAAATGAATGTTTTTTTTGCGTCATAGCAGTAATATATTGTCGAGGTCTACTAAGGGTGTATTCTGGAGAAGTTTGCAAAAACTTCAGTAGGAGGATGCATCAATCGAGCTAGAATCATCTGAACCGTAAAGACTTAATTATTCGATGGATTAAATGGATTGTTTGATTCGACATCTTGAATATCATCATCTAAAAGTCTGCTTACGATCTTCACTGGCAATTATTACTGGAAACCACAATAAATGATCAGAAAATCTTGAGGATTGTTCTAAATTGTATCATGCAACGAATCTGTTTTACAAACCTTTGCCTACGTAATCTGGACACAGTGGAAAAAATGTCAATACTTTCAGGAGTTTTACAGAGTTGATCCACTCCCAAAGCTATCGCGATAAATGTACAGGTTCGACCAATTCCAGCACTGCAAGCAACAGGTATTACATATATTTATTACAAATATTTTTTTTTGTATGCAGTCTTCTCGAGGCTATTCGAAAAGAAAGTAACCTGCAATGGACAACAACTGGTGCTGAGTGGGAGGACAATCGTCGATATTCATTTCTGTAGCTTTCCATAGCAACAATTACTTTCAAAAGTTGAGTGATGTGTTGCATAGGCAAACAGTGATCTAACCATTCCGTGAACCAAATGTGTCTCACGTGATGCTCCAAAGCACCATGCTATAAATATACCGTAGGTACTTATTACTCTCCTCTTATGGATAATTCTAACAAATGCATAAATCTAACCAGGGATTGAACAAAAAATTGGAAGAGCATTAAATATTGCTGTAAGTGGTTCTTCGTCCTAGTTTTCAAAATAGAACTTCGGTTCATTGTAGCGTTATGCTGAAGCCAATCACTAGGTTTCCAAAAGAGGAAAACGGTCCTCGTTCCAGTTTTCGCTATTTGGTATACGATTTATGGAACATGATTAAAACTAGCTTTTAAGTAAATAGAAATCAATACATTTAAAACAATATGACGAATTTGTACTCCATCGTAAAAGTTTGTTGATACAACAGTAACATCAATTTCACCGTAACAAGCATGGTTGTCCGGCCAGTATTTCTCGCATTTTTTCTGTAAAATATCTCGATTATTCATCAATTCTGATAAGAAAAATTTTTACTTCTTAAGAGATAAAAAGTTTTTTATTATTCCTTTGATTTCTATATTTGAATTACAAAAGATTCTGTGTACCAAATCTTGAAAACGGACTAGTGGTAGCTTAGCTCCACAGGGTTTTTCCTCTAATTTGGTCACCATTACAATAGCCGGTGCACGTTCCTGAAGAACCATTGACCAAAAGTCATTAACTGTGTTCGACATTGGACCTTCTGCTGCGATATACATTAATTGTGAGTTCGAATCCTAAATCCAACTAAGTAATTGAGAATTAATATCTATATGGATGATGGATTGGATGATTTTTTATCGACAAAATTTATATGTTCTGCTTTCGAATACTTTGTGGTTATTGATATTATTGTGCAAATTTTAAATATTTCAATAAAAAGGAAAGGACTCTATAAGTTTGCAGACGAAATCGTACTAGAATCCTATTAATGTCCCGATATTTCTAGAATTTGTTAGTTAAAGATTGTAGAAATGGTGAAAACTGTTGAGTATGATGAGGCGGTTAATTCTTAAAATTAGTTTGTGTTACAGACACCAGAAAACTGATAAGCTGACCAAAATATAGTTGGCATTGATATAACTTTGGCAGATATCTTCAGCTGTAGAATTACGTGAAGTCTTGTAACTGGATGATAGTCGTACACGAGTTTCTCTTATAGGCCATAATGTATGTCGATTTTTCTGACTGCAACCGGCAACCTTTTCACATGACGAAGTACTTGGACTTGGAAGGGCCTAAAAAGGGGAATGTTAAATATTACTGTTGCTTACAAGCTATTTTCTTGTTATTTAATCATTTGAAGTGAAAAACAGTAGAAAATGTGGTTTAACTTACAGCAAATTCTGCGTAAATCACGGACAAGGACGCCGAAATATCAAGATGGTGCAGTTGGTGACGTGTCAGACGTCTTGTCTTATGGAGCTCCAATTCTTCGGCAGTGCTGAAATTTATTAAAAAATATGCTCTAATATGCTGAATATGCTGAATAGAAACCGTAATTGTTATTTTGTTAGTAAAATGATTATGAATAAAAAGGAAATAAGTTTCCGCAATTAATTATTACAAATCAACGTATGCTGTAGGGATTGCTTCATATTTTATCATTTATCGTAAAGAAGCCGTGACGGGAAAAAGAACGAAAGAGTTTCCCGACAGAATTAGTGCAGAATGATGCAATGATAATATATTTTTAACACAAACTCTTCATCAATTGGTGATATTTCAAGAGCTGAATTCTGGAATTGGCTCAAGTCGATTGTCAATGACATTGATGAGCCACGCCTAAAATGTGATGACTGAGACAAACATGGCTAAAAAGGTAAAAATTTCTTGAAGAATCAGAAAGCATTTGTTCGACTATCTCCAATATCTCTTTACATAGCAAACATTTAAGGTTTACCTTTCACGAAGGCTGCAACTGCGCATTGGAAGGTGAGATGTAACCATTAGCTAAGAATAAATTCCGCAAAATTAAGTTCTATCTAGAAAAATAAAATTTATGACAGCGTGGATTTTATTATGCAAAAAATTTTTCAGCTCATCATTTTTTCCTTGTATTGCAAGAAATGAAAAGTTTCGATCTTTTTTTAAAACCGTAAACAACCAATTTATTAATGATTTGTTTGAAGAATGTTTTATGTCAGAAACGTTCCAATTTCATGTGCATTGTTTTCAGCTGTCCGACAACAATAACGTAATGGATAACCGGTTTTTAACCCCATTTCTACTTCCTGGTATACTTCTTTTTTCTTCAAAGCGAGGTCGAAGGTCACCCTATTCTAATCAGAAATATTATATGGTAACATTTATCATAAAAGAATAAAAGGAGTCCAGTGGCTCTGTATTTTAGAGTGAATTCATCAAGATTCTGATTTGCTTAATTTCATTTCATAACGAATGAACTTTGAGAATGTGTATAATTTCAAAGCACATTTTCATTATAGTGGCTTTGAGATGCAAAATTTCGGATGCTACTTGCGATACCTCACAAAAAAAACTTGGGGAATGATCAAATCTCAAAAAAGCTAGACAAATGCAGTTTATTTATTGCTCGCATTCATAAAATAAAGGCGAAAGTGAAGTTTGGGCGATGCACTAGCAATGTTTCCACAATAGTGAATGATGAAATAATATAGAAATGACCATAGATATGTAGTTATACTGAATTAATCATTGAAATGAAACTGTTAATAGTTTCAGACAATAAGTTAAGACAAGAGAAATGGAAGAGTACTTGTTATTGAGGAAATCCAAAGAACTGCGAGGTAGTGCAATTATGAAAATTACCACACATTTGTGATAGAAAAATGGCAACAGTTTCTACATACGTCATTTCCGTGCTGAATGCATTTATGAAAAATTCCTGAGTTGATGATGAACAGGTTGATTGACGATCCATTTTTTACGATACATATCAAACTAACACATGCACATTCGTACATATGTATATATTATAAATATAGACATACACACACACACACAAACACGCATACACTTGCACATACATTTAGCCATAGTGCACCCACGGACAAATTCACATTTATCTGTAGTGATAGTAGATGCGATGAATTAATATGCGCACATTTTAAATGAATGATTACTTGCTCTAAATCCCTATATCTTTATGGTGCATGATTGCGGGGAAAGGCATTTACCTCTATCAAATTAAATTTTTGAATTCGAAATATTGAAAGCAATAATAAGAGTGCTAGGCTTTTGGTAACACAAGCAGGTGAATGATTGTGTCCGATTATATTGCTTATGATAATGAAGAAGACCAAGAATGAACTGGTCTTGCAGCAGTTTCATCGAGAAAATAGGTCACAACTAGTAAAAAAAGTCTGAAAATATGCAAATTAAAGTTGATTGAAACCACTGAGCTGAGCACTAACATTTAAGTCGTGTTTTGATTGTATGAAGTGTCTTTCGAAATTAATTTACATGACAGCAGAAAATGAGTTTCAGGTTTCCTTTTAATTTACAAAGGAATATACTGATATTAAGTTGAAAATAAATAAAAGTAGAGAATAAACTGAAATGCTACTATTCAGAAAATGAATATGATTTGAGTGTGAAAACGGGCGGAAAAGCTGCCAATAAGCAAAGCAAGTTCTGTTAGTTATCCTTCCAAGCCTCCCACACCTCTATCCCCCTCACATCTCCACTGCTTTCCTCTCATGAAATTCTGGTTGCACCACAACACTCTTCAACAAATATATATTGCTAGACGGTTGGAAGTGTGCAAAATTCCAATTGAATGTTTTTAAGAGTCGAGAAAAAAAAACGAATGAAGCATCATCGCACTACATCGAATAGTCTAATTGACCATCAATTTCACCTGAGTTTTTCTGTCGGCAGTAATTTATGTTCACATAGGCGTGCGCTTATAACCGGAAATCGTTCTACTTACGCAGTCAGTTCTTCCGGCTTTTGAGTAGGAGAAAACGACAAGAGATAAGCTATAGAGACGGTATGGCAAATTAAGTATTATATACCTCTCTTCTTCGAATACCAACTGCGCTCGTTCTATTTCCGGTTCAAATTGCTTGTTTTAAAGAACATAATAGATCATCAATAAGAACTTACCCTAACACCTTCTCATCAATTCAACAGATGGAGGAGGCTGAACATTGGCAGTGTCATTGCACGGTCTCTGACATCATTACTGCCCCCGTGAAACAATTCAGTGATCTCATTACATTGAATTCGTTCTTGTTGAAATGTCCATAAGAAAGAATTGAGACTAACTGTTTAACTTCCACAATAAATCAACAAATAAACATTATCGTATCCACCCGAAATCATTCTTCCAGTATTAAGGAAATGAAAAAGATTTGAGAGAAAACAGGAGAAAATAAATTACAAGAGAAAAAAGCAATGCTTTGATAGCATCGGGCCATTCATCACTTATGATTATTCCCAAGTTTCTCATGCACGCATCTTTTTTCACTTCCTATTAACAAATGATTTCCTCCAAGTCATTTCTAATTTCAGTAATCAAGTGAAATTTTTTACATGAAAAAGATTTATACCGTACTGCACAGCTCAGCATTGGAGTCTCGGTTGATAGATGTTGATAAAGTTTCTTTAGTAATATCTTTCTCTTATTCTTTTTACCTTTTTAATACTATTCTCCGAACAATTGAGAGTGGTCAAAGATATACAAGATCGCTCCTCGAGCTATAATAGATATCAGCCATGACATGCATTTCTTAAATTTTTTCCACCAATCAGCTTTTCAAGGTTTCAAAATTCTTCAAAAGAATATACTATCAGGTTAAATGATAATAAGTATGATAATATTTCAAATAGAAAATTAGTGCACTAAGCGTTTAACATGTCAATATCATCGCTGATAACATTTTTCAGTATGCATAATTTGTATAAAAGAAATGAATCAAACTGATATCACAAATTTCTTTGGAACCTTAGTTTAGAAATTAAAATTCTTCTCGTCTAATATGAATTTTAGAAAATGCTGAAATATAAGCATCGTAAGCGTTTCTGAATTTATTTCATTGCAGTCTCTTGCTATACATCAATTTTCAAAATAACAGAAATTGAAAATTATCGGAATGGTCCCCTATTTCCATTCATTTCTTTTGAATTTAAAACGAAACTTTTTTGTTTTTTCACAAAACATATCTTCAAGAAGAGTTATACATTAATCTTATTTACATCGACATTCAGATAAAATGGAACATACAATATTGGTACTGATGCTGATTGCTTATGTTCTTATATGCTTATACTTTATGATGAAGTTTTCAATTGTGAAATAAATAAAAGTGGATTGATATTTCGAATAAGCTGTTTGCAAGATGTGAGAAGACGAACTTCCGAAACGCAACAGAAGCATAAAATTAAACCTGAATGATATTCAAGGAAAGAAAAATATTAGCTGCAAATTAAATATTCAGTGCTGATATGCAGAATCAAAATTTTCATTTTCAAGTAATTTCCAAAACTAATTAATTGTGTTCAACTTATTTACTTATACAATTAACTTCAGAACTTCAGAACCTTATAACTAAACTTGGTTCATAAAAATAGCGTATCTGTTGTACACTGAAAAGCACAATAATATTAAGCATTGCAGACTAGTAGAAACACTTTTCACAACAAAATTAAGCTGGCCTAGTTTGAAAAATACAAATAATTCTTTGTTGCTTAAGCAGTAGTGTCCTAGCTATATGCATATATTAATTGCTACCATATACATCATACTCAAATCATACTTCCGTGAGCTAATTTACTTTACCATTATGACAAATGAGAAAAAATAATAAACTTCCATAATCTAATCCTGTAGATGCTTCAAGTTTTGAAAAACAATGGAAAATTTTCTGCAAATGCAGGTCAATTCGTTTGTTCAATCATCAATATCGTTAAGATTCTTCGTATGCTTATCAATCGAACAAATTCATTCATGCATTCGGAAGCAATTTTCTTTTGGTTTTTTACTATCTCTTTTTACAATTTATCATCTTTTTGATTGTCGACTGTTAGTGCTTATTTTTCAGACAGTAATTGTTGGTCTTTACAAAGGTTCTCTGCTTTCTAAAGAACCTCATGAATATGCTAACATCATTGGACCATTTTCAACCTGAAAGATTACAATAAGTTTTTATTCAGTAGGAATGAAAAGTTTTGGATATCTTCAAACTGTAACAAGCATAAAATTATTTGTTTCAAAACAAGGATTTGGTCCTTAAAAAGTATAACCTGCTTAATGTAATATATGTAAGATACTAAAAAATTCGCTCTTTTTGCAAACAGAATTTAATAGAATAAGTGTTTTTTTTGACAATTATTTCAGCTGAATGGATTTCGATATATATAAATAAATTACTGAAAAATCGCATCAGAAAATAACTCGCATATCTTGTCATGTAAAAATTATCGTAAAACTCAAGAACATATACAAATATCGCCGTAAATACAGATTGTCAATAGATACCTATTTTGAGGGAGAAGGGGAATATTCCCAAAATGTTTTTATGATCGACCATTCTTCGTGTTTCATGATGCATTTTGCGTTCTCAATTTTCATCTATGATCGAAAAATTAAACTAGTTATCTATTTCAAACGTCCTAATCAGAATCAAAATTCATTTTTATTTCATGTAAGCTAAAAATCCCATAAGGAAACTTCGTATTTAGGACCTCCCAGTTACAAATTAGAAATTCTGAAACACACCATCATTTTTCTATCTTGATATTATCAAGATTGCAATGTATTACATTTGTATGTAGTTAATGCTATGTTGATGGTAAGATTTCTTTTGTAGCAAAGCTAATTCATCATCTTGTTCGTTTTTATTATTTCCAAAGGCCAAAACTCTGTGCAAACTATTGGATTGTTGTATAGGAACACTGAAGCAGGTACAAAAATTAATCTACGAAGTAACAGTAAAAGTAAATAAGCTTCAAAACAACTCAAACGATAAATAAGCGTTTGATGAATGGTAGTAAAACTTCGTTGATGTAAAGATGACATCTCACATTTCACTACCTAGAAGAGCTCGTCCCTCAGGTAAGATCAGAAATGATTGATATCTTTTACGTGTAGCAAAAATTCATATTTAAGTATCTTCAATATTTAATGTTAACTTAATAAACAAAAATATTTCAGGAAGCTTATGCACGGTGGAATTTTCAGTTTAGCAATTTAAAATTCATCACTTGTCAAGCAAGTCTTCGTTTTATATACATTACATAAATCGACACATAGTATTGTTTGCGGTATGATTAAATTATCATTCCTAGCAGAAAAAAAAACTAACCTTATTTTACAGTGGTCAATGTTTCCAAATTAAAACTTAATTTGTTCGGCTACTGATGGTTTTGAATATTTGATAATAAACAATGAGAAGTATAAACAGTTATGTTTTTATTATTTGCCTTCATTTCTCGCTTCCTGTTTTATTTTGTTTGCATCAAAAGTTAAAGCAAAACATCTCATTGCAGATTCCTCTAGGATTGTTGAATTGAAGATAGTCTTGACATGTGAAGGACGCGTAGCCAGCAAGCAATTTTTGTAAGAGAAATATTGATTTCTTAGTAATCTCTCAATACCATTCAAACCAATAATTGAAGGAAATTAACATGGAATGGTGTCTAAGAAGCAAATTATTAAGGAAAGAAATTTAAATCAGACGATTTTAAAGAGATAAAATAAATGAAAATAATATTAATTGGTAGAAATTTCAGCAATTTTTGTTTCAGGATAGTAAAACATATTTAGTAATTAAAAAGCGATAGAAATCAGGGAATTGGAACAATGTACGGAAAAGTAAAACAACCTGAATTACGATATAACATGAAGTTGAGGAGAAATTAAGATATAGTGTTAAAAAATACATAGTTCAAAAATTCAAAAAAAAACCTTATTCGACATTCCCCTTTATCGATACTTATAATATTGCATTACGTAAATGGGTTTTATCAATATGCGGATAATTTGGTTATTATCGATGATAATAATCTCCACCTATATTTACAAAAGAAAATCGGGATTTTTCAAAATCGAAACGGCACGTCGAAATCGGCTTCTGTGTTTTTGAATGCAACCGGCATTCTTCTCCAAGCCCCTACTAATTTTGCTTATGTATTGCATCTAATTTCATTTCATCCCGACACGGTTCCGTAGGACAAACAACTGAACTCTCAAGAAACTGACTTCTTCCAAGAAGTAATCGAAACTGTTTTGCGTCACATGAGTTACATCCACCTCTTGCGGTTACCTGACCAATCCTAGCTGTACTTCAAGGAGGAACTTGAGTTAATGAGCTCATCAAAGATTCCATCTTCATATTTAATAAAAAACTTGAATCCATTTTACTGCGTTAATAACACCACATACTAATCTCCTATCATCCTCCTAATTCGAAGATGCCAGAAATTTATTATTTTAACAACAGAACGAAAATCAGAAATCGAATTTAAAATAAGGTTGAAAAACGAAAATATAGCGATACTCCCAAACCAAGTCTCATCTAAAATCTTGAAGTCGCTGAAATGAACTTCACTGCAACGACTACGACTTCTAGATTTTCTCCAGTTGACAGAAAAGCTTCTCTGAGATCACTGCTCTCTGCAAATATTCCTATGAGACAAGAACAATTCTGAATCTTCACCAATACTGTTAAACATAGGTACCGATGAGCTTTATGGAAGATATCAAGAATTCAGAAAAGATGAAAGTATTACACATTTTAATTGTCTGCATCTTAAGCAGTATTAAAACGAATTCAATATTTTTTTCATAGAAAGTACAAACAAACACACATTATAGGAAATTGTAAAAGACCCGAAGTTCAGAACAATTCATATACACCAATTAAAAATAAGTACCATGAAAAGGCATTCATTTGCTTGTTAATGACTTATTTCAAAATTAGACACTACAATTAAAAATCATACTATTCAAAATAAATTCACGTGGTAGCACTTAAATGTACCGAGCATTACGAAATCTTTTACAAACATTATCCTCATATTTCCCAAAATTTAAACCAGCACTTTTCAAAACTTTTTTAGCATGAATAACAAAGTAAAATAAATGATATAGTTTTCCATGTCTTCACACTAACGTATCAAATTAGAATAGCACCTATAAAAAAATGTCTCAATGCTGCACTCGTGTGAAATAGCGCTGTGGAGGTTACATAAAAGCAAAAATATGAAATTGAGATGCAGTAAAAAGCCGCAAGAACAATAAAATAGATTAGAGCTTATACCGGGACAATTCGGCGATATTAAAACTTATATTTTCAGCGTTGTCTACTGCTTTTAATGGCAAAGAAAATGAAGATATATCTCAATAATTTACCGTAAACTAATAATAGGCTACATCTTTTCGCTTCTGAACCAACTACACAACAATAAACCTAACGATTTAAGAAACATAATTCAGCGCCTAAAATACCCTTGGTCTATATCAAAAAATAATAGGATGAAAAGAGGGCCAAATGTTTCCTTGATTCTGCATTCAATTTTCGTTCCATTTTCAGTGAAAAACTTTTTCTCAAAACTCTTGTCCCTCAGAAAAAGTATCTAATATACATCAATTCTAACATAGAGCAATCAAGTTTATGACCACGAAAAATAGATAATTCTATATTTAGAAAGCAACAATTTTTTGACAAACTAAAATTACAGACATGCCTTATATATATAACTTTTATGAAATACCGATCACTTTGGATGACACTAGAGAGCATGCTGGAAGCGAAAAAGAAATGCATTGTTACAATACTTTTCTAATAAACAAAACTGAAAATGGCCAAATTAAAACAAAACAACGTATTTGAGCGGTTCATGTTCATAAGTCATCAAACGCGATGCTTTTGCAATCCATCGTCTCTCTGTATCTACGTTACATGTGTTTTAATTGGCGATAAGAGATGTAAAACATCACTTATTTGTGAAGCTAAGAATTGGATGCAAGGGCATCAGTTATGAATCAGAAAATAAGTAGTGCACAGTTTACAGTTTCAAAACAAAAAGCTGGTAAGATATGGCCTCAAAATTATTGCAGGCACTATTTCACATCTCAACAGCTTTAATACTGGCAAATGGTAACGGCACTCCGCTACAAGTTAATCAAGAAAATGTCAACATTTTCATATAAGCTGTAACTTGAAATTCAAATTTACGAGACAGACTACCTGATTCCACTTAAGCATTATTTTAGTGGGATAACTCCATTAAAATTTCCATCATCAGTTCTCCGACACAGATATTCCATCATTTATACAATGACCTTTTCTGCAATATTCAACACTAGATTTCAAATAATGAGATGAGTATGAAAAAAAGTGACTAATTACAAAGTTTTAATAAACTATAGTCTCTTTAATATCGCTTTCTTATGGTTGTCAAAATTGTTTGAACAAGAAATATAGGTAGAGAAATGAAAGACTGAAAAATATTACAACTGATCAGTCCAGTTATACGTGGTAAAAAGAGAAAAATTTGCAGCAGTATTTGTTTTCGGAGAATTTGGTGTCTGAACTGGTAACAAAAAATCATGCTGGTCATAATAACTTCTGTAGATTTGTGGTTCCGACACCGAACGCTTCAGTCTTGGAAGACCAGTTGAGGCTCGCTCAAGATATATGAGGACCTGAAAAGTTTGAATTTGATGCAAGTATTCCTACAAAAATTTTTATATGACCAAAGTATAACTGTAAAACAGTAAATGAAAACATTTATTATCAACCTGTTCAAATTCCGGACGCTCATCTCGACAAAATTTAATACATTTTTCGAGCAATGCTATCAAGCCTTTAGGTGTGTCGTGGCGTACTTTGGTCAAGTCCGGTTTCAGATAACCACGACCAACCATAAATAAAATCTGAATTTTCTAAAATATAAAAAAGTCTCAAACTGCAACGCTAATGGAAGTAAAGTGTTAAAAAAGGCAAACCTGATCTCTACTATTGATATGTGAATAAGGCAAAACTCCTGACAGCAATTCGAATAAACAAATGCCAAATGAATATACATCCGAAAGAGTTGTGTATGGATTAGCATCTTGCATTCTTATCACTTCCGGAGCCTAAATGCTTTTATGTTTAACACAGTCTTTCTTTAAACACCGTTTAGGAAAGTGAACATTCATATTAATTTAAGCAAAACAATAAAATCAAATTCTACCATCCAAAGAATACTTCCAGTTGGCTGCTGATTTTGTTGTCCACCACTCCATCGCGTCTTAACAGTGGCCAAACCAAAATCGCCAATTTTAACTGTACCATCATCAGTTAAGAAAATGTTGTTCGTTTTAAGATCTCTGAAATTAAAAAAAAACGAAAATTATATAGTATCGAAAACAACGGTCTTGTCAGAGTTGCTAGACGCGTTAATGAGATGCAATGGAAACAAATCAGCAGTACTACACATAACTCTTTAAAAGGAGGATTTAAACGGATATTTTTTCGATGTAAGATATCGAAGGAACTAGAAAGAACCAAAATATAGACTAGCTATTACAAAAATCGTCACAGCTTAAAAATAATGCGTATTAGCAATCTAAAAGCTTGAAATACTGAGTTAGAATAAGGAAATTTCAAACGGTGGTTGCAGAAGACTCCTGGACGAATTGTAAGGTAGCTAAAATACAGAAAAGATACGAAATTGATAAAAACCTATGAATGATGTGGCGGGAATGTAAATAATTCATTCCTTGAGCGATTTGTTTGCAAATATCAATAACTGATGATATTTCAAAGTCTACACGAGGTTCGTTCACATGTATTTGTCTATATAAAGAAGATCCTTCACACCACTGAAACCGTCAACGAAAATGAGAAGAACAAGGGAGTTAAAAAGCAACAGATAAATGAATTTTAGGATCAAATCACTACCTGAGTAACAATTGCAAGATCTGGTTCACGCATCCAACCCATGAAAAGCAAAACATTTGCATGTCTAGTTTTTTTCAACACGCCAACTTCATTTTTGAAGGCTTGCAGTTGAGCAGGACTTGGTTCGCCTACATTTAATTTTTTAATTGCCACTTTCCCTGAAGATTTTATTCGGTAGTTGATCACAAAACTATATATAAACGAAGTTCAAAATGCAAAGTTTTTCATTTTAAATGATACTTAGGACGCTGTACTCACCAAAATAACTGCCCAAATACACAGTACCAAAGGAACCACTACCAATTTTCTTCTGATATGTTACCAAAGCACGATCGATTTCCCAACCTTCCATCAAAATTCGCTGTTTTAATTTCTCCTTATAATCACTCTGAATAGTATAACATGTAAATTCTGCAGTTAATAGACCAAGTTATAGCTGGAAACATTGCTCAAGCTTACTTCATGGGGTTCACCTAATCGATCTGAAGAGACAGACGAACGACCTCCTGGTCCTTTAATTAGGATTTTATCGTTTGGACCTGAATTAAAACAGTGGAGATTGAGGATAAGTGATGAGCAACGAAAGTGAACAAGCAAAAGATAATTGCAAACTGAGTTAAATGAAATATATAAACCATACTTTTGCTGCGAAAGCGAAAACCAAATGTCTTCTGTGGAGGTGCGGATTGTGGTGGTGTAGGGGGTAGTCCCGAACTAGGATCATAAGTGGCTCCCGAATAAGCTGGTGGAGGCGAAGAGCTTGTGGAAGACGGTGAAGTGGTAAAACACGGTGATCCCATTCCGGCTACAGTTGATGGATGTAAACGATTTGTCCTCCGATTAGTAGACAGTTGCCAATCTCGAAGACCCGAAAAACTTATTGGTTTCACTGCCCTCGTTGTTCCTATATAAATAGATTGTAAATTTAACACACAAAATTAGTTAGGCCTAGTAGCGCAAATAAGTCGGTTTTCATTCCAGCACACTGCTAAGTATAAGTCCACACCAGAACATTTCTAAGGCATTATATTTTAATAATAATCAGATCTATTACGAGAATTATTAAATATGATGAAATACCTGGTGGCTGGACAAGCACATGAACATTACTGTTTAGTGCATCCAGTACTTTCTGAAAATTAACTATGTATTAGATGGCATTTTTTCAGAGCAAAATAAACGTCTACAAAATTCTGAAATTCTCAGATTAACCGTTTCACGCAGTGTTTCATCTTTTGTTATTTCGTAAATATTAGGAGCTGATGACGAACGATCTCGGGATGATTCGTTTATTCCAATTGCGATTTCCGATCCATCTGGTAAACGCACAGCTTGTTGATGAGATATACCCACGCGATTCGGGAGAGGATCTATAAACTACTAGTAGTGTAATAATTTCGTTAATTCTGTATTTTCCATTATTTTCATAGACAGATGTTTCCCATATCCAGACAAATAGAGTTTGAGAATTTATAGTTATGACAAATTAATTTTTAATAAGCATGAGCTGATTTGACAGAACTTACCGAACTTTAAAATCGATTTATTTCAGAAATAGAAACAATAAAAAAATACACCTGCAACGGGGCTTTGGAAATGCTGGATAATCTCGGCAACAAGCGCAGCGTTCGGACCTTCATACTGATCACATATATCTCGTAATTTATTTGCCATACGGACATCATGCGAAATTTGCTGCATGCGATCACAATAATTTGGAACCTTGGAACCACATTTCTGATGAAATGTGAACTGGCATAGCTCACATCGATATCCCTAAATGTACTGCTGGAAACTGGAAATATCTCGATATCCGACTTAAAAATTTTTTGGTAAATAACACTCTTTCGATTCGCATGATGCCGATCACCGATATAATCTGCATTTGTCTTGCTTCTTGAATAAAGAAAAAAGTGATTTTAATTTTGAACAATCTTATTTCTCGGTAGTGATTTTACTGAATACTTAACCCATAAGTTCGACCATACAAACAGGAATTTATAATCTCCTGCTAGATACACTATTACATACTGAAATTCGAACTAACACTTCGAATCTCAAATTATATAACTCTTGACCTGAACTGCTGTAAATACCACAAAAGGTGAACGAAAATGAAGCAACTACTTAAAAAACTAAGAATTTACTCTACTTATAGGTCTGGAAACAGATAAACACTTGAATTTCAATTCGATTCTGTTGAAATTAATAGATACAACAAAAATGATTAGATCAATTGGAAAAACTGACTTGTAGCCATATTTGTTTGTGACAAACGTCACAGAATGCTACTGATAAAAAAGTTTTTCGCACAAAACTGTGTTTGATAGATACCAATATAGAGAGATATGCACTGTGTACCCAAAGCTCCTTCTTTTCCAAAGTCTAAAATATGCATCAAAAATACACAAAAAAACGGCCCATAAGATTGTACATTTAGGAAATAATAAAAAAATTGAGGATACAATGAAGACTAGAACTCCGAAAATTTTTAATAAATTATCATTCATAGCTTATTTTACATTGGATAATGTTTCTAAATCCATGCTAAGGTCGATACGTGGACTAGAAGGGTCACCACCAATACAGACTCTGCACATTTGAGGTAATATTGCACGTTTCTCCAAAATTTTAGCAATAGCGTCTCGTGCCAGAATCCCAGGTTTTACTTCCACCTGCAAAATGGGAATGCTTTGGATGAATGCTTGTAACAAAAAGTGTGCATTAAAAAAAACAAAAAGCTTTCATATAAAGTAAAAGGGATTACAAACCTTTGAGTGTTGATTAAAAGGAAGATGAAGAAGAATTAAAGAGTCGCTAAGCCGTTTAGGAGAAGTGCATGGTGAAGGGCTACCACCGCCTCGGCTATTATAAGCATCCTGCAATTGGAAATACATACCGCTTTATTTAAAAGAATGACAGCCAAAAAAGTCACACTATTTCTTAAATCAATCCCTTTATTTTAAAAAAGTGCAGAAAAATTAAATTCGGTAAACAGTTGTTTGAACCAAAAAAAGTCAATAAAGCGTTTAACATAGAAACGATTCTTACTGGCGATGATGGACTGATAAGTGGCGACAAAGACTGCGAAACTTGATATCCAGAGCACCCTTCCGCAGCGTCGCCCACCAAAGACATCTTTATCAGACCATCTAAGATGCATGCGAAGTTATAAAAATGTTCAACTGGCGCTATAAAAACTACCAAATTACGAGGATAAAGTAAGAATATGAAATGATGTGTTCGTAAGTCCCCTCACCAAACCACCAATATTTTAAATCCTTTCATCTTATCATTACTTCACACCCTCTACAGCAATAAATGACTAAGTGTTTCCTAACAATCATTTTTCCAAGAAAGACGATATATTGCTTAACGTAAACTCAAATCGAATCTTATACTTCACGCCATTCCAATTTAGTATTCTTCGCTTTCTATCCTTAAAAAATGTAATCCTTTTCTTCTATATCAGCCTACATTTTTTTAATTTTAAAACGTCCCATTCTCTTCTGAATTTATCCTGAATATTGTTAAGGTCAGTGAAATAAGTGACAAAATAGTGAGTAATTTCTCTTTGTAAAATAAATTTTAAGTAATTCAAACGTAAGACAAAATGCATACAATGTGAATGACTACAGTCCACAGTAAATTCATTCAAGATTTAACAGCAGGACATTAAACGTGAAACACACAATATAAAATGTGCACATTATAACGTCATCATATCTCCCCCACCTCGCACGAACACAGCTGCCATAACACGGAACAAACCGGGTCTCCCAAGATGTTTGTGTAACTCCAAATCGCCATTATGAAATTGACGGATCCGGCGAAATACCTCATCGTCGAAGAAACTAGCCGTTTTAGTGTTGTATAGAAATACGATATGGATGGATCTGCAAATTAATGGATCAGTGAGAGCGAAAAAAAGCATCAGACTGACTAGCTTTATTTCATTTGCAAAATAAGCGTGTAACAAAACATCGAAAAAATGAACAACCGTTACTTTTTTACAGACATATACATTTTGGAAAAGAAAGTAAAATAACTTCACCAGAATAATTTATTTCATTGATAAGGCGCAGGGGTGTGGGAAAAGCTGAGTGTATTGTATCAACAACAAGAAGCGGAAATAGCACGTTACAAGGCTCATTTCAGTTTGGTGATTTGCATCGTAATATGTCTTTTTCAGGCCGATTGGTCAACTCATATAATGCTACTATGCAATATTGAATAAAGGATGGAAAGCATAACAGGATTAGATCCCTTATCGTAGTCTTATTCGACATGATGCATTGGTCTTCAAAAAACGGAAAGCTGTATCCACATTTAATAAACTATAGACTTCGAAAGAAATTCCCAATTTCTTACTGTTCAATAGTCCTGCAAAATGAGATGAGCCTTCTTAAAATAAGTAAACCGTGATGAATACTAAAACCGTGAGATTCTAAAGCTATTACAGCGTAAATATTCACCGAAATTAAATAATGTGACAACCTTTTGTTAATGTTATGGAAGGAAACGAGAAAAATCCTGAAATGATGTTCGAAAACACATTCAATTGCACTTGAATTAAATCTGTTTCAGGACCAATAATACAAAAATTCAAAAAAATTCCTAATTTCGCAACATCAACACCAGCTATGATAATTCAGACACTGTTTTCCATTTTGGTTGAAATAATGGCATAGTGGTAAATTTACAAGGCTTTTTAAGGGATGATTTTTTTAAAAAATTGCGATTGATTCATTGACATCGATTCAATGAAGTGATAAGTCGATCGAATTCCGAACTTTTCCGTCTCACTCTGTTTTTTGACAAGCCTCTGTAAAAACTTTAAATTGAAACATCATTAACCTCCACATAACACGAATAATTTCCATGACTTCAGACTGATATTATGCAACACCTGCCGGTTCACATCTTCAGTAACTCATTTTAAACAGTAATTTCTCCCCCCGGGAACCATTGAGCTTTTCTGCATTTATGCGCATAAAAAAAGACTGAAAAAATTTCTATTCACTTGTCGCGCTTCTCAGAAAAACAGAAAAAACTGATTACCTACTCGACGAAATATCTCTGTATTTCATATCATCTGAGAACACCACACTATAATCGCGATGAGATTCGGGATTTTCGTTTGTCCGATCATCAGTCGCAGAAACATCTGCTACGCATAAGTTTAATGAAAGAATAAAAATTAATCAGAAATTTGCAGCAAATCCGTCTGACACACTTGGAAAGCAATCAAAACCTAAAACTCACATCCAACTGTTCTCATTTCAGGAGTAGAGATACACTTTTTCACATCTTCTGAAAAATATTGAGCGAGACGCCGAAAATATCTGAAAAAAATAAGTTAAAAATTGGGACTTTGAGAATGATTTTAACTGCCATAAGAATATGAGCTGAACAAACTTTTGCTGCTGATGCAAAATTAATTTAGTTGGTACTCGACTTCGTTTTAATTCTCCATCCCACTGAAGATCGACAAGTCCACCACGCATGGCTATTTCCTTCTTCACACGATTAGCGAAATCGATTGCATTTTCATTGGGCTAAAAAACAATCTTGACAACTGAGAATAAAAATCTATAGTATATTCCTCAAACAAATTATAAACTATAAGCTAACAAAAAAATCCTTCTGCTTTATAGAATTGAATCAAACAATTTTTATCAACGAATTTTCAATATAGTAAAAATTCGCTCACCGAAATACATTCTTAAGATAGAGACAGAGAAACTTGTTTTCTTCAAATTAAGATCGCCTTATATTTTTCGACTGCACGATGGGAAAAATACTTACAAATTTTTTCATAGGTTCCAAATACCAAACATCACACATAATAGCCCATGAAGTAAGCATGCGAAAACAATTCTCAAACCAGCCATGTTGGCTGCTATTCCAGAACGGATCACCGAAACGAGAATCGTATTTCATTGCAATTGGATAGATTGTTGTTCCAACCTTGAAATATTACTCTGATATGTTAATGTAAAGCTACTTAGAAAATATACCAAGTACCGAGAAAACAAGCACACAGAATACCTCGAATGATCCTTTCTTGAACATCATCACTGACGTATTATTGATGCATGTGCCCTCGGGGAAAATCAAAATTGGAAGCAAATTCTTATTGTCAACATGCTCTTTCAATCTAAAACTGATTAAGAAGTACACAATAGTTCGAATACGGCTATTCACCAAATAAAACCCCAAAATTCTCTTCTTGAAGTCCTATATCCATTACCTTTTTCCAAATCCTAATCTGTTCATAAAACTAGGCTCCGTCTTACGCGTAACATGTTGTTTAAGCCAATATTCAGTCAAAAAAAATAATGTAAAAAATTTTAAGCGGTTTACTTTTCTGCAACAAATGAACGATCTCGAATTTCACTTCGTTCAAACCATATATGAGAACTTGCTCTACTCAGGGCGCGTTGCAGAATTCCAAGGAAACCACCATGACGCTGTCCAACCAAATCATACGCACAGTCCGTACTAAGTATCATTACATCAATCGGTGATGTATGATTTGCAACACAAATTCCTTGAAAAAAATTTTTTATTTTTATAACTATAACATGCTTTCCAGACTAAAAATAATAACTTAATTAACAAAATATTTACCTCCATTTCGAGCCCGATTTTCACGATTATTGAATGTGATGACAGCAGACACACAACTAGATAAGATCTGATGACCACATAACAGACAACGCTCATTGAACCACCGCTTCTGTGATCCCTCCGGCAATAACCCAATCACAGCTGTACTAACAATCATGAAGCTGACGCCAGTGAATAGCAGAACCAAACGCATCGGAAGTAAAATTGTATATCGAAACAAAAATCCTAGCGCCCAAATAACCGATAACTTCCAACTGCAAAAATGTGGTAAGAACATGTGTTAATATCAGTTCAATCAAAAGATTACAGAAGTTCAAAGAATACTTAATGAACTGATTGAAAGATAAACTAGTTCGAGTAAGCATGTTCCACGAAACCAGCTGTTCAGCCTCAAACCGGCTGGTCACATCATCCTGGATAACTGCCTCAATACCTGCCTGAAATTTTCATAAGACTCAAACGGAAAACTTTATTGCAAAGACAGGCAAAATCATGACAAGAAGGCAAAGAAAATAGATCTATATACAATTAAGTTCACTAGCAAAAACAGATATTTGTTCAAAAACATCTAAGCAAACTGAATTAATTACCAATGTAATTAATCTCAGTAACAGAATTGTTCACTATGCTTTATGATTATAAACTACATCTTTTTTTAGACTATAATCATATTTAATTGTTCACTCCCATATTTTCAGTTTGTTATCATAAATTCGTTAATTCAAAACCTTGACGAAATGCATGCTGTCACGTACAACTGTCCAACCTCGAATGTTTGCAATTTGTTGTCCATTTTCATCATCAAAATGCACCGATGTCTCTCGAAATATTATCCCTGAAGAAATACCTATAGTATTTGTGAAGTAATGAGTCATAAGGAAAAAAATTTCCTTACTTGGTCCAGAATGTCTTCGTTTCCGACCTTTTATTATTTTTTCACCAGTAAAATCATCGAGAGCAGCCAGATGCTCCAATTCAAGATTTAAATTATCCATATAGCCACTTTCATTTACTTTCACGCACAGATTTTGTGAATTTTGGTTTTTTTCCTTCACTGATAAGTTTATTTGTCGAGCGCTCCACTGTAAACCATTTTCATTTTTTAATGAGTTCAATAACATTACCAAAGAATAAATAATATAATTCTTTCCAGTCAAATAGAGTTTTATTAGCAGCTAATAGTTGCCGTATTTTTTGAATAAAAATATTACCTCAAATATCTTGAGCACGCAGCTTACATAATAATGATTAAAACCAACAGATTGACCAAATAATGAGAGAGTCACAACCGTTAAAACCATTAATAAAACTGTTAGAAAAAATATAGTACAAAACAAAATAAATAAATATTCTGCTGTGAAATCTATCATCGCCGAATTTTTCTGTAAATTTGCTAACGCAGAACTGAACATAAAATGAATATTAGTATCCATATTAAGTTTGGAAAAATATTAAAATAGACTTCCATTACAAGCTTTTAATAATATCAGTATATCTCTCATCTTTTTACAGAAACATTCAAATGAGCCGGTCAACTACGAAATAATTGATGCATATATAAAAAATTAGTGGCAAGCTAATAATGCCACAAAGCAGCAAGGAGCGCAATTTACCCAGTACATTTGTGAGCATATAATAACTGCAATTTTAATAATTAAAATTTTTTGCGAACAAATGATAGAGTGAACATGACATATCACTCAACAGGTGACAGAATAACAAGGGAAATACCCGACATTATGGATATTCAAAATGAAAGTATAAAATCTACGCTGAAATAGAATATAAGCTAACAAGAATAATTCACTTATCATATTACCTGTTAACGCAGTACCGTTTCCCCAAATTAATACCGTCGTATAACATTGAAGCAGTGGTCTGAGAATTTTCACGAGAAATAACCCTTTGAAGTGACGGGTCGCATTGCACTTCAACAAACCATGAAGATTAACTTCAACCAAGAAAACGGCAACATAAGTTATACATCATCCGTGACTCCTATTTCTACTGTGGTGAATCTAATTTCAACAACGCGTTTTCACTCGGGCACTATGCCACTTACTCCGTAATTATCATATTTATCGTGTTTATTTCACCATACACCACCGTACTAAGTAATACTTTGACGGCGTTTGATCTTTCTATTATTCCAGGATCACAAAACATTTTCTGCTTTACTGCACCGCAATTTCTCCGACTTTATTCTCAAATATTAACATCCTCTCTAAATCCGTGTATCGTTTCTTCGCAATACAGAAGTATTTATATCATCACATTTTATACCATGTATTCACAAGAATAAAAATCTGCTCAAATTTATTACATACTACCCAAATACTTGGAAGGAGTACAATCCACCACTACAGCACAATGGATGTTGCCCATTACTTCAGTTTATCTTTTATTATTGAATGGAATAATGAAATAAGTGAAATTAATATCAACAACGAGAAATAATGAAAAGACATGCTTGATTTAGTAAAACTGTACTCAATAATTTGTAAAAATGAAGTACAAAATACAGCGCACTGAAAAAGAATAAATGCTGAAGAGAGGAGTGAAAACATTAGATGCAAAGGAATATCAAGCTAAACAATAAAAGACCTGCGCAACATAACAGAGAATAAATGGCTCGAAAAACATCTTTCCGACAAGTACATGAAGAGCACATATTATACATTTATAAAAATACATTTAATATCAAAATTCACACAATCATATAATGAAATATCAAAATTACGAATGTCTGCAGAGTGGAAGATGCAAAGTTATTTAAAAATGAAAATAAAAAGTAATTATGCAGTTAAATGAATTATAATTTTTCAGATACGGCAAAACAGAAAAAAATCCAGCTATCAAATAGACATTATTTGTCGTGCTAAAGTTCTAATACTTCACAAATGAAAGCAAAGGATTTTGAACGGTAACAACGAGGTTACTGACTTATATTTCTCCAAAGGATTGTTAATAATCTCTTGTTAATTAATTGTTAAAAATTGTTAAAAAGAAAATAACAGCGACGTATTGGTAGTTGAAAAAATTGTTGTTATATGGCATCCAAACAAATTGCTGAAACAAGTTATTATGACTTCACATATGTTATTAAAAAGAAGTCAATAAAGGCAAATGTTAATGTGATTGTAATGAATAATAACAAAACAGTAAGAATCGAATCTTCAGCTCTGTACAGTAAATTACTGCATTAATAATTTTTAATTAGTGAATGATTCCGAAATGAGAAAGTTCCTACAACTGTTATAACAAGACACATAAGGCATATAGATCTGCAAGTAAAATCTCCAAATATGTAAAAAATAAAAAATATTAAAGTAAGCAACAGTATATTATTTCTAAATAATTCGGTAGCAAAACAAATACAGGATCTTACTAAAAAAAATGATTTTTTCTCACGATAAAGTGAATGAGACAAAAGGTGAGCAGGGAGAAGGAGAATGATCAATATGAAACGTAAAGGCACTATAACTATTTTCAGTTATGATTTGAAGAGCAGAGGCGAGTTTGGTCAAATAACAAATAACATAACTATCTCGCAGAAAAAGTAGCTGTAAATAATATCAACACTTGAAAAGTTTGGCTTAACAATAAATCCAACAAGGAAATTCGAGCGATTCGTGCAGTGGAAACGCTGGAACAGAAATGTCAGATGATAATTTCGAGAGAACATGGAAAATTTGAATCAAAAAATAAAGTTACCGATGTATTACATCTTAAAAAAAGAAAAAACTGAATCTATAGGCCTATCAAATTAACAGACTCATCATTATGCAGACAAGTAATAACCGGAAAAGAAATTAGCTAGAAGCTAATGTTAAAAGATGAAATGCTGAAACGAATAGATTTAATGGCATTATATTTCCCGATAATTTGAACCAAATTGAAGCGAATTTCTCAATGACTAAAAACAAAAACGACGACATTCAGGTTCCAATAAGAGCTTATTTTTTACTCCATTGATACTCCGTTTAAATTCATGATATTACTCTTATTCCCGTGCTATTGATTTTCATTACGTCTTCGTCTTCTTGTTTCCGTAACATCAACCAATTTATCCAAGCATCCAACTGCGCCAAAATAACCCTGCGTACCAAGAATATTGGTAATGAATTTCAAAGAGCAGCATATTGTCACTGATGAAGGAATGCCTTAAAAAATATTATGAAATAAGAATCATCTATTAAGCGACACTTACTTCATGTATCAAAAACAGTGCTTTTTTCGTTCCTTGTGACCAAAAATTCATAGCATTACTCAGCAGTCTAGCAGCAATGGGATTCACTCGTAGAAAATTTCCTAAAATATCATTTAGAAATAAAAATATTCTGTGATCAAAAACTTAAAAGTCAAAACTAAAGATTGAGATAACACAATGTGGTAAACCGAATTATTCCATATAAAATATCAAATGTTTCTTATAAAAGAAAATTACCAACAAAAACAATACGATCAATCCCGCAAGTTTTCGCTCCATTAAATGCAATTGAGCCAATATTGTTCGTTGTTGTTACAAGTGCCGAACGGGCAAGATCTTCAATTCGTGCCTTCTCGCGATCCTTTTTGTTATATATTTTCCCAAAGCTGTAACTAAATAATGTTAAATTGACAAAAAGTGGCGACACTTTGAAAAATATATGTAAAATCACCTAGCAGCAATAACATCTCCTGGAAGACCCATTTGATCATAACCTGAGCCATAAATATCTTTCACGAGTTTATCAACGTTCTTGTTGTCTCCTCGTGATGCTAACTCAATTGCTTCTTCAAATGTTTCACATCCGCACATAACTGCACAAATACCTTGAAAGAAACCACCACCAATGCTGAAATTATGCATTTAATAATTGAGGATATATAGATAAATTTAAGAATTATGTAATCTAAAAATTACTACCTACTGCCACCAATCCGCTCAAACTGATTGTGGCCACGTACAGCTAGGACAGATACGCCACTACCAATATTGCAAACGATGTATGGATATTGCAATCCATCCTTCTTTTCGCTTTCCGGAACAAAATCCGATGTTGAGCAACGACCGTGCGACCACCGCCTATAAAACTTTACGATTTTAGAGAACTGCTTAAAATCAGATCAGAAAAAAAGGAATGATTGTATATAACATACCAAATTACTTTTTTACATAAAATATCGTCCAAAGGATTCTCGTAATAGTAACACTCGTCAGGATTTGTTGCAGCAATAAATTCAATACCCTTAATCAGAGATTCCAGTTCATCTGTTTTGTGTAACTGTAAACCCAAATCCTAAAAGAACTTTGTCGTTATCTGATACAAATAACTGAGGACAACGTGGAATAAAATTCTATTCATTCTGAGTGAACTGGTTTTTTAAAGGAATTATAAAAGAGACAAACCGCTGCCTCTTTGGCATATTTTAAAGAGCCACCCCCAGTAGCGCATACTGTACTGCTCATTTCAGCGAACCCTTTACTCTTAACCAAATGTACAAAATCAAGCATTTTGTCTGTCGGAAAGCGAATGAAATGTATTGTGCCAATTCTGCCCTGAACAAAACAGTATAGAAAAGCAAAAACGGATGAAATTGGTAATATTTAATTGCCTGATATCGTAATTAAGGTGCCAACTCTGCTTTTTTCAAATACAAACAAATCTAGTATAGCAGAATTGATTAATTCTATTATAATAAACAGCAACTCAAAATGTTTTATACAGTTACCGTTTCTTCTGACTAACTTATTCCACTACGAAAATTCTGACATTTCCATTCTCAAATCTTTAAAAAAAAAAAGATTAAGATTCTAATAATTTCTAAAACTAACATTAATTCCGACATTACAGAGCCGTAGATGATCATCTCTCACACCACTACCTCCATAGGCTTTGCTTGTTACAAGATACCGTTGGATTTTCCTACGTCGTAAAACTTCTTCTTCATTTTCAATAAAATCATTCTGTAATGCATTAATGAGTTACGATAGTGGAAAAACCGATATTAACAGAAATTAGTTCTGCATACGATAAAACTGATTGTCCTGTCCTATGATTTTACTTAATTTCAGCATAGTCCAAAAACATGCATGATCTTCTGGCTCGAAGTAGACAAGTTTGACCAGTGTGCCTCCTATATCAATACCGAACCACGGCATTGCTGAAAATAATTTTTTAAAAAAATAGAAAAGGATCAGAAAGGACGAAAATACCAAAAAGCCGGATTTCAACAGCTCAGTAATATTTTATGATATCGCCATCATCATTTTCCAAAAACCACGTATGATGACATTCTAGTATTTATTTTCGATATGATATCAATATAAATTTTCGATATAAATGGTTATCAGCACTGACTAAAGCGCAGAGATTATCTGACATATCGGAAATTTTGTTTCCTTTCATTAATTCTATATCCAATCAAACATTCTTTTAATAAGATTTTGTATAAATTACATGATACTCAATATCACCTCGCTGTTTATTAAGTATGTTTGTTACGTATCACAAATGAAGGAATTTTATCACAGACATAACTTGCAATTCAGCTAACTCAAGAAAAGACCAAAAATTAGCAATAAAAATACTCACGAAATTTACCAAAAGCAATGCAAAGGTTCCACGCAGGAACTCTATAGAGTCATCTTCAACAGCTAGTTCCATACTGATCTTATAAACTTTCAATGAAATATGAAATTATGTACCATAAAAAGCATACAGTAATGCTTTTGATAAATTAAAGACCATTATATGCTGGAAACTATCAATACCTTCAACAGGTGATTTCCATTACTGAATAAGAATTGGGACAAATTGAAATGAATTGCAGCGTGTTAAAAAACAGGAAAAAATAGGATATCTGATAAATAATGGCACAACACCACGAACTATAAGCGATTTAGAACAGATAATTATAGCAGCAAATCTCAATGCAAAAACATATGGTATTACAATCAGAATAATTTTTGAATAGAACGTAACTAATCTAAGAGTTATGCCCAAACTTGTCACCAGAGAAAGTGCTTTTCAGTTTCACGATTTAGCACATAACTCCATTAAGAATCCCAATTACAGCAAATTCATCAAATTTTTAATTTCGTAAATTTTTAAAATGAGAAGATTCCAGTTTCTCATTGTAAAAAAGTAAAACAAACGATATTGCGTTCATAAAAACCCATACGAATAAGCTATAAAAAACGGCTGCCAATCGCTTCAACTCTACAGCATCAACATCGGCAGAAAGCAGACGTTTCAATAATATGACGATACTGAGAAATCCAACTGAGTATGTCGAAAATGATGCAAGGTAACTAAAACCTAAGCTTGTATTTTCTTCAACAAAAAAGTCTCAAATTTTTTGGAAGATTGTTAACTAATGCCAAGCTATGTTAATTATACGATAGCGCTTGAAAGCAAAAGTTGGACAATTCCCTCGGCTGAATATTTAAACATTCTGAAAAAACTTACGAGGCACAGAAAGTGAAAGTAATCTTTGTCTTCGTCCAACCACTCCACAGCTGACATCTTTCACATCGTCATCCTTATTTTCTTGCTCATCCGTTTTCACATCTTCAGCCATCATATCATACGTAGGATCATTGCCTAACATGGCTACCAAAGTTCTCTTTAAATTAATTAAATAATAGTGATATATTTAAAATTTTTAAGCAACTGCTCAAATCGCACGTAATGGAACATTTTATTCCAGCACAATTCATCGTCCCCTACACAACCGGAGCACGAAAAATCACTGTTTACTTCATGTTCAATTTCAATGACTTGTGGTTTGCGAGATCTTACATGAATTATTAATTACTTCTAACATTCCCCATTGTGTGTACCGAATTTTCCTTGATTTCATAATGATGTAAGCAAATGCCAAAAATTTGAGCATATTAATCATATAGAAGCAACATGCTGACAAACAATTCAGTTAAATAAAAATTATTCAGTCGCAATTCGATGCAACTACTATGTAAGATAATGCTGTGTCTTCTGCTTAACCTGAGAGATGAGAAATGACGATTTACAGCCATTTAATTTTGCCATTTCAATAGTAGCTAAGGTTTTTGTTAACCTTTCTAGGTTTGATTCATTCAGTATTTGCCATTTTTTCCTGTATTCCTTTATTTATTACCTGACAATCTGTAACAATATTGAAAACCAGTGCGTGTAACTGTTCTGAAGTTGTCCTGTCATCACTAGGATGACAGCGGTCAATATCATTTAACCTTGAAAATACAAAAAATAAAAAAGACAAACAAGAAACGTCAATTAGTATAAACGTAATATAAGATGAAGATAACAGTACTATCAGCAACAGAAATCAGAATGAAAAGAGAAAATATTCAGTGAGAAAAAATGATAAGGAAAGGAAAGATAGAAGAACTTTCTTGACTAAGATGCACAACTTGCCGTTTTTAATTCGATTAATTAGCAAAAGAAATTTTAATAGATTTTTAACAGATTTTCTGAACGATCTTTCAATTGAACCAATAAAAGCAATTCTTTAGCTAACCGATATCCGGCATAGAGAAACAACGAATTTAAACGATAAACATTTTAATGAGCGTTAATCATGCAAGGACCTATTTAAACAATAAAAGTTACAAATATAGTAATCCATGAAATGTAGACTTTCCAAGGAATAGGCATACCATTGTCATTCTTTCTATTTCTTTCCAATTCCAGGGAAAAAATTGCTAAATAAAATCAGGCCAATAAGGATAGAATCAAATGAAGAGAAACTAATCTGATCTGCTCACAATTAGAAGGTGATAGCCGCGAAATACTTCTAGGTCCATTGAGATTAAGTGGTTGAAGCTTCACGTATCGCTGTCAACCAACCGCAAAGGCATAAAAGACAATCTCCACTAGATAAAGTTTTCATTTAGACTTTGTACATAATTTGTGCTAGGTGAGATTTTCCTTAAGCCAAGTTAGGTCATAAGTTCATTTCTAGTGATGTCTTTCACTCTAGTTAGCATTTCAAGAACATGTTAACAAGGGATGAAAAAATGGAAAAGTAAGCATTTATTACATTAGGTCACTTCGTATGCCGTAGAATAGGTAAATAATGTATCGTTGAGTAAAGCGCTCACGTGATGACATTACATTGAATGTTTCAAATTGGCAAGAGAATGGGACATAGTGCACCTCTTACCTAATTTTTTCCAACTCCTCAAAAGTGAACACAGTCATTTTCTCAACCGATACAATTTCCCGGTACATCTTCTCTAAAAAATGAGAAAAGTTTTCGCATCTGAATTGATTTTTTTCCTGAAATAACAGGTTTGAATGTTAACATTATTTTGTCTTCTCATTTATTGTGTCATAAATTTCGAGATTATTTACACTCCGAAATGATGATAGTGTTTACAGCAATTTGATTGATTTCTACTTCTACTTGGCAACCTTTTGATCCAAAAAAACAGAAAACAACAAAAGAAAAATATATGTTATTTTAAAATATATCTGCTCTCCTTTGCTCATTGAAAATTTTCTCGAGACTAATTTTTAATTATAAATATTTCGATTCTTTATCCTTTATAAATTATTTGTAAAATGCAAAACATTTTTTACTAACACATATACCAGATATTCTCATCGTAAATTGTTTATTCATCTCTATTTTTTCTTAGGTCAATACTTTCTCTGACGGCTTATCCTTGTTCAGATAACTAATCCAACAATAATGTTTATCAAAAATTTCCCATCTTAGTAATCTCATCCTTACAAAATTTATCTAGTAAAAGACCATGATAGTAGTAGTGAAGGAGTTTTCACAACTTCAATCACAATCGGTGTCTGTAATATTATTACTGTTTTACAATAATGAACTTTTATTCCACTCTTCCCGTACCACAATCCTGCAGTTTCCTCCTGTACGAATCCGTCCGCAAGAAATCTCCACGCAAGTCAACCTTCACTTAAATCAGCGACATCAGTCTAATCCAAATTTCATTACAAATTTTGTTTGTCAGTATCCCGAATCAAAAAAAAATTCACGACATTGCTTGCTTGTATAAAATTAATCAGGAAGTTTCACATTTTTTTAAATCTCATTTGATTTTTTTATTCTCGAAAAAATAAGTTGAAACAACCGTTAGCTATTTCCGTAGGATGGAAATAAGTTTTTCAAAGTGGCAGTGTATTCATTTCAAAGCTTATTCACTTATAGCGGCATATCCCATGTTTTTAAATCTATTTTCTATGAATGAAATGAAGAACATTCATCTTAACATTAAAATTTCAAGGAGCTCCTACTTGGCAGTGAAGTTCTGTGATTTCAGTACAAAATTGCCTTTATAGGGTGTATTATATTGAAATAGGTAGATTTTTGCTTTTTTCTGAATTAGTAATGGATTTTGATGGCAAATTGGAATGTCAAAGGTAATATTTCCCTCAATACACAGTTTTGAAATGACTGGATTTGTGGTCATTTCTGGCTTTTTAACAGTAGTAGTTTAGAATCCAGGGAGGATGAAGGGACTAGCCTTTTGCCATAGAGTTTTGTTTGTCGTATGAATAATAAGCGTGATTGCTCGTGATCATCAGGAAAAGTTGTTTCAGCTGCCAAAGTAAGCGAGAATAATAGTGAGCAGCATTTTCATATTTTTCAACTTAAAAGTAAAGCGGCAGAAAATAGAGAAATGTCCGTTTATAACTTTCTGCCAAGAAGTTTGAATTGTAAGATAACATTGCAAGTGGACAACAGGATCGTTCTGAAGTAATTTAAAGAATTTAAATCTTTGTGTTGTTGAAAAAAGCTGCTTGTTGGCGTTATTAAAACTAACAAAGAATAATCACCAAAACATAGCAAAATAATTTAGATGGATGTAAGCTGTTGAGTACAACAGAATAGATGGAGACGTAAGAGTCTATTAAAAGAGTAGAAGATTTTATTTCTTCATGTTAAATGAATTAAACTTGATAAAGGTTTTCGGATTAGGCATAGATCCGAATAATCAATTCTTAAGATTTCTGAAGTCACATAAAATATTATTTCAAAACGAATTTATTGTAATAAAATAATTCATTATATAAATTACACATTTATTGTTATAAGAATGTAATATGCTAAAAATGAGACAATAATTAAAAAAGGCTTGGCTACATGTTTTATATTCCCTCTTCTTATCATACTGGAAAGTTATCAGTGATAAAGTCATTCCTCTATTCATATCATCATGTCCCCGCCCATAATTTATTGGTGAATAGCATTTTCATTAGCAAGGCTTAAGAAGCGTCAATAGAGAGCTTTAAAGTTTCAGTTTGCTGAGTGCTACTCGCCGTGCTTTTTTGATTTTGAAATAGTTCTAAAAGACATAAGATCAGAATTCGTGACATTATTTTCATCAATCTTTGATGAAAATAAAAACAAATTTTGATTTTGGAAAAATACACCTTACTTCACCAGCTCATTTTTACGTAGTTTATCAATGAATGTTCTGTTGGCTGGCCTATGATCAAAAAAGATTTCCTAAATCATACATTGGTTAACATTTCAAACTTTGACCCTTTTTATCAAACGAGAGAAACATTGCTAATGAATTGGAGATATTTGCATCTATAAAAGTGAATAGAGTTGATATGTTCTTTCTCGATTATCTTTCATTAAACTCATTCAAAGATTCGAGGTTTGCACCTTAATGGATGGGACTAACATGTTTATTGAAAGAAAAAAGAAAAAAAGAGAAAAATGAGGGTAGTCAAATGCAAAAGGCAAAGAAATAATGGGAAAGAGCACTATTTTTAGGGCTGTGTGTATTGATTTTCCATATTTCTGCAAGATAGTTTTGTGAGCTTAAATTTTTCTCGAAAAATGTGGAATTATCCCAATGGGAAATAACATGGATGAAGTTATTTTTCTCATATTTCTGATTATTTATTCCTAGCTTTTTCTTCCCTTCAATTATTATTATTATGGTGGATTATTCACTTATACCATATAACTTGAAATAATACAAATAGTGAATGCTTAGACATCACGTGTAAGGAATGAATTTCGACTTGAACAAAATCGAATTCCTACGGATAAGGCGAGTTAATTATTCAAGCATGGATAGTCATGTTAAGTAGCAGAGAGCAGGTAAACTCAATTGTTGTTACCTGCGGCACTACTACTTAGAATGACACCTCCTCGAAAATTTTTAGGATGACCTAGCTATTTGAACTGAGGATAGCATTTTCACAATAATGGTTTGACTATGGAATCGTGAAATTGGAAATTGCAACTTCGAAAATGATGGTGTACTTTGTTTATTATATCTTCGCATACCGTGTGAGATGTGATTTTTTTATCGATATCGATTTTTTCAGGTAATTTAAACAAATTCGAAACTTTAAATGGCCTTAATAATCTCTAAAAGGAATTCAGCTGCTTTACCCAAGAAAAAAAAAAAGAACTAAATATAATTGGAGGTTGGAATAGACAAAAGAAAAATGCTAAGCCGATAAATGCAACAAAATACGACAAACTGATCCATATAAAGATGACTTCCATACAAATCCATGAACTTCGACGATCCTGTTAAGGATAAAATTGGAAAGTTAACCGGTCGAGAGATTGGCTATTAGTTAAAACTGAAGTTAAACTGACTGGCTTAACAGACATTATGAACTGTAATTCAAAAATGAATGGGTGGGTTAAAACTAAAAAATTCTATGCTGGGAAGTACAAATAGAGATAAAACTCACGTGATTTGACTGAAAAACTTGAGAGAGAGAAATATAGGGCAGATAGGATAACACGAATCTAACTGGATAGATATAGATGGCGGATGGCAAATGAGCGTGTCCTTGCAAAAACATTTTCTGTACTGTATGAACAACTGCATTCATTTCGTAATTACTTTTCTGAAAATTTTCATTTATTCTTTTTCATTCCCTACCATTAACTCTAATACTTAATTTCCAATCACTGTATTAATCCTCTATCAAAACGAAAAAAAAGTTCAAAACAAGGGAATGGAGGTAACTATGTACAACAGTAAAATCTACTTATTTCTCAAAAATCCACAATGGAAAACAAATTTGTCGGAATTCTCTAGAGATAAAATACAGACCAATTCATCTTAGTAATGCTATAAACAAATTATTGCTGAGAAATAAGAAGTCGAAAAAGCCGACTAATTGTTTTCCAGGATTGGAATAATGGAACTATTTTCTAAAGTTTAGGATGACTGACTTCTTGCTAGCAATAATTCTAAATATTTAGGTCACTGCAGACGAAAGAGTAGGATTCAAAAACTGAATTTAATGCTCAACAATTGATTTTGAAACTTCAATTAATATTTAAAAAAATTAAATTCAGCAATAGTCAGTCGCATGCGACTGTTAACAAAAAATATACCATCTCATGTTGAAGGTTTGGCAAGATTGTGTGTCGTTAAAGACAGAGACATTTTTTCGTTTTTTTTTTTATTCGTTTCAAATTTCAGTGTATGATAAGGAACCTCAGTTTCATGACCTTCCAAACCAACAAAACGAATGCTTTTATTGACAAAAGCATCTGTCTGAACGTGAAACAAGAAAGGATGGCTGAATAAGCACACGAGATGTTTACATCGCTTTATTATCATAAAAAAATTCGGCAGTTTTCGATCGTGAGACAGTCACAAATACAATTTTGTACGATAGAAAGAAACGGAAGACGACGATACGTTTTGTAATGCACCACACTGTCATCGTTTCACATACAGCACAGCGCTTCGTTTGTACAGTTGCTTATGAAGCGCTCAATTTTCACGTTCTACAATAGTCAATCATATATGCTTTCGCTATGGATTTGCCAAAATGCACAAAAAAATATAAGAATTGTGAATTATCATCACTTAAACTGTTTTATTGTCAAATTTTATCATTGAAAAATTCAAAAAGTTTTGGTTAAACTTGACGACTATTCTTTCTTTATTACACTAGTTTAGTTTTAACTTAAAATTAAACTATTCCATTTTTAGATATCATTTATCACTGATTAACTGGTATGCTAACGGATATATTTGTCGGGATATTTAAAGATGATTGCATAGAATGGACGGAATCTTAACAAAGTTTTGAATAAACCTTGTTGATTCTGATGCAATTCCCCTCTGGAAAATTTGTGGCAGTAGTGCACAAGACATAAAAATGTTTGCGTATTACATGCACATCATTACTTTTCATTCACTTACCTGTTTAAAGTAAAAATTGGCAAAAATGTGATGAGAGAAGCCTGTTCCACTTCAGAATTGTTTTTGCTCTTGCTTTCCGCATGTGATTCATTGGAAGAGGCGAAATGAGAAAAATCAATGTGTTTGATAAACATTATAGCTCCATATCAATAAAACACTTATTTTACTTGTACTTTCCAGATTTTGAAACTTCTTTATTCAAGTGATGATGGAGATTTTGAGGAACTAATGAATACTCTTTTCAATATGTTCATTTTAAGATCAGTAGATAGCATAAAAGGTGTAAATTTACTCCTAACTGTAAACACAAATGAACAAGTACTATTGCTTATCTTAGCAATCCGTTGAACAAATAATGCTACATTGTAATTTATAAGAATAAATTTACCCCACCTTCCTAAACGAGCAAATTAATTAATTAAAAAGAACTAGAGATGATAAATGATAAAAATTAAATGAAAGTGTTTTCTTTATTAACGAAGGCAGTTTTAATATTTGAAAAATTATAAAACTATGGAAATTACATTAATAAAAATATTGAAATGGAAAAATTATATGATCATTTTCTGCATCTAAAAGAAGCCTATTTATTTACTAACTGTGAAACACCTAGAAATCCTACCACTTATCAAATTCCATAAACTGTTAACAAAATTGCAGTATTTCAAGGGATTGAGATGACATTATGGCATTCGGGGCACTCACCTATCATCAACGATGAACAAATGATGCAAACAGCATACTTCCAACGAATTTCATTCTGCAATACTTGTTGGAGCAGGTTTCCACTAGGCGTCCATCAACATTGAAATTTACTTTAAATTTAATAAATAAGCACAGTTTTCATATAAAATAAAGTGCAAAATTTTAAAACTGAAAAATTTCATCAGTTCATACGTTGTAACGCACTAATCGAATCACGTGCATTTGAATTTCTTTTTACAGAATTAACTCCGTGGTATGAACTATTTTTGTGTTTTATTTATTTTTTACCCTTGCAAAGTTTTCCTAACATTGAACCTTCTTTAATTAATATTTTAACAACACCACTCCATTGATTTATCGCTAGTAATTGTTATCTTCTATCTTTTGATGTTATCGAAATTTGTCCCAAAAATGATAACGATTGTTCCTATACAGTAATAATAACCAAATTTATATAATAAATTTCCTATACAGTAATAATAACCAAATTTATATAATAAATTATCTATTTCAAATGAAATATCTAGTTTCGCATCACCAATAAAATCCTATCCCTATTTCTGTTTTCAGATATTTCTAAAAAAAATTATTGAAACATCAACAAGTGAATTTATAATAGGAATAATATTTATAAAATCTTATCCTGGTACTTCGTGATTGTAAAGTAGCAAGGGGTAGTAGAGAAAGACTATGTTTAGGAAGTTTTAATTGGAACCAAGAAAAAATGAAGAGAATTGCTGCATATTGTCAAAAGCTAACTGGTTAGTTATGAGTGGACATTTGACCAGCGCCGAAGTTGAAATGAACACTCATTCTGTTGAGTCGTGCTTGCATCGTCGGGAAAAGTATTGAATTTGATAATCGGTTCTCAATTAGAAGTATCAAAAGAAGGATGATTTCAGTTTTTTGGTCAGGTCTTTAATAAAATAGATTCCAACATTCATTGAATGATCATCATAAGTCCTTCGAAAAATATCATTTGCTGTCCATCCAAATATTTTCTTACAAATTGCATCTTTTTTTTGGAAGTTTGCCAATTTCTAACAGGCATTGATGAATGTCATTACAAATTGTTAGTAACATTCTAAGGGAATATACGGAATATCTCATCTTTCACAGTTACTTAAATATCATTACTGATTATTAATTCATGTTTAATCGTAGTATTCTAAGGATTAGGAAGATGAGAAATCGATGATAAAGTGTAGTTCTGAAACGATGCCTTAAAAATGAAAATTTAAATGGATAGTCTTCTTGAGGGCTATCCCGGCAAAGCTATATATTGAGAATGAAGTTATTACAAAATCAATTATTACTGTATCTTAGAACTTTGGAAAACATGGATATATCAGCATTAAATTATTCCATATAATTCGATTTCCTTCAGCAATTCACGGATTTCAGACAAATTTTGTTGTTGGATGGGACTCTTTTAACTGAACTTTTGCAAATTTGTTGGTTGTTCGGAATTTTTTTATATGGTTCTTCTAATATAAAATAAATATAAAGTGAATATCTTCTGCATTTATGACTTTCTTAAGCAAACATTTACTCTTCCCGCCACTTCTCATTTCTCTCTTAATTTTATTTATTCTTCTTATTGTGCAGTTATTTATCTTCGCCATTCGCCATCTAAATGGAATTGTTTCCTTTCTATCTTTGGAAAAACTTTTCGGCGATTCTGGAGCTTAAGTTTTGAAATTTATTGTTATTTTTATTAGGGTTAACGATTTTCTTTTGAGCAATCATACTGAAATTATTCAAACTAATCTAAATGGAATAAGATCTTCATGGAAACGTTTTGCTGGGGTACATCAAAATGGAACTAATTGGAACAACTGCTTTTGATCCTTCTTTTCGAATGTTTTTGTAATTTTGGGAATTTATTTCAGTTAAGAAAAAGCTAACTGAACTATGATTAATTTCATAAGTTGATGAATTTCAATAAGTAAATAAAATCGATGTAAACTAATACATAATATATAGGTATATGTTCTTAAAATAGAATTTTTTTTTGCTGAATTTCTATACGTTAATCTTAAAAAGTTTTGTTTTCCGCTTGTTTTCGAGTCATCTCCAATAGAACATTCAATAAAGGAATTTTTGCCATCTTCAGTACGTCAAATTGTTAGATAATACTTTTATAAATTCTTGGTGAAATTTGTTGAAAATCTTGTTAAAATTTTGTTACGATAATGAATTGCTTGCTTCAAACTTTGTAACGATTTGAATAACGTTACTTTGCGCGAGGCAAACATTCAGAACTACCTGAATATTTTTCATTTTTTGAATTTGGAAGGAAATTGAATGAGATTGTAGGATCATAGTCAAGTTCAAAACATTTATTAATGTTTATGCATTACTGGAATTTAGGTTCTTTTTGAAGTGAATTATGACCATTCAAATTGGAAAATGTAGAAAGATAAGTTGAAACAGTATTCTAATGAAAAATTGCTAGAGAATTTGCTATTGATAAACAGCAAATTGATAAGATTGTAATGATACTGGTTAAAGCACTAAGTGCAGTGTACTATTTATTGTTAATGTGCTCATAATGTAACGAAAAATTCACCCTGTCACTGTTTTTTAAAGTGCCATGGCTATCAATGTGTTGCAGTTTAATCCGAACCAAGCATTTTCCTATTCCTCTTTTATCGTATTAATCATTGGCGTTTATTACTTTCCGGACAGTCATGAATTTATCAGTAAATTAGTTGTTAGTCCTTATATGGCTTATTTTAAATTGAAAATAAATGAATTTTTCTGTTACACCTAACAGTTCTCAATCATTTTTTATAAATTTTTGATCCTGTTATCTTTTTTAATTAAAATATTATTATTTATTATAAATTTTGATGTTATTTATTAATCGTTAATACAACGAACACTAATGAAATTTTTATTGAAATTATCCTTTTGTAAAAATAGAAAATAATAATGCGAAGTTCAATGCAAGGATGTATTTTAAGTAAGACAACTTAGTTTTCATTCAGTTGATTCGTCCCTTCTTGTTGATTAAATGTCCACAATATATAAGATAGTTAAGATAGAAAAGAAAAGCAGAAAGTTTAATCGAAGTATCCAATATAAAATCAGCTACGATGATCACTACTGAAAATAATACCTTTTGAGTAAAGCTATACTGAAAAGAAGATTGTTCCCTTATCTTGCGAGTTATATATTATTAAGAATAAATATTCTATTCTTATAATTATTTTTACAAATCTTTGTCCACATAATTCATCCTCCTATTTTGTTATTTCATCTAATAAATTTTATTGAGAAAATATGAAAAATGCCTACCGAGATGCTAAAGAAGGGTAAAAAGATGTTAGGACTTCAGTCCAATACTCTCCTAAAATCTTTTCAAATTCTGCCGTTAAAAGACGTTTTACTCCTACCGCAAAGGAGAATGGGAATAATGGAAATAATCTGCCAATCACCGCTTCAGTTATCACGGAGAAATTGCCAGAAAAGATATAATGATATCAACTGCTTTAAAATTTAATCCTTTTTAATTTACTATAATAAAAACAAATTTAATTTATCAAAAACTTCCATTGCATGTAAAATCTGATATCCCTAAAATAATTGGATTCATTAATTAATCGAAAAAATTCATGAATTAATCGGTAGGGAAATGAATGAAAAATTGATAATCATAAACGACGTCAGCGAACAAAAAAGAAGCAATCATTCAGGAGTAGATAGATCATCTCAAGCTCTAAAATGGAGAGAAGCAGCAACAAAATATAAAAGATGCAAGTGCATGTTAATTTGAAATTAAAGCTTTCAATGTTACTTTTAAAAACTTCCTGACAAGTAAAAATTGACTTCAAGTCCTTATAAAAGATCATTTTATGTTACAATTCAAATGAATGTCAGGTGGAATTCTTATTATTCGTATGTGGAATTTTTCATTATCAAACTTCTTTTCACACTGAAAGTTATTGATTATTGCTGCTGTATTTTATTATGAAATATTTTAGATGGATTATATAGTTTTTTGCTTTTTTTGTACTTCAGCTTGATTTGAATGTGTATGGATGTAAAGATAAGCCAAGAAAAGATGTAGAAGATTTGGACAGTCAAGAAGAGTCTATTACAACAGCAATTAGAAAGAATGAGTGCAACTAATAAATAAAATATGAAAGATGAAGTGATTTAATTAACTTTCACAACTAATTTTATCATCATTGATTTTGTAAGTTTATTAATAAGAAACAATTCTCTTTACAAAATAAATGAACCAATGGTATTGCAGGAATCTTCGAATACTATTTCCATTCTATTTTCATCGATCCTTATACACCATCTCACAACAATATACCGTTGCTTAATAAAAATTTCAATGAATATAAAGTCTGCTATTTTAACGACATAAGAAATTTTATTTTGATATCACAAGATTCCACCCTAATTCACATTACATCCAATATATTTACTGCACTTCGCAATTGTAAACTGAAGTAATTCCCGAAAATGGTCCATCATTCCGACTTTAGCAAAAGAGAATATATATACATCATTGTTACCCTGTTATCTTTCTTTTTATTCGGCATGGTATAAAGTCGTATACGTTTTGAGTAAACTATTTGTGGATATTATGATTCTGTTCTATTTTTGTAATGTTGAAAATAAACACGGAAATCTGTCAAGGTGTCATATTGCATAGCTTAAAGAAATCCGACGTTTTGGATTGTTTTATTTTCTGTAGATGATAAGAACGCTATTTCGTTGGTGAGGAATCAAATTTGATATGTGAAAACTACCACTCCATCTCTTTCAGTACCGCTTTGAGTAATATGAAAAGAATTAAATATCGTGAGAGATCAACATGAATATTTGCCGTATTTATTAGCAAATCTCAGTCAAATTTTACATTTAAGGTAAGAATTTGACATAGTTATTTTGATTTGATTCATTCTGATCGATTCCATGTCATTATTTTTTTTAATTCATCTAATAGATTCACTCTAGTACTCATTCAATAGCATATTTTGCTTATATCTGGTGACCGTTGAGACATGCTAATCAACAAAATTTAGTAGAGTCGGGTCATTGATAATTCAACAAAAGTGTTTGATTAAACGAGCTATTTGATTGATAGAAGGGAGTATCACGAAACGCATGAATGAACCTCCTGTTTTAGAACATCTCAATTAAGTTATAATTAAGCTGACATGCTCCAATATAGACGGAAATGCTACAGTGAATATGGAATATCACTGAATATCCTACTCGACAATTCGCTAACTTTATGAATTTGTCCGTATAGAACTGCAGTGAAAAAAATAAAATAAAGTGCCTTTAGTTCTGGTCTTTTTCTCGGGAACAGTCAAGAACTTCTTGAATAATATTTTATTATATTAGAAATATATGACGACAAGCACTTTCTTCTCTCTTTAGTTATCTTTCACTAATGAAGAGCCATTTGCATTCAATCAAAAGGTTTTTTTTTCTGTTTATTATTCCTTTATATCTCATGCATTAAGTGTGTGTTTGTCAATTTTTATATTTTGCTTTTTTCAGGTATAGATTGAAACCTGATTATATAGACTTTAAGCTTTTCTTCGCTACTGGAAATATAGATCAATACATATTTAAATGATCGTTTGTTTATGGATTCAAGAAACTATGAATGCCGTGTGATCAGCTGAAATCACTTCCAAATTCTCAAATACGATTTTATGATTATAGATCCATCAATAATTGTGATCTTGGTTCATCAATAACAGAAATAAAAACAGCTCCAGTAATTATGAATTACGACTATTTTCAGCCTATTTTATCAAATTCAGAATCCGATAACTTATAGGTTCGTGTATGATGTCATATGCATTGCAGATGCAGATGAGATGATGTAAGGAGATATTTAAAAAGTGAATGAAATTAATGAAATATAAAATATTTTAGAAATGAGTAGTGACGTCATGAAGAGTCCAGAAATAGGCATATGTCAGTAGGACTTTTCAATGTAAATTTGATTAAAAAAAAATTTTGCTAGATAGTGAATTCCAAATGCATTATCTGTTTCTGAGAAACAGCGATAAAGATAATGATATTACTTCCTCAATATACTTATTCAACAATTATGATGTAATCAATAAAGAGTAAGATGATATGAAGTGAAGGGAACAGAAAGAATTTAAGGAAATCATTCGTATAATAAATAACATTCAGAAAAAGGAAAAGATAAAATAGAGTTAAACTTACGACTGGGCTCGATATATGATCACTTTTCAGCAGTACCTAAGAATCCTATATATAAAATATGCACAATATTAGTAACTAACAGTGTATAACTTTGTAGAGAACTTTTAATGAATCTTCAGGCTAATAATGAGTGAAATTCGAATTAGTATCGTTCTGGTTTGAGGATCCAGTTTGATACTCAAAACTTTTAACTTCCTAATGTTCAGTTATGACCGAGCAATTTATAGTTCCATCTAAATATTCTAATATTTTAATAAGGTGAAGAAGGATAGGAAGAAAGAGAGAAGAGTAAGAAGGATGAGAAATTGCTACCGATAGATGACAGTTTCTTTCAGGACTGGTCAAGTGATTAGATGATTAACTTCCTTCGTGCCTCACATTCCTCTGCAGAATTTCCTGTCGTCATACGGCAAACGCAAAATTGCTATCCTCCTTCAGGATCGACTTCGCTCTTAGTTTTGCTTCTTAGCTAATCAGTCTCCCTTCTCCATTTTTCACCTTTAAACAGCAATATTTATGATAATCGTTGCTGTAATGGTAGCAAGTAGTAAGAGTTATAGTGATAGTCCGATAGTTACAATAGTAATCATGGCAGTAGCAATAATACTTGGTAAAGTCACAGTATAGCCCTAAAGCATATGAAACTACTGGTTATTGATCCATGATAGTTGTTATGTTATAGTGTAGCTAGCAGTGAACAACGTATTGAGAGAGAGAGGTGAGTGTAGGAGATGTCAAGGAGTTGTAGGCTGGAATAGAGAAGGCAGTGTCCCGACAATGGTGATGACGACGACGATGACGACAACGACGGCAAGGACAACGACGACAGTATGATGCCATTTTTAGATAACTTTGAAATTGATTAACGCTTGACAACGCTCATCATCCCGTCATCTATCCTACTTCTTCAAATTCTGATTTATTGATTTCAAACCTTTGTACTGCTTCTTTCCCGTCTCCTCGGTAAGCGTCTCTCTTCCTCTCTTCCATCTATATCATATTCATGTTGAACGATGGATAAATACATCCATGCTAGTTCGGGAACATTCCGCTTAATAATTATGCTATTTCCTACATTCCAATTCTCTCCAACAATTATCCCTTCTTGTTATCTGTATTGCGATACAGAATGTTACGCTTATCTAACTTCACACCAACTACTCCTATTCTATGTTTCAGGAGTGCAAAAAGAAAAACATGCTCATAAATTAATCGTAGATCTGCTGCTCTTCACATTTCATTCCCCACTTTAACATGAAATCTTTCATGTTAGAAGGGAACTATTCGAAGAAGAGAAATTGTATGCAATGAATTATATAAATCTTGCTACTACTAAAGGAGGCGCTGAAACAACATATTTAAACTGGGTAGCCACATCTGGACGATTGCTTCTTTAGTAGGAATCCTATTTGGACAGATGATTATTAATGTGGAATCTCCTTCAACATCAGGTGGAGCCAGGAGCTAGTTAACTTTATCATTACAACGGAGCCATACTTCTTAGAGTATAGTTTTAGGAAGAGGCTTATCCTAATATAAGTGATTTGATATGCTTCAGTTAGAACTAGACCTCGCCATACTTGGTATTTCCCAATTTCATTCAAAAAAGGAAAATTTCGTTTCACTGAACATATTCAAAATAATTGAATATTTTTAAAAAATAAATGGTAATATAAGAGATATTTGAATGATAAAAAAAGACATCAGTTTGCAAAACCATAATATGTTGTTGCGTCATTGGCTTTTTGTCATGTTTGTTTTAATATCATCGTTTTGCGATGTTTCTTTTGATATCTGTTGGATTGATCATTCGGTATCATTTCGTAATGCTTTCTTTTTCTGTACATTCTATTTTTAATTTAAAATTGGGCTATCGCACAGTAAGTTTCACCTTCGCATCATTTGTTTCACCATTATCAGTACATGTTATCATCAAACTATGATTTTTCAAAATTCAACTCAATTAGTTGTACACAAAATATTTTTGATAATATAATTTCTTAGTGTTCCCAGTACTCGAAAATGTATATCAGATAAGTAAAAATAAATGCACAAAAATAAACTCGGATTTTGTCCAGAAGTTCCTTCAGCATATAGCTTTAATCCTCTTCCGATGTATCTGATAAGCATAATATATCAACTGTTCTCCACATTCCTTCACTCTCACAAGCTTAATATATCTTTTTTTCCATGAAATTATTTTTCTCTACTTCTCACCAAATTATTCGATTAAAACAATTAAATTCAAAAATATTCAGGAGAAAAAATTTTCTTACCACTTTCTTTCCTTTTATTATAAAGTGCAATCATTTTCAACGTAAATCACAATCTTAGAGGTACAACTCTTTATAAACTGACGTTCAAATTTAGCAAAGGAAGCATTGATAGCATATTGAATATTAACATGACGTACAGCAGAAAGCTTTGGAGCTGTAAGAATTTATCTTCAATTTTTGTTAAATTTTGTTAACTTTTTTGTCAAATTTTATTTATCAATGTTTCACATTTTAATTTGAAGTAAATAAATATCCTCATAGATTGTTTTTAAATTTATAAAGATGAAGTTTGACAGATTTAGCAGAAAAATCTGTACAAATTAAGGGCTGATTGTATCAATTTTCTCATGCATTAAGTATGTGTTTGTCAACTTTTTATACCTGATAGTTTGATCTTCTTTGTTAAAGTGATTAATTATAATTAATTTGTTACTGTTGATAAACCAATCCATATAACGCGATGTTATAAAGCAAATGTGTTGTTCATTTATGACTCTATTCCGCTTATTTCTAAATCGTTCTGAGAAAGGTTTTGCAACTCCCAACATGAACATTTTAGTACGTTACTAAACGGCAGAGCAGATAAAAAGAAGTCGGTAAGCATAAGCATAAATCCGTCAGGTGACGGAATAGTTGCAGCTATGAAATATAGTTATAAAATTTGTCTCTGTTTAAGAGTTTAATTTCATGATGTTTTTATGCTATTAATATTTACATGCTTTTTTCTTCGATTGTTGCTGTGGTAATTCCATTTTACTAAAAATCAAATCTTTCATATATTTACGTCTCTCAGTTGCTTTTAGGATATATGATATGTTAATGTCAGTCTTTTTTTGCAAAATTGAAACATAAATCTCTTTGATTTTCAAATGGGAATGTTTTTTTCTTTTTTTGCTTTATATTTCTCTATAATATGTGATATGAAGGGATCTCTAGGATTTTTTTTGTTTTGAAAAAACTTTTAAATATCTCTTTATATCACATGTCAGAGAAAAGTGTAAAACAAGCAGTGAATTTAAGTGTTGTATTAATTTCAAGTTTATATCTGTTTAAAAACAGTCCCGAGTGGCCTAGAAAAGCGCTATAATACACTTTTGTTGTGGTTCTGAAATACATAAAAGTATTTTTGTCGGTCCCGGTAAATAGTCACTATCCAGTCTCCCGTGAAGTTCCTTTCGATGAAACTTTTTTTTTTTTTAATTGTTTTTGGCTAGCAAGCAATTTATTGAATTCAGATATACGTTTAAATGTGAATATTTGCTTCTTCAGTCATTACGTTTCGTTTATTCCTTTTTTTTTTTCTTTTCTTTTACTTCAATAGCTCATATGTTAGCGTTCAAATAACCTTTTACGATATGCATTAATAGTAAAGCAGTTAATGTTTGTATTTCTCTTTAACATTCGTATTCAACGGTTCAAGAAAGGCTTGAGTATTAAGCGGTTAGGGATTATTCCGTCGATTTTGATTTACTCTAAATGAATAACAATTTCAGATATCGCAAAACTAAAAAGTTAACAGTGTCAGTTGCTGAAAGGGTCACTGCGGTAGCTCCTTCACAGAGGTCGCTGAGCAACAGGTGGACACTAGACTTAGCAGTGATCATATCAAATTGCAAATAGCTACTGAAGACCCTGTATTTACTGCAACATTTCCTTTCCGTCATCCTCAACATGGCGCATGTAGGAGCAGCAAAAGGCGGACGTCATTTCTGATATCACGGCTTGTTTTCGAAAAGATTTTTCAGTTGTATCGGAGGAACCGCAGATTGGTTCTAATATTGTGTTGCATCGAGCTGGTTCCGATTTTCGAACTGTTTTAAAATTGGTGCTGAATTTATCGAATGAGGAATGCAATAAGTCTAGTACAGAAATTTTTATAGATTCTCAGCACTTTACAGCTGTCGAAAACCGAGAGATTTTGGAAAAATCATCAGAAAACTGTGGAGGAAATAAGCTAAATATATTTTTCCCACCGATTGTTTTGGAAAAAACAAGGGCTGTTGGAAGTTTAACATTAGCTGTGAATTAACTAATAACTGCGGATTGCGGTGTAAGTTGTTGCTCACTCTTCAAGTTTATACTAATATTGAAACATCACCTTCAGTTACTTGTAAAATCATGCCAGCAGTTGAGCGTGCTTCACCAGAATTATGCACAAGTAAGAATTCAGTGAGGAAATACATCAGTAACGAAAGCGTGGCAATCAGCAATTGGGACCCCACACTTCTCCTAAATAAACTGTACGAGGTGACGTTTAAAAAATTGAAACTTTCACATGAATGAATTCATAATGAATCGAATGATAAGAAGCAAATAGAATCTGGAATAAACCGGTCATGCCGAGCAAGTTTATGAGTTCGAGAAATTTCAAAGTTCCTTTAGCTACACGATGTTTTGCCTTGTTGACTTTGCAAAAAAGTTAATTGTTAGGAAGTTTTCCAGTCAAATGTTGATGAAACTTTAGCATTTTTTAATTAATAATTCATCTCCAATTCTTCTAGAACTTAAAATTATAGGAATAATTTATAAGAATGAGAAACGCGCTTTCAGTTTATGCACAATTAACCAATACAGTTGAGTTAATTATGTTGTCACTTCGATGGTAGGTTTAATGATGTTGTGTTAAATTTAATGAAATTGTAGGTAAGTTATGATCCACGCAAAGAATCAAAACTTAACCGTTTCATTAATATGGAAGGACACCTCGAAGTTCCAGTGGAAGACGAAAGTATATACGCTGAGTTACAAAAAAATTGGGTGCAAAAATATTTTCGGACTAGAGATGGACGCTTGCAGTGGTTTGCTGTGAGTTATTTTTTTTCATGGTGCTGAAAAACGAGGTAATAGTTAGGTTATTCCAGACAGACACATACTAAAGGAATAGCTCAATTCTTGAAACTTTTTTGAAGTGAAATCTGTACTATTTGTTGGAATTTTCATAAAATTCGATTTTCGTAATTCGTACTTTTTTAGCTTTAGTCCCTCGTAGTGTAGTTAGGTGATCAGTGAATCAGTGGCTATTACGAAAAATAATTCTTCCTAACGTTGTACAGCCAGGAAGGAAGGGTATTTGCTCAGATTAAGAGTATCCTACAGTTAGAGTTATCTTTTAATTAGTAAGATTAAATAAAAGTGAGCACTTCATTTTAATTTTCAGTCACATTTCGCAGATGATACGCCGGTCGGAGAAATACTGCTGTCTGGTTGTAAAGTAGATGCCAATAAGGATCAAAATGCACTTTATATATACGAAGAAAATCATATCAGAATGGTGTTGAGGTTAGTTGTCATCTATTTATTGATTTGGGTTGACTAAAACATATGTTTCCTGAACTGTGGGCTTTGTCTTTCTTCAGTTCATATTGTTCATATATGCAAGATACGTTAGTGGTGGATTATATAAATTTATGACAAAATGCATGTATGTATATCATTTTCATACCCTCATTAGAGGATTGTTTTGTTGTTTCAATTTTTTCGAAAAAAATTGCTTTATTTTTCGGCTTATATCAATGAAATGCAGATTTCCTTCTCATTCCTTTTTAGCACTTCAACTGTGTCGTGTTTTAGCATGCTTATTGTTATGTATTCATTGTATGTGATCTTCAGGATTCCGCCAGGAGCCAATGTGTTTGATAAATGGAGGAAAGCTATGGATAGTCATGCGGCTTCATCGTATCTTGATACATTTGTTAATCCTGTTTATCCTCCACTGCCTCATATCACCGAGGTTACTATGAAAATATTGTAGTAATTATGTGAACTGAAATAATATGAGCTATAGAAAATGGAAAGCTGCCGAAGCGAAGTAAATCTTATGAACTCTTTTTTTTCGTCCTCACTTTTTGAGATTCTCCATTTATCTTTATGCATTTTTACCTTGTCACCTTTTTTCACTCACTGCCTAGGCATCATGTTAAAAATACTTTCTATCGTACCTGTAGTGTTTCGAATATGTTATGCCGTTGAATTGATCTAGATATCTGGACTAAGGGACTAGATTAAGAGTGAAATTGAAATTTCATCTTTTATACATAAAAGAAAAAGCAAAAACTTCAAGTTCCTGTTAGCGTTATGAGTCTGATTTTTTGTCATATGGTTCGTATTTCATGCGATAGAAGTGATTCAAATACTGTATGTTAGATGAGGAAATAACTTAAATATTTTTCTTTTTAATTTTAAAAATTTACTTCATCAGTGTTTTCTGAATGAATACTAGTTTCTCCTCATTCTCATGATGCCCATCTGTCTATTCAATTGTGTAAATGATGTGAATCAACTTTCTTAAATTACAGAAAGTTGCTATTATCGAGCTTGGATCGTGCTCAGTGCGAGCTGGTGTGCTGACCATGGAACCTTCATTACCACAGTCGTTTTTCCCAACATTAGTCCTTATTAAAGATGACGGTGAATTCATTGTTGGTGGTGATGCATTGTTGCCTGAGGTTTATTAATTTTCCAAAGATTTTTGAGTTATATAGTTTTATTTTTCCATACGAAATGAAGTATTCTGCGAGACGATCAGTTGGAAATAATAATGCTTATTATACGCATGGTATTACTGTTTTCAGGTTGAAGGATATTTTGCAAAAAGAAAATGCCAAATTTTGTAGCATTAGAATTTCAATACAGTCAATTAGAATAATAAAATTCCAGAATCGTCGCAAAGGTGAACTGATAAGGCCACTGCGCGCAACGGATATTTCACTGGAGCGGTATGTATTTCATCGACCAGCTTTGAAAGCTTGTTTACAAAAATGTGTCGATGATTTGACGATCGATCCGACCAAATATCGGGTAATTGCACTTTTCCCTTAGCATTGTATGCAAGAAGATTCAGCTGATTAGGAATTGTTGTGAAATAAATCCTTCCGTGGCATTGGTGCCGCGGGCCGAGAACGAAAATTCACTTTCATAATCTGAAGGTCGCAGGTTCGTTCCCGGCTCGTGGCACCAATTCTTTGTGAAAAATTTTCAAGTTGATTAGTTTATTTCACGAACGAAGAATTTTTTTTAAAGGATTTATCCTTTGTGGAAGACTAGTAAAAATAATATATGACAATTGTAATGCCAAGAGGTGAAGATTTCTTTCTATTATTGATAACTGAAAGAATCGCGTATTAACTAAATAGGAACTGATAAAGATTTAATTGAGTTGAAACCGGCTGTCAAAGCGGGTGATGTAACTGATCTTTAAGTTATCTATTAAATTATTTGAGAATGATTTTTCGAAGAGTTAACTCAAGGGTCAGCGACACCATTTGCTATGGTAGTCACTTTCATCATCCAGTTCAACTAAACTCATATTAACTCCCATTCAAGCTAATGAACAATTCTTATCAGCAAGAAATCTTAATCGGTTGAAACTTTAATTGTCAGGCAGCCGGGAACAAAAGTCTTAAATCTCATAATATGAAGATTGTGAGTTTTATCTCATTTCATGGCATCAATTTGTTGTGAAAGATTTTTGAATTGAGTGGTTTGTTTTACAGAAAAAGAATTTTTCGGGTTTCCCCATAGTATTGACACAAATGTTAGTAATTTAATTATAAAAACAGCTATACATCTTGTCTCGTTTATATATAATTATTTTAATTGTTACTGAGTCTTGTATCTTGCTTGTCGTTGTCAACCAGTGTTTATCAGAAATATAATTTTTAAGGTTTTGCTCTCAATCCCGCAGAATATTCCTACTGTTTTTATTGCGGATTTGTTGAAAATTGTTTTGGAAGAAATGTGTTTCCAGGTCGTTAAATACCTTAAGTTTTCCATTCAGTATTTATTTTTCACGTTTTTAAACATTTTTTTATGCCTCTGCGGATTTACCTTCAGTAGATTAAGTTTGTTTGTCAATAATTTTAAAAGTTGTAAAATTTGTTTTGTTTAAGGGTGCAGCAATATCTCGTCAACCAAGTCTTATATTATATGCCTACGATGTAGCTACTGGTGTCGTCGTTGATATCGGCGATTGTCTCAATATTGTACCAGTAATCGATGGTATGTTCTAACCATTTTTTTTGGGAAAAATCATATTCTTTTATTCTGTTACGTTTTAGTTCTGACTTTTCGGAATAAAATTATTTCTTACACAATAATTTGTTGGTAGTGGATTGTTCTCTCTTTCAACAAGTACCATCCATTGCAGTTATAATCCGCAGTCATGTAAAATAAGTTAATTTGGCAAGAGCGGTATTTTATTTATATAAAGAGATTACTGTTAGTCTTTAAAAATAAGGAAAAATCTGCAAAATCTAAAATAAAAAATTGAATTTCCGAACTGCGTGATAGCATATTATGTGGACATTGAAATGGCTAAGTTAGAGACATGATTTTACGTGATAATAGAGTGAGTTTCTAAAACTTATTTATGAGGTATAATATAAGAGATAATTAACATTCAAATATAAGAGATAATTAACATCTCCATAATTGTTATTTTTGTACGAAAGACTAATAGCACAACCAGTGAACAAAGTATTAGTGGAAATCGTACGTATTTGCAGGTTATGTTGTCGATAGTGCGATTGTATCATTACCTTGCGGTGCGACTCAAATTATTAATGCTTTGCAAGCAAAACTTATGGAATCAAGCTGTGGTGGTTACACTTTTCAGTCATCAGTTGAAATGCTCATTTCACGGTTTGTTATGGAGCAGGTATCTTATTCCTTGTTTTACTTAATTTTATAAGTACTTAACTATTGAGACAATTTGCTATGTCAAGTTTGTGAATGATTTTATGTTTAAGGCATGTTTTGTTGCCATTGACTATGAGGAAGAGGTTAAAAAATGTGCGAGTAACAGCTGCAATATAGATACAATCGTTTCGATCGAAGAATTTGAACCGACCAGTGATATGGTATCTTCTTTCAAGGTGTGTCATCATTGTATGTTTCTGATTTGTGACTAGTCATTAGTTGAAATATTCTGCAAAAGAAGCGCCATTTCAGATAAATTCTGCTCGCTTTACTGCAACTGAAGGTTTATTCAAACCAAAAAGGTGGGGCCTTGATACGAAAGCTCTCCATCAGTTGGTATTTGAAGCCGTGCAGTCATCGCCTATTGATAGTAGAAAAACTTTATTCAGGTACACTTGTTCTTGAAACGTCTCATTAGCTTCTTGTGCTTACACATATCAGGATTGTACACTTCAATTGATTATTTTTAGGAATATATACCTAGCTGGTGGCGTGTCTTTACTTCCTGGTTTAGCCGAAAGATTAGAAATAGAAGTGGCATCGCTTGTAGCACCGATCATACACACACAGGTAGTATTTTTACAGTTTAGTAGCGTCGTTAAAATGTTCGGATATTACATATAATCTTTTATTGCTTTCATAAGATTTCGAACCGCAGTCAATTGCAGTTGTTGATCTGCTATCTTTTATTTTTGAATCAAAGACTTTTCCATATTTCTATGAAGGTCACTTTTTCACTGAAGAATATTCTTGATCGCACGGGGTGTTTGCTTTTTTTTCTATTGTGGTTAAGATGTCCTGCCCATCTTAACTCATTCCATTTTTTAAAACGTGATCTTGAAGCTTTCACGGCTGAGTTTAGATCAGTTTTTTCTCGATTGTCTTTGTTGCAGCATAGCAACTTTTCATGCATTATTTTGCTATTACTCAGTTTCATTCCTAATCTGCGAAATCTAAACTTTAACAATAGTATCTTTAACATTAAATTTCGCAAATCTTTTTCTTCATATCTTTCAGGTCCATCTTTCACCGTGGAGGTACAACGCAGCATATTTGGGTGCACAGGTAATTGCCTCAAGTACCCAGTTTGATCAGACTTGTATTACACTTGAAAGTCTCAGTGATTTCCTCCATCAGTTACAAAATTCCACTTTTTAATTGTGGCTTTAAATAACTTTCAATAAAGATTTCTTGTAACTCTTAAAATGTAACTGATCATATTTGCAATATTTTGGATTAATCAGATTGCAACGACTTAGTTACAACTACAGTTTTTATGCGTTATCGAATATTATATCAGAATTATCACTTTGTAGTAACTACCATCGCATCTTCATTCACTGCCTGCTAATGTGATATCATCGCTAGTGATCGTTAATAAATGCTTTGCTGTGGTTTTGTATTTAAAAGGAATGTTGTATGTTGTGTTGAGTTACTCAAATGGAAACTGGATTCACGAAGAATTGAAGTCTTTCATATCAGAGAATTTGAACTCGCAAAACTACATAATCGAGATAATCGCGGGAATTCTGAAACAAAGAAAAAAGTTTGATACGCAACGCATCTTTGGCACTACCTAATTTTTTCTAGCTATAATTTTATATTTGCTCTGTTGTTCTTAGTTAAAACCTGATGTGATCAAAATCACTTTAAAGTGATGTATTGTGAACTATTTCAGCGTGAATGATTGTTTTATGTTTTGGTTTTTTATCTCATTTGCAAAATAAAGCTTATTATTATTTCTGCCCAATTCTGGACCATCTGACTATCTAAAAGCGTTGAACGAATTTTTGAAAGCAATTCCGAGAGGAAGATTTTATCCCGCTTGATTTTAAAAATAGTTTTGAAAATAATTCTGAGAGATTGTATTTCTTCTAGGCTTCCACTTGGTCTTACAAATATTTTTGAAAATAGTTCCGAAAGATTTCATCCCTTCTAGAGTCCTACTATACATTATAATCATTTTTGATTTTTGAAAAAGCGGGTGCGGTCGCTCGCATGCAAGTCTCATGCAAATTTCAACCTTACGCGTTGGGAGAAACAGTATTTAAACAGTGGGAACGGATTACTCTTTCATTTCCCAAGTTGGTTACGTGACGCGCGGTTCGGTCTCTTCTTTCTGCATATAAGGAAGAATTACGTCCATTTTTTGTCGCGTGGTTGTTCCCCTATAAACGATCACATCCAATATGCCGAATAAGAAGACGGGTGCACGAAAGAAGGCTGAGAAACAACGGGAGGTTCAGAAGAAAATCCGGAGTAATATGGTAAAAGAGATTGAAAGTTATGCGTGCAATGGATTGATGGCATGTCGTCATTCTATTAATATTTTCTGTTTTTTCGTTCAATTTTTTACTGAGAATTTGGTCTGAAAAAGCTTTCAATTTGAAGAAATCACGAAATTTATTTCAAGAAAAATTCTTCCTCTTATCTGCAACAAACAAATTTATTCTAGCAATTCTCTCAAATAACATGACACATAATAAGATTTCGACAAATATCAACTTTATCTTTCTAAATAATATTCTGATTTATTTCTGTATTATCTGCCATGAACCTGCACTTTTTCTGTCTGAAATGCAGGAATTCCAACTGAACACGAATCAACATTTTATAATCCTAATTTTACGCATTTATAATTTAAGTTACATAATTTTTTTAGCAGTGTGAACATTGCGGTCGAGAGCAGAAAATTCGAGCATTCTGCTATTTCTGTGCCAGACTTAATAAAACAAAGTGTGTGTCTTGTGGTAGAGAGCAATGTTCCGTGAAAAATGGAGACTGCATGATCAAACATACTGGAAAGTGTGCAACAGGTTTGCTTTTAATTTTTGCATATTCAGTCAGCGTCTAGCTGTTGGCTTCTTCGTATTCACTTATTCTCGCTATTGAAATCTGCATATTCGCTCATTTTTGCATATTCGTTACTCTTCCGGTCTTCCGGTCTTTTCCGGTAACATAATATCTTTGTATTTATCGGCGGAGGTAATGAATGTGAAGGATCATTTTTAACTTGGAACATTCGAAAAGCTTTTAATACATTGTCTAGAGAGTATCATGATAGTTTATGGACTTAGGAAACAAACATGAAGGCATATGAAACATTCGTAGTAGGGCGATTCAGATTCATTCAAATGTAGTCAGACAATCAAAGGTAGAAAAGACCTGTGCATTATACTTTCACGTGCCAATTGAGTAATTGGTCATAAGATCACGAAATCTCCTATATTATCAGTCTTAATTTGATTACAGGAAGAAATAAATGCATTGATAGTATTGAAGTGTGAGGTGAAAATGAGATGTTTTGCGTGTTTAAAATATAAGTTCGGTTAATGTGATAGCAGGAAATATACGGTAATTGATCCATATCAGATCAACGCATTAATTATAATGTAATAAGCGTGCATACTGTGACATCTGTGAAAGCAAATTTGGTGTTCAGGTCTTCATTTGTTGGGTGCAGTATGTACTCATTGTGAAGGATTCATCTGTCATAGTAAGAAATGTATTTCAACTCATCCATGTAAATGTCCATTGCATGAGGGTAAATGTATGGAATGCAAACGAACTGTATCGCAACACGGTTATTTTTCCTTTTTGGAAAACTTTGTCGCGACTGATATTCGTAATATTTGTTTCAGAGAAAGGAGGATGAAGTGGCATGCAATGAAATTTACTCTTGACGTTTCAATTTCCCTTTCTTTTTCGTTTTCTTCTTCACTTTTGATAAGTTTAAGGTGGACGAATGCATCGATGTTCTTGTCAAAGTTTTCTGTGTGAAGATGATCGACTTGAACATCAGTCCAACTGTCAAGTTCTTGACAGTGAAAATCTCAAATGTTAGTATCAGGACTTCGTAAATTCTGTTATAATAACAAACAAAATTATTAAGAAATTTAATGGTATAGTATTATTTAGATGAAATTCTCAAAATTTTGATCGAACAGATGCTTTTTAGGTATGTCATGCAATCGTTTTGGCATGTATACATGCTTGAAATGTAAAATTTGTTGCTGTATTGAACATGTTCGCCGAAAGGGTTTCACATATAAACCAAAAATGAAAGAATTACCATGCCCAAAATGTGGAAATCCAATCAGCGAAACAAAGATGTGCAGCATTTCGGGTAAAATATTCTTGTGTTCCACATTGTTAAGGATAATCGAGATCACTATTATCAACTTTAGCTAAATAAAATTTAATCTTATAGCTCGAAAACATGACTATGGACGTCAACCTCGTGCAGCTCACAAAAATGGTGGTAAAGAGAAGGCAGGCAATTCTAAGAAGTAAGATAAATTCAGCGATAGAATAATATTCATTTTATTTATGATTTCTATATATTATTCATTGCAGAGATAATAAAAACGAAGACGGTGAAGAAGGATTTCGTGATAACGAGGATAATGATGAAGTAGTTAATCATCATAGTAATGACGGTGACGTTAATCATGATGATGGGAAGGATAAGGACATTAAGCATAATAACGAAGATGTTGATGTTAACAATGATGGCAAGGACAGTGAGGCTGAGCATACCAACAAACAGAATGGTGATGAAGAGGACGGTAATTATGATGATGGAGATGATGACGCCAGTCATGATGGAGACAATGATGTTCATGATGACAAAAACAATGGCGTTGATGATGATAACGATGGCAATGGTATTAATCGTGATCACGAAGAGTGATAATGATGATATTAATATAAAGGACATTGCAGTAATATTATAGTGTTTAAAAGGAGTAAATAATTGTTTATTAATTCCAATGTTTTTAGTAAAAATTCAGGAATGATCATCTTACTGCTTTTGGCTGAATTTAATTCCAATGATTTGTTCACGTGTTTAATAGTAAACCAATAAAATTATCTGTGTTACTATTCTGTATGTTGACTGAGGTGCACATCACGACCGATGGTAATTTCAGAAGATATTGCCTGATTAGAAATCATCTAATGAAGTTATAAGATTAAATTTAGGAGGTTCCTTATTATGACTGAAGAATAAGATTTTAAGAAATGAGAACAAGAAAATGCGATCATTTGTCAAACAGCCATCGAGATAATTCACTGGACTGAGAAACGAGTTTCTATAGGTGCAATATTGGTAATTACTTTAAGAGAATTTTTAAGAAATTTTAAGTTCAACGGGAGAAATGAGTTATTCCTCCGGTTTGAAAGTTAATGGATAAAAGAGAGTATAATTGTGTCCTTTTGTTATACATCCATACTTTGCTTGAAAAAACTAGATTTTGGAGAAATAATCACCTTGTCTTCTTTTTTAATAATAAGTGGGTGCACATTGACTTCTATAGACCTCAACAGTTTCAGCTGGAAAGAAATGTGAAGCAGGATGAATATTCGAGTTATCCCTTCTTTTTGACTATGTATTTTGCCTTCTTGCAAACTTGAAAACTATTATTTTGATTATTAAGATTAAGTGATAAAGTAATTATTGGATATTAAATTACAGAGTTTAACAGTTAATTTAATTCAAAAATTTTATTGATATGATGAATGTGAAGAATAACCAGCTGGTGGAGAACTTGACAGCGTATGATGTGTATAATTATTTTTTCCTATGAAAAGAAGTAACAATACTAAATTTGTGTACATGTGTAAACTTATAAGGGTGACTTACTGTTCAGATGTGGATATTTCTATACCTGTTATACTATCCTGTACCTCTGATATTACATCAAAGTTTAGCGGTATGTGTTAGCTTTTGCTTTTCTTTTTCAGTCTTACTCTATGGAACACCAGAAATTGGATTTTCTCGTGTTTTTAAAATTTTATTTGAATATTTCATGTTATTAAATTGGTTAAGAAATGTTCTTTTATTTACTTTTTAACTTTTTGTAAAGCTTTATTAGTTGATTGACTTTCAGATGCCACATCCGTGTGGATTACCTGCTGAATATAATTGGATGCCAGACTTTGCGAAGGAAAAATTGAGAAGTATCTGGTAAGCCTTGGGATACAAGTTGAACGTTCTTTTTCCAGTTTTGAGAAAGAAATCAATTTTCCAAAAACACTGGAATTATTTAAAATCGTCATATTTCAACCGTTCATGTTTGTTGAAGAAATAATAATGTAAATGCAGGGTGAATTACAAATCTGGAAAAAGCTGCGTTGCAGAACAAATTGCTACTGATGTTGTCTTTACAGCCGTTAATATTTTTCCTACGAAGTATCAACATACAGGTTAATTTTGGTTCTGTTAATAGAGGACAAGAAGGCCTAGCATTTCTATCTATGCACTTCGTCTCTGTTCGATTGCAAACCTCGAAACAAAATAGTCGCTGAACATCTCATGTTTCTTACATTTCATCTGCAATACAAATTCTGAATTAAAAGCCTCAAATTCCCTTTCTCTCTATCTCTTCCGGCTTTCTGGTTTCCTGTGAGAAAAAAAGAATATCATTGCTTATTATGATTGTATAATACGGTCGATATCGATAAAAATCAAACGGTGTACAGCGCGAAATTCAAAAGAAATAAGTGCAAACTCGCTCGATTCTTTATCGTAAAACCAAATTTGATATCTGACGCTGTCTTCACAATTCTTATCTCACAAGAATTAATTCCAAATATGAAGCCATCAAGAACACATGAAAAGGGAAGTGAACGGTATCATAGGTATATTAACCAACCGAAAAAAGGATGCTATTATCAACCCATAAATCCCACTGAAAGTAAATCTTCATTTCGTGTTTTTTTTACATCGTATTGTACGTTTTAAGCAAAATCATATCAGTATAGAAAATGCTTGAAATCGAATAAAATGTGATTATTTCAGTAAATTCAGAAATATACAGCAGCCATTATGGATATAACTTGACTAGCAACCTTTCTCCAATTCAAAAAGATGAAGCTGTTTATGATGAAGTGCCTGTAATGTTTCTTAATCTATAATGCTGACACAATTTATAATGCTCTATAATGCTGTCGTTCATTGAATATTTCTAACAATCAATATTACAAGAAAATTTTATAGACTTTGGAAACTTTTGAACTACCGGAATTTTTAAAAGATGCAAGTAAAAATATTATCAATAACTTCACGAAAGTATGGAACGATCCAGATATTCCATCTGAAGGCTTACGAGAAGAAATGGTAACAATCTTATGAAATTACTAGACGCTTATGAATGGGAAACATATTACAGATTCAAGGTAGGCAGTAAAATAATAAAAAATTTCACGGACTGATTAATAATCGGAAGGGATGTCAGCAACGTAAGATATGGTCTCATGTTTAGAAACGCTTTCATTTGAATTTTAATGATGGCATTTCAATTCATTTTTCAAAATTCATAAAATAAAAAACCTAAAATCGTCCCTGAGATGTTTTCTAATTTCAGATTCACCTGCTGGCCGTATCATTGTTAACTACAAAACAGCTTATTACTTACAACCAATATATGACTGAACGCCGACGCTGCCAACGACAGTTTCTATTTCATGTACAACAAATGTCAAATGAAGCACGAGAAGCATTGAATATTCTCGCTTACGCAGAACCTAATGAGCGGTTTGGGGTAAGTGAATTTACTCAGGAAATTAATGCTTGTTTGCTTATGTAGAACCTTTTCAGAAAATAAACTTGGAACTCTTTTTTATGTAGTGAAGTGAAGAAATAGCGATGATCATGAATCGTAAAACTAATATTACAAAACGAATCTGCTTAGGATTCTTCAAAATTTTTGTAAAATTCGTACTATAAAAAACTATATTCGTATCGTATCGTACTATATTTTACATGGAATGCTCTAAAGGAATAATTTATAACTTGGGGAGCTCTGAAAAAGATAAATTGGTTCTTTACTTATCAAATAATTAAAAATTGTTTTTCAGATTGCCAAAAACTTCCCACTTGGTGTTCGTCGTGAGCTGAGAGCTTTTGCTAGACGAAGATCAGGAAAGTGTATTTGAAATGAAGTAACATTTTTAACAATTTCAACAAAAGGCATGTTTGTAATTTACTTGCATATGCTTATAATGAATTCGAATAGGATACATTAATTGTTATTTTATTGGATTATTGGCGAAATTCAAAGATATGTGTAAAAAATGAAAATGTTTGCGAAAAAAACATTTTTGTGATATACTTTACAACTGTCACAACTGACTACTCAAAGGTAACTGTTAAGTGCTTAAATAGTCTTCTACACTTTGTTTCTGATCTAAACGCCTTCCAAATCAATTTGACGGAGTAAACATTAGAAAACAAATGAATGCTTACTGTGAAAGATTAAATTATTCATTCCTTATAATTTTGCATTTTTTACAGGTGATCGGTCTCGTAAAATTCTAAAACATAAAAGAATTATGTTAAGCTTATAAATTTTTGAACGCGGTTAGAAAAAGATTTTTGTAATTTTAATTTTCTGATAATTTTCATAATTTTAATCATTTGATTTATAGGAAGGTTCATTTATGCATGCACTTTAAAAGTTTTGTAAGTGAAAAAAAAAGGCAAAAAAAGAAAAACTCGGGAAAAATATTTGTAGTGATATTCTGACAATGAAAAAAGCTCTTACTTGTGATGAATGCGATGATTACTGTGATGTGATGATTACTTGTAATTGTGACTTCAAATCAAAATCTCTATGTTAAAAAGAAAAAAATTCAGTAATAGATTGTTACTAATAGTGAAATGACTTTAAAATATAATTTACCCAGATTTTATTGATACCTTTCACTTTCTTCTTTTTGTTTTTACAATAGAAGATTTTTTTTTCGAAAAACCAACAACAACAACAAGATAATCGAAATATTCAAAAAATAATTTATAAGCAAAGTATGAATAAATTCCCTGGCCAAATTATAGCTTCAATAACTACAGGATCACCAGTGTCATATATAGCATCGGGTGTATTTGTAATTGTAAACCTTGTTCATAACGAACAGATTTCCTTGAAATGACTATCGCTACCAATAACAAAACCGGTTTAAAACCAAAAAAACAAAAAAACCAGTTTAACAACTCTACTTGTCCTTTTACTTTTGCTATTCTTGAATTTTAGTGTTATGTGTCGACATCCGTTCCTCCTTACCTTTTCATTTAATTTTCTGATCTTCAAAGCTTCCGTCAATTTTTCCTTTCTTCATTTTCCAACTTCTAGAAAAAAATAAAGTGAAAATTCTTAGTTTTTATGGTTTTCTAGATTTTTAATTGCCATAATTCATTGCATATTTTCATTTGCAATTAATCGATTCAGAGAAAATCATTGGAACAAATAGTTGTAAAATGTATGCACCTCTTTGTTTTCTGATCAATTGCAGAATTCATTAATATTAAAATATTTCTCAGAATCACTGCTGCACATATCATTTCTGTATGTACCTCTGAAGAAAAAAATTTAAGTGATCATTATTCAATTCACAAATACATAACATATATTCTCAATCATTCATTCAAAATTTATTCTTGCATTCACGATTATCTATGACAGACGCACTGAGCACAAATTTCGAACATCTGAACATTTGAGTCATTAGATTCACTTTCTATGGTGCACATTTGATTGAGGATTAATTTATTTTATATTCTTGAATGACTCAATTTCATGTAAAAGAGCTTTATCAATAGAAGAGAAAATTGAAGAATAAGTCCCGTTTGCTAACTTAGATCACTTTGTTTCTGATTAATTTCATTAATATTAAAATACTTCTCAGAATCACTGCTGCACATATCATTTCTTGCGCTTCAAGTAGTTCCGGCCTTGGAATTCAACTTTCGGCCCTTGTCTGTATCATTGACAAGCCACTCTAACTAAGCGTATCATTTGCCATTTGCAGTCACTAAGAGTTTTTAATAGCCACACTTCAAACCATTTGTTGTTCCATTTTACCATTTTGATTACTCAGTCTGCATACATTAACTGACGAACTGAAATCAATAATGAAGAAATGAACCAATAATATACAATTTGCTTCTTTTAAATTACAAAAAAAAATTTGTTTTGATTTGTAATACTGGAAATAAGTCCAGTTCGAGTTGTTAAAATTTTTTGTATATCAGAATGAAATTCTTAAAATTATATTACAAGCAATAATTCTGCCTAAAGAGATTGGAAGTAACGATTGCTGTTTAATTTTTTAGAGCAAAAGGGTGAAGAATAACTAACTGGCTATGAAATATTTGTGATCCGAAGGCGAGATGTGAGAACTTACAAAATCGATACGTTGAAGAATTTTGTTTGAACCTGACGATAGTTTGCTGATGCTATCCAACTGCGCCCCTTCACTCACTTCACTACTCATCTTTCCGGGCACTCCATCTCTCTATCTCCCAACAGAAAACACACAATTTCAAATTTCCATTATCATTTTTTATCATTTTAAGATCGTACAATTCAAAGTTTCCATTTCTTTCTCATTCATATCATTTTATCTTGCACTTCTCATCAATAGTTACTTATCAAAGTATCACTTCTGTACCATTGATAACAAATCAGATTATGTGTAAAAATTGACCAGATAGATGATAGAAAAGTGTTAAAGTGAAATGATTGAATATCATATCTTTTTAAATTTGCGGTGAAAAAAAATTTTATGATATAATCTCTATCTATCAACAGCATTGGCATACATTTTCTCGTCATTCCAAATAATTGTTTTCATGAATCATTTGAACATTTTTTCTGTTATATAATTAACCGCTTTTATCACGTAAATTAATCATTTCTAAAGGAAACTATATCAACTATAGATGCCAAATTCTCATTGCTTCAATGCTGATGTCTTCAACGAATTTTCATGATGGAAAAATATTGTAAATGACCTATTGGATCGATTGTTGAGCTCTTTTTGCGGAAATTAATAAAGAAATTCTTTTCGATAAAACTCAAATTCTTACCCAATGTCTGTTGACTATTTCTCAATTTTCAATGAAAAAAGTACCTTACTGGGATTAATAGTTGAGAACATTGTTGCTAAGCTATTTATTGAAGTCTGAAATGAAATTTTGTCGCATACGTGCTATTTCATCGCATTACATGTATCGTTTATTTATAATGAGTTTTAGGAAGAGATATTATTACAGCGTGTAATATAAAATTTCAAGAAACACAAATCACTAGTATTTGTTCAGAAAGATAAGTTGTTTGCTGAAGTTTGGAAATGATAGAGCTGAATAAATAGATTTCCGGAAGGTGGAAAGTGAAGGAGAATTGCAGTGAGAATCCTACGCCTGATTTCTTTATCATTAGCCTGAGGCACAACCTCCTCCTCTTCAGTCCTTCCGTTTTTTTTTCTTTTTTTTACAACATAAAGCTGTTGCTTGCTTGATCCAATCCATCCTGACGCTTCACTGCTAATTCATCCGCCTATAAAACTCTCGAGACATCCATCCATACATTTCTTCCTGCCATTCCTCTTATCCTTCCGTATGTCCACGTGGGCGTTCTCCTTCAAACACCGCATACATATGTATACGCACACGCACACGCGTACATACACGCATACACATACACATACACGAACAGATACAGACACGTTCTAATGCCTATTGTGAGTGAATATAACTCGTTTGCCTACACACACACACGCACATACACACACACACACAGACAGACACATCTGCTTAGCAGGCATACATCGATATACGTTTGGAAGGCCCATTGCTTCTCTTCTTCTATTACTTCATTACAGACTTTTTGTCTGTGTGGAATTTTATGGAAGGAATTGAGATGAAATACCTCAACTTCAGCAACAGCCTGCTATTTTTACACAATTATCCATACCATTCGTCTTCTTATCTGCAAGTTACTCCAATTTATTTCTTCCCTTGACCCATTAGCCAAACGAAATGTTCTTCAATTGTATCTCCATTTTCTTATTTTCCAACCTCAGATAACTTACTTATAACAAAATGTTTAGTATAGCACTGTTCCTTCTCTTCTTCTCGATCCTATTTACTTCAGTTAGATAAAACCAATAAATATGTTATAACTTAATGTTCCTTCCACTCCTCCATTTCCCGTTCTACATCTTCAACAATCACTAGTAGTCAGTATAGTCAGTAAATACTACTATACTACTACTACTACTACTACTACTACTACTACTATTACTACTACTACTACTACTTTTACTACTACTACTACTACTACTACTACTTACTACTATGCCATCGCTTTATTGGCAGTTACTCCTCAATAATACCTTCTCTCTCGCTCTTTTGCATTACGCACATTAGGCTTGGTATTTTCAGTCATTATTGTTGTTTTACTGCGGTAACATCACATTTCTTGGCTATTATCAACTGAAGTGCTTCAATCAATGCCATTGTTACTTATCCCTCCATCCGTTTATTATTTCATTGAGATGAGATATGATTCGCTGTGCTTCAAATTGGATTTTATAAGCCTTTCGAGAAGTAAATAATTTTTCATGAAAATATAGCAGTGGGAAATGAAAAAAACAACTTTAATGATTGAGGAGCAAAAACCTCTGATTAAAAAAAGTAAGATGATACCAATTTTGGTATCATCTTATTTACTTTTTTTTAAATCAGATCATCTTAATACCACATTTACGTTTTGTTTGATACTTGCACTTTCATTTGAAATTCTTGAATCCAATTAATCAACAGCATTAGAAATTGATTCCCTGTATACATTATATTACTAAATAATATTCTTAAAATTTTCGAAATTTTTATACTTAATTTTTATATGGATTAAATGAAAGAACGATAATAGATTGAGGAGAAAGAAAGATAAAAAACAATCAGGAAAGTATCTATTCGTATACTATATAATATTAGAACACGCTCTTATGTAACTCATTTGAAAAGGAGATTCAGTTGAAAATTTTGAGTGAGTTGTTGAAAGTTGTTGAAAAAGAAGTTTTGTGATCAACCTGTATTAGAAATCCCGTAAGTCCTGTTTGTATTTTAATGCAGAGCATGTCGAGTTTAGAGAATATATTTAGAGAATATCTGAAATGCAAACAGTAGCTAGTTATATTTAATTCAAATGAAAGTAGAATCGAAGCTATAAATAGATATAATAATTTCTCCTCATTCCTGAGGAAACGCTTATATACACGTATGAAGGTAAGAATGACATATTCATATATTCATTTTAAAGTAATAAATTGCTATGAATTTGCAAAATGAATTAATTTCATCTCTTAGATATTTTTATTTATAATAAATGAGAATTTCAAAAGATTTTTCTCCAACTTCATTTTAGGATATCAGTTTTAGGAGAAAAAGTCTTGTAAAACGTTTAAAATGGGCCGCGAATTTGCCATTCATATGGTTAAAATTAAAATAAAATCTGCGAAAGTACAAAAGAGATTAGCTTTTTAGTGGTGGATTAACTAGAAAAAAATGAAGCAAATAATTAGTTATTAAATTTCAAAACGAAAACTTAAAACTGATTGGTAACACATTATACTATCCATATAACTCTCCAATTTCCCAGATTTGACATACTCTGCAATAAAATGATAGGAATACAATAACTATGAATTAAATCAAACAACCTATAATTTCACTGTTAACTTCGGTGCTTTAAATGTTTTACCATCTGCTGTTGAAGTATCATAATGTATATAATTTATTCCATTATTTTCAAAAGAGTTGGTTAACTTTCTCCAATCTTCCGTTCTGTCTCAAATTACAATTAGGATAGGTTTAAGTTTTTCGAAAAAAAAAAGATAAAAATATAATTTAAAATTGCAGTGCTTCCTCTACATTCCACATCCTTCCTGTTCCATCAAAATGATTCATTTTTCAAATTCATTTACATCATTTATTGCATCACTTTTTCCTCATAAAACTCTCCCAGTATTGTATTATTTTTAGTTTGCCCATAAAATCTTTTTTTATTGCTTAACGCTTACCATATATTATTTTTTGTGAAATTCAATTCTAAATATTCTGTAAATTCTTTTGCGAGATTTTTTAGTAGTTGTTACATCACAAAATGCATTCGTAATTCCTGTAGAATGACGTGCAAACTAACAAACTGATATCCATGCTTATGATACTGTCGATATTTCTTATTCATATTATGCATTTTTCGCTGATGAAAACTGATTATAAGTGAAACTGAAATTATTGGTCGTTGAAATCAAAATGTATATTTGATATTTTATCAAAATCCAAACACATGCTTAATCAAGAATGTCATGGTATATTCAAAACAGTGCATAATATCTCGTGCGATAATAATAACATATACATCATGGTATGGTAATGGAATCGGAAATTACAGAATTAATTCATTCATGTTTTTTTTTTTCTCACGTCTTTGATAATTTTCTTCTTCCAGCTACTTTTATGGATTTTCATATCTTGCACACTGTAACGGATGGTTTTTTTTACTCAAAGAATTTATTTTTTCACACTATGATATCGAACTTTTAATTATTTCCTTTTTCTTACTTTTTTGTTCTAAATTAAAAATTTCAAGTGCAATTTTAACCAAATATTTAATTTACTCATCTCAAGTAGTAAACTTTCAAGTTTACGAATAATTGAGCGAATTTTATACATGTATACATTTAATCTGTGACATATAATCCTTTAGGCCTGTTAAGAGTTTTCGAATTTGGTAGGCATCAAAAAATTGCTGCATAAAAACTTTTTGTATCATTATGGAAATGATATATTAGTCTATTCAATGGATATGATGGACGAGAGAAGGAAAAGATAATTTGGAAGAAGTCCCAATTTTCTTTTTAAATACGTAGAACGGAAAAATTAACTGAAACAAAATTGTCAAGTAACATTAAGCAATGAAAAGCAGCTTTCTTCAGTTCACTTTTCGATATTAATAATAACCGCTATGTTATATCAAATGTCTTTCATATTCATCACAATATAAAGAAAATTTTCAAAAACCTTCGTAGAAGTGAAATTAAAAATTGATTTAAAATATTAGGTAAATTTGCACTGCCTAGAATTGTCTATACTAATATAGAAAAATGTTAATTTAGAAATCATCACTTATTGCTAAATTTTCAGTGATCGTATACTCAATTAGTGGCGTATTGATTTTCATTTCTCGGGAAATCTACTGAAGTAAAAAATAGAGCTGATTGAAAGCGAATAATGTCACACGTAGTTTTCACTGCCTCATAGAGGGTAGTTAAGAGACGAGTCATTTCTTTTTTATTTCTGCGTCTCTTCCTCATTTTTCTTCTCTTTAAATTCCCTTTTTTAATAAAATAAACATTTTCTTTGGAGTAAAATACACATTATTCAGCATCATAAATCTTAGTAAAAATGGTTTTTGTAATGTATAACAGATTCTCTTACAGATTACATTAATTATTCTCGATAATTTTATTGCATTTTATTTTCATCGCCATCAATTTCAAAACTTTTCCCGTTTCTTTGTTTTCCGCTTTTTTGTCCAACACATAGCTTAAAATACTTTGCTTTATTGAACACTTCAAAATTATTATTGAATTCTATTTATTTTGACCATGGTTAAGAGATAGTTAATGATTAAGTAATAGTTAAAACTAGCTGAATTAAATTAGTTAAAATCGTTATTAAAATATTGGACTTCAAAATAATTTGGGAATGTATTCTGCATTTAACGTATAATTTGATATGATTCCAGTACGTATTGCTTTCCGAAGCGTTTCATTCAATGTTCACATTCTTCCATCCATTTCATTAGCATAGCATCTGTGATCTTGTTGGCTTAATATCATCATTATTAATCGGCCCATCTGAAGTACCTTATAAGAGCTCCAATTGCAATCGTTTTGTCGTTTTATTTTTTTCATAGGATGTAACCTGTGTGCAACAGATTCCTTGCCTATTTTTTTTGGCGTTATCGATATTTAATATTTATTAATAGGAATTTGCGGGCGGCAAGCAGTAAATCTAGCTAGTAAGAAGATGCCGGAGGGTAAGGCACCTCATTTCCCGCAACAACCAGTAGCTCGACAAAACGATGATGGGTCACTGGAATTGGAATGTTTTTTAGAAGCTCAACCAGTCCCAGACATTAAATGGTTTTATGATACAGTAAGTCTTTCATATGAAATATAATACTAATAAATTTTTTTGGATTTGATTTAAAAAATCTCAAATATTATCGTTCATAATTTGCACTCAATTCTTTTATCACATTTGTGGAACTTGAATAATGAGTAGTAATTCAACACTTTCTAGACTGAACTAAAACAAGACCAGCGGTTCAGTTTCCGACTGGATAACAAGGGGAACGATGCTTATTCAGCCATTCTACAAATTAAGGTGATGCTTCAAAACAAATATTTGAACATAAATATTGGAAATGGCTTCAACTTATGAGGTTTTTTAATTTTTGAGGCAATACTCTTTATCATGAGCATAACTATTATAATTAATTTGAGTATATTCAATGGTGTTTTTTTCAGGATCTTGCTGATAGCGATGCTGGAGCTTATCGATGTGCCATTGTAAATCCACATGGAAAGGGGAACGCCAATTTTAATCTCAAACTTACAGGTTTTTACTTGTCATATATTGGTTACATTTTATTTTATCATGTTTTTTGTAAAAATTTTTAAGAAAGGAAACTGGGTAAGAAATTTTCTATTTAGGTCAAGTAACAACTTAAGTATTTTTAAGCAAAAGCATCTGCAGTCAACTTCATTGATTACGTTGATTACGTCTAATATTTCGATTTCGTTCTATTTGTTTCACAGAGATTACGAATTCAATAGGATTTGGTAAAGCACTGGCCGATGAATAAAGATGGAAAATAATTAATAGAAAACATATGCTGTTTTTCTGCAATGGACTTCAAATGGAATTTTACCTTGCTCGGTTCCAAATTACAGGATTCAGCGCTCCAACGTTTGTCGAAAAACCACAGATATCATCTCGTGACGATGGCCAAGTAATGGTAATGGAATTCAGAGCGAAATCAATTCTCAAACCTACTTTCGTTTGGCAGAAGGTTTCTTGATCAGCTTTCATTTCTGAAGAAAAATAACATTTTTTGCAGAACTGCGTAAATTGGCTAAATTTTGCTTCTCCTTAAGTTTTAATTTGAAATTTCAGTTTGATGTTTAAATTGAATCTCTGTTTTCGTTTCAGGGTGAAGAAATTGTAGCTGAATCGGATCGTGTGAAAATCGTTCTAAAAGAAGAAGCAAATCAGACATATTATGCTGCTCTGGAAATCAAAGTATCGATTTAATTTTCCGTAATTTAGAGCATTCTTTGCTTCTTTTTAGAACTTTTTCTAAATATATCGCATTATTGCTTGAAAATTGGGACATTTTAGGAGCCAACAAAAGAAAAAGATGCGGGCCAATTTGTTTGCACAGCAAAGAATGAATCTGGAAAATTGACAGCCACTTTTACTGTTAAATTTGAAGGTTTTTTCTGATTTCAAGTACCTTCTCTTCAGCGTCAAATTTTAAATTGATATATGTGTTAGATACGTCTTTTCACTACTGTTCGTTATTTTTTAAAAAGATTTTAGTGCCACAAGGAGCTCCAACCTTCACTCGTAAACCACAAATTTTGCAAAAAACATCAGATTCTGGTGATCCAGCTATTGTTTTTGATATTGGATTCCAAGCTGATCAGAATCCGGAGGTAAAATAACTTTCTTAATGTTATATTTAGCATTATAAATTGAAAAAGTTTTAGGAAAGCTGTCATTATCCATATCAAAATAGAATTTCTAATGCAGGTCATTTGGTTAAATCCGAAGGGCAAGAAAATGAAGGAATCAAGTCGTATAAAGTTTGGATTAACACCTGATGGTGGTGCAAATACGTTCACTGCTCAGTTAGAATTGAAAGTATAGTGATTACTTATTATTTCACATGTTATTAAGTGACGAAGAAAATTTTGAAATCAGTTTAATCGGAATCATTTTCTAAACCAAAAAAAGTATCAGGTGAAGCTTTTCCTAATATTCGGAATTCAAATTTTAGCGTAATAATTTTAGAATTATAAAGCGAAGGACAGTGGTACATATACCTGCAACATTAAGAATGAAGCTGGTGAAGCAAACGTTGAATTGACATTAAACATCGAAGGTATGTTCTTTATGTGAAATCGCTTTAACCTACGTTGCATGTTTTTTTAATTTTTAGACACGAAGTTTAAATCTTCGAATTTGGCATGAGCAACATACTTATTTTTTTCGTAACTGCTGATATCCTAATAAAATTCCTAAATTAATATTCTTAAATTAATAGCTTGAATTAATGGCTGGACAGTAATTACAATTTCCGTTTTTTCGGACTCTATTCATATATTTTAACGCTTTGTTTAAATTAATATTTTTAAATTAATAGCTGATATTGGTTTGGATCTGTATTGATTCTTTGCATCAATACACATTATTAAAAGCAGGAGAAATTCCTGCTGTCTCTGCGGAACATTAAACTACCATTATTTTTTTCTGAGAAAGTTTGGATTTTGTAAAGAATGATGACGTGATCATTTATTGTTTTTGATTCTGGTGGGACGGATCACAGAACGTCTCTGATTTTTCGAAAAAAATTTCCAATTCAGCTAGTGAGATGACATAGCATAAGTTAATTTAAATCGAAATTTATAAGTTGAATACTGCTGGCATTTCAAATCTTCACACGCAGCTTCTTTGTTGAATTCTATATAAAATTTTGCATTAACCATTGGTATGGTTGGTTCATTCAGGTGATGACGATGACAGCATGACAAATTGATGTACATTGAATTCTAATATGTAACCATGTGTTATACCATATCTCAAGTACAGTATATCATATCAGATCCTGCTTGCCTGCTAACTTGTTCACGCATTGTAACAGTCAAAAAGTTTGTCTTGTGTGTTTTTTCCACTAAAAGTTTGAAAACTGTAAATCTGATCGTAAGAGTATCAAGGATTGATTCCTAACACATATTAAATTTAGAAAAATTTAGTAAACATTGAAATTCAATGCCGTAAATAATTTTTGAAAATCAATTCCAATTGATTACTCATTCTGACAGTTTATTGCCAGTTTTCCAAAATCGTGGAAGATTAAGAGAATTTATCATCTTTCGATTTATTTCAATTTCATAATCCCAATCTTTTAAATTGCTAAGAAATCAACGTTTCTTAACAATTTTTTTCCTGATGTCAGCTGAATTGTGTAAAATGTGAATGCTTTTTTAATTTTCCCATTTTTAGGACCCTTAGATGAAGGGGCAGATGATGCTAGCGAAGCGTGAAATGTAAAGTTCTGAACGGTCCATAACATATTGGATCCCATAAACAGCAAAAAATCTGCCAAAGTATCAAAATTTCTTGATATCACTGGATTTTTCTCCGTTAAATTTGCGCTATATCAGTATTTTATAAATGGATATTTTTGTTTATAAAAATAGAGATAATGTAATGGTGCCAGTATTTGTTGCTAAGTTTGTTTTCCTATGCTCTATGGATATTCCATTTGTTCGGATATTGAGCAACTAATCCTCGCCCAAACATTATCATTTTCTATTAACTGCTATTATTAATATGTTAGCTTTCGCATACTCAGCAAACATAAGACATTTTTTACAATAAGAACGTTTTGATTTAGTTAAGCGATCATATTTCGAAATTGTTTCTGAGCATTTACAATCCTGGTAATGCTTAATATAAAGGATGTTTGAATAGTTGCGGTGTCCCACCGGTTTCCAATTCAAGTTATGCCATCTCATCTTATGATTATTTTTCTAATCGATAAGAATTGTGGCAAAAGAATGTAATAGTCATTGTTAAGTAAGGTGCCTTTTCCACACATAATCGAAATACTTTTTGTCTTTTTCGTTTGCTTTCAAAATCCTGTTATTTAATCAGTTTATTTCTCAAAAGTATTCTGGTCTCCAATAAAATAGTCCTGATAATGGCAAATTTTAAATAGTATTTAATACGCCCATTGAATTTGCTCATAGGTGCATGATCAAAGAGAATAAAAATGTCAAGTTTTGAATTCCATTCTTTCCTACCATTTAAAAATGCAATATATTATTTCTTCGGTCCTGCATCACTCATTAAATGGTTTCTCCTAAAAACTAAAATTATCTAAACTTAGTGGTCATTGATATCATCCATTACATTTCAGAACTTTTTTAGTCTATATATGCTATTGAAAATTCAGGTTGAAATTCGCTGGAATTTTGATAAGGAATGTTGCGGTATTGAACTGGTTATCTATATTGTATATATCGTCTTAAACGGATTTGTAAATAATATTCAAGAGAATTGAAATGAAATCCATATTAATTCTAGGAAACACTTCATTACTCTAAATTACAAATCGAAAAAGTCATCTTTTCGAAAATTCTCTTACTGAAAATACAGAAATGAATTAACATTTATTTTATTATTGAAATCCTGTAATCTTACTAGCTTATAGAACTCCAGCTCCGACTCCACGACCATAGCCCTGAGGTCCAAATTCTTTTGCATAGCAAGCTGCAATTCCAGTAAAGTACTTAAACAACCATTATTAGTCAGCATTTTTCTTCTTTTTAATAAATCATGAGAAATGAAAACACTTGCAAATTAATTATATAAAGTGAAGCACTCCGATGAAGATGATCAAATGAGACATATCAATGAACCAAATAAGCTAAAAAATTACTATTAATTTATAAGGAACATACACTTGCAATATAAGACGTCAGATCGGATGCATACTGTTCTCGGTTCGAGTAATTTTTTGCAAATTTCACAAACAAAGCATTTATCATGATGCCAGGCCTGATATAGTTTGATGAATAATCAAAAATCTTTCATATATTGAGATAATTAGCAAAGATGATTATAAAAAAATATATGAATAATCATCAATTAATAACAATAAGATCTCCCTTAAATTTGCGATTAGTATGTAAAGTACTATCATCTCACCATTCCGCCTGCTAATATTTTTTCAGCATCGTACACTTCTCTTGAACATCTGCGACATATGACTGCAGCACTTGTAATAGCATTTCCGCTGATTCTTATTGTGCTACATCGGCCAAGAAATGAATATGACTGATTCTGTAATTAAGTCATGAAAAAACGGTAAGATATATTATTTTATTTATATAGCATTCAAATTTAAACAAATGCATTAAAATCACATATTTCATTTGAATTCGATGATAATTAGCCTCCTAAAAGAACCTATTAGTCTCAAGAAAAGCCAGCTAATAACTTACGTTCCTCATTATTGCATGATTTCTTCCATTAGAAACACCTGGAATATATGTAACTTACTTGGTGGAGGCATATTTCACAATGATGAATAGTTCAGCTGGATAGCATTGATTACACAGAGAGATTTTACAATGAGAAAACAGTTCATAAAATCATTTTAATTTTATTGAAGGTATACCCACTTCTGTAGTGTATTTCGCTTTTATCACAAAATGATTCGTCGATGAATTTGATGTATCCCGGTTTTTGATTCTTCTTTCCATCAGTGTAAGAAATTGAAGCTGTTACGAGGGCATCTATAAATAACAGTTGTTTCAGTAAATTGTTTAAAAATTATTCCAGTATTTTAACTGAAGAATCCATCCTATTTCCAATTATATTTTATGAAATTTAAGTGCCAAAGAGATAACCAAACTTAAAAATTACCACTGTCGATTTCATTTCGTTCATTTGAATCCTTGCATTTGCTGCCAGCTGTAAACAACACTCCCGCACCGATACCGTAACCGACACCTTTAGGTCCGAACAAATACTTATAGCAGTGATTACAGTACAGCTATAATTTCATCATTTTATAAAACACTTGCTATTGCCTAACAATAAAAAGCATGCTCATTTACAGAAGAAATGAAGGTTGTAACCTGTTCTTTGTGATCATTGTACGATCGGCTATCCATGAATCTGCCGCATTCCGGATTTGCTATAAAGGCCATTAATTATAAATGAAAAAAGTAAAAATTATTAGCAAACTCTAGGAACCTAAATAGCGAAAAAGTATTACTTAGAGAAATACTTACCGCAACGGAAACAATTTGTATGCCATGATCGTCCGGCAGCTTGTACTAGTTCCGCAAAATATACCGGTAGATTACATTTGCCACAGTAGTGCTTTCGCATTATAAGTCAGATTGGCACTGATAAAATAAATTGAAGCTATAACTTGACTTGCGAATTTGTTAAATATGAGAATATGAAGTGAGGGGAATCATTTGTCATGGAAAACTCTAGTTCCAAATGGATTTTAAATTTATTTAGTGAATCAGTTCAAAGTTTTCAATATTTTCCTATTAGTTTATTAATGAAATCAGAAATTCAAGATATTTCTCATTTTTCTCTTATATTATGGGCCAAATGATTGGATATGGAGTGCATCAAAAGTGATAAACTCAAAACAAAATTAGATGTTAAATTGCAAATAAATATGAAGAAAAATAATACAGTAATTGAAAAAGCATGCAGCCTTTAGATCTTTTTTTAAAGTATAGCAATAATGTTTGATACGTCCCGATTTAATTATGAAATAATTTTTGATTCTAACCACTGCTAAAAAAGGCTCATGTAGGAATGAAAAAAAGAAAGCTAGAAAGTTTCTAGAAACGAGAAAGTATTTTGTAACACAAGATTATGAAAGATTAAACTTCTCACCAAAATTTAAAAGTTAAGGTTTACACTCTTTATTAACTTTCCAATAATAAATAATTACATTCGAAAATTGTCAAAAATCATAACAGAATAATGATTTTATCAGAATTTAAAGTATAATTATCACTACTATTATCACAACTCTCCTCCGAAATCGTTCATTGACCAATTTCGATCAATAGAATTCTTGATGACGCCGTTGTTGTCCTCATTTTTAGTTTCCGTTGAGATTATATGCTGTAAATTCATTAACCGCAATAATTTGCGATTCATTTAATTGAAAAGAAATGCATTTCGACGTAATATCTGTTGTCAATAAATAAGCAATAAGCAATGAGATATTTATCAATCATTTGATGAAATAGTAACCGTTAATTAGTTTTTTAATTAGTAAAAGAGTTTTTTTTTTATCGGAAATAAAGCTGTTGATTAATAAAGCAATTGTTGGGAGATGCAGTCAATATGAAAAAGATTTTTGGTAAGAGATATGATAAACAGTTCCTTCCGATGATTACAAAAGACGTCAGCGGGTTTAACTATTCTAACCAGTTGTAGAGGATTTTCAAAAATTCTTTGCAAATTTTTGAAATTTAGTATTAGATTCTTTTAATGCAATTTTTCATTCTTAAAAAACAAAGAAATGTATTATCGATCTAAATTTCTGTTTTTCATATATTATAAAGAAAAATGTGAATTATGCTGTTCACTGATTTGGATAAAAAGTTAATCAGATAATTTTTATTGCACTACTAACTTACTTAAAGCTCAATATTTAAAAGTAAAAAAATGGTTAAAAAATATCTAACCCAATTTAAGTCAATCTCTAATGATATTTCCTTGCAAAGAACTTCCTTATACTCAACTGAGAAGTATTCTCATAGAAATTGAAAACAGAAAAGCAACGTGAAAAAAACAGCGATAATGTAAAAATGTTAGAATTTATAGAATCGTTCATTAGAAATTGGGAAACTTGATAAGGATATAAGATCATTACTGCAAGAACTGAAAGTAGAGGAAATGAAATAAACGAAGAATGATCAGTGAGAAAGATGATGAAGAAAGGGGAGCTGATAAGAAATGATAAGAAATTAGGAAACAATGACATAACTGGTTGGTGACGAGCGAAACACATAGTCATCTCAGTGGACACATTCGGAACTACTCAACGCCATTTTCTCAAATATTAAGGAATAGGTTTATAAACAGGATATGTGTCGCATAATACACTTCGAGAATAAGGTAAGTATTGACTGATGCTCAAATGATTGAAAGTTCAACTGAGATGTGCAGCAAAAAAATTCTTACAAATCTTTAAATTTATTAAGAAATTAATTTACTACAGCATTTTGTTTCTAAGATTATCTAACATAAAATGATGTTATTAATAGTATTTCTTTTTACCAATAATATCTGTTATATGCTGCTCTTTGTTTCTCTAGAAATTCAGAATCGAATCAGACGAAAACCGATAATACTGATTCTTCTTGTTATGAGGAAATATATCCTTTATTCAATTAAATTTTTGACTTCCAATATTCTCTTAATTTCATGTTTGTGAGTAAAATTTCTTTTTTGATAGGTTTTACTTTACTTATGGTCAAATTTTCATTTCCCAGTTCATTAAATTTAGAACTGAATCTCTCAGAATATTTGAATGCTAAAATTTCGTATGCTATGGTGATATGCGTGCACACGTCATGTTTAACGCGAATTTCCATAGCCTTGAGATCATCCGATTTCATTAATCAGTAAATTTGGTAGGAATTGTTTTGTTTTCTTATAGAATTTCATTAAATATGGATTTTTATGATTTTACAAGTTTTCACAGTCCAAATTTAATTTGATTCCTTAGGAACCTTAAAAAGGTGTAATTGAGTTCTTTTATAACATTATCATCGCTCCAACACTTAATTTTATTCGTCCATTCTTTCCTGAAATTGCATCTGCAAAGAATTTTTTGTAGAAATAATATCAAACATTTGAATATTCAAAATAAAATATAACAAATTTATTTGAAAACGGGAAGATATCATCATTAAAGTATTCGTGTATTCTAGAAATTTCCTTTTTCAGGAATTTCAAAAAAAATAGCTATTCATGTAATTATCATTTTACTTAAAAATAAAATCTTTGTACAGTCTAACAAGGACACAATCTTACTTTTTACAACTTATTTCCAAACTGATCAATTTTAAAAAGGCTTTTTATTCCCCAGTTGTTACTAATCGCTTTGATCTACCTGTCGCTGATATTTCGTCCTCATTCCTTCTTCTTAACTTCACAGATGCTTTCCCTACTATTATGACGCTTCGGATTTATTGAAATTTCTGAGAAGTGAATTTGTAGTTACTGACATGTCAGATCTTGAATTATACATTTTATCTTAACATTAACTTGTGTTTTATGCGAGGTATTATATATATATGTTGAAGGTTTGAAAATAGAAGTAGCAGGAAGATGCGATTTTATCCTATTACGATTCGATTTAGTTTTCCAATCTTATTAATATAAGATGTAATGGAGCTACATCCAATTCAATATCACTACTTCTATATCTCGTCAAGGTTTTAACTTCTTAACTTATAACTATCTTTAAAATTCGATTAGTTCATATCATTAACAAAGGAACTGAACCAGGACGTCGATTAGTACATTTCGAACTGGTTTATATTAACAGTTCCTCATAAAATAAACCAGTGTTGGCTGGAGGATATAGTAGGAAAACATTAAGATAATATTATTTCAAGTTCAATTCAATTCCTGTATTTGTGAAAGTATGGATTCGATATGCTTTCCAGTAATTTTTCTCTCTGCTAAAGCCATACGTCAAATATAAGATTTTAAATGACTTTAATAGACCATCTTTTTTCACAAAAAAATTAATTGATTAATATAGAATAGATTAAATCAATATTTTCTGTTTTTATTTTCAATAAAACAAAAAAGTTCTATTTTTCGTTTCTTGAAAGATTTGCAAATATTATTTTCAACAGATTTATGTGAGCAAATCACTCTTCCTTACCAAAGAATTATATCATTCTCACCGATCGTCTAGTGATTCATATTCTCTAAGCTACATCTGCCTAATGACAAATAGTGCAAATAGTGGCATCATATTAGTAATATTCGGGACCACATCATTTATGAAAACATCGAATTCCAATAAATTGCCGGCCGGTTTGGGAGCATTGTCTCTATTTTTGGCTGTTCTTAAGGCTCCTGCACATTAGGCTAGTTCTTTTTATTCAGTCTTTCTATATTTCAGCAGACTGGCTTTCTCAACTTTATCAAAAATTGAATTGTGCTGTATTTTAGATTGATTAAAAGTTTTAATGAGCATTTAAATCTACTATCATTGATGTTAATGTCTTGAACTGAACAGTTTGATATGCACTAATATCATTTTAAATCCCATGTGCTGTTTCGTTTAGCTTTATTAGGTTTAGCGAAACTAAGCGATTGCCTAACTATGACCTTAACTATTGACTATTGTCACAACTGTTTTTCTAATTTTTTTATCAAAGGTTATCTCTTTGTATTTAATCTGTTCAGATCTCATAAGTTGAATAGCTGTTCAAGTTCTCGAGTTTTCAAGTCCTGGTATCTATTCCTGCATTCATTCTTCCGTCTTATCACAACTACCTTCAAATCGTTTTTTCGCAAATGACCTATTAAACTGAAGGAATTTATAAATTCGATTCTAAAAACAACCACTTTTTAATGTTATGGGAATTATTCTATTCAGCATTCTTTCCATACTTTTCCGGATAAGCTATTATGTGACAACAAACAGGTTTGGAACAAAATTACGACATCAGCTTAGCTAGCCGCTTTACTGAAAATCCTTAGAAATACTAAGTTTTGGAAGAATTTTGAGAAAAACAAATAAATAAGAGAAAGATAAGCAGTTGATCCAATTTTATGTGACAAATAAATTTTTGATTTTTAATCATCTTAAATCTATAATTAAAATAGTTTCATAAACCAACCGGAAAAATGATCAATTACGAACTTGAGGGAATGTTAGTTGTATATAAAAATGAATCAGTTGTACCGTAATTTCGAATCACTGCTATTTTTATCCACAGTAGTTTTACTTAAGTAGTAATAACGCAGCGCATTTTAAACGTTATATTATATCTAAGAATGATGAGTATCACATGTACTTGTATATGTATCTACGAGATTTCATAAAGTTATAGCATAAAGTTGTTGAGGAATATTAGTACCTGATAAAGCTGAAATTTGGAAACAGAACAAGGTGAGAAACTTCTCTCATTTATTATAGATAAATGTCATTGTTCAAATTATAAATATTTCGATATCATCCCATCTCTTCAAATTGTTTGTCATTTCTCTTTCACCGTAACTTTCATTGATAACCAGGATAAGGCTCAAGAATGTTATAATAATCCAACCTCTGTTAAATTTATTTTCATTTTAAGGAACTTTGCTTTAGTTCTGTCTAAATTCAAATTTTTTTAGCTCGTTTAGTATAAAAAAGAAGGCATAGGAGCTTGTAATTGCGACATATTATTTCTTCTGGAGCAACAATCAATCAGTATTACTTTATTTGGCTTACCTGCCTTTAATCCTCATCTCTATTCAAACTTCTCCGCTATTATTAGGTTTACTTTTCAAAAATGAAGTCTGTTCTATATTGTTCATATATAAAAGCTTTTCAAGGCATGAAATTAAATTTAATAAAATTCATTAATTTACGAAATAAAGGGAAAGAAGAAACAAAGGAAGCACCATTGAATTCCATAATTTCCTTGTTGTTTTCACATTGCCCATGTCCTAATTAAGGCGGAGTTCGTAATTTTATGCACCGATTAAAACAGTAATGGTGATGTGAATATAACATAGTTTATCATACATCCCCTTTACTGATTTTTTTTTATTTCAGAATTCAATAGGACAGAAAGAAATGAGATGTATTTTTCAATTTCAAATTTCTTCACATATTCGCGTTACAATATACTACTACTATCATATATGGTCAAAGGATACATTTATTTATATGAATTATATCCCAAAGACTTCAATTTGAAATAGCCGATTTATTATTTGCAAAATACTGTTACCCAAGTAGAGAAACTCTTGCGAATCTTTTTTGCATTTATGAGATTTATCGCTGCTATCTTATTGAAGCAATCAAATGATTGAATAAGAATAATAATTACAATAAATAAATAAAGAATAGCATTAGATGCTAAAGATTATGAAACATCAGCGGCATAATCAGTGATACTGTTGTAGAAAAATTCTTCCAATTCAGTCGATGTTGTCACCTGAATACAAATCGTTTATTGGGTATGTAAAAATGAAGTGGACAAAAAACTGCCTTTTTAATAACTCATACGAAGAGAATTGATGCATGAATAAAGTGCGATATATTCGATATGATTAATACTTGTTGAAGACTGAGTTCAATGCATCGTAAGTTCATTATGCTTAATTAGTAACGATAGTAATTGAGCCGCTGAGTAGATGTAATGCCTTAGTTATGCCTAACAAACAAAAAAGCTGTAAATATCATGTGATTCATTCTTGGTCGATTTTGAGAGCATATTTTCAACCTGAATCTTTCAAATATAAAAAGGTTGAGTGACACGAGTGAGTACTTGCTAAACACAAATTTTGATTTGTAACTGGCATATGAGTAAGATAGACGAAGAGAAAAAGAGGAAGACGCAAACGATTCTTCTTTTAGCCTGATGCAAGACTAGCAGAAGAATATTTCAATGCTTGCAAAAGTTTTAATAATCTTAATACATCTACTGGTTGATAACAATGGAGTGCGATAAACAACGGAATGACAGGAGTGAGCTAAAGGAGTGAAACCACAAGCAATGAATTTGTTATGAATGTTACCGTTGAAGTGAGATAAAGTTTAAGGTTATTATTTATAGCAAATTCTTCAGCAGTTGATAATGAAATGGAATGTCTCGATTGCAGATCAGATTTGCAACCAATCAGTATGCCTGAAAATCCTAAAAAGAATGTTTTTAGCCAATTTGAATCAATTAGTGCAGAGTTGTTTTCCCTAAAATATAAAATTTCGATACTTATCAATTTAAATTCCTTCTTCTCATTTCTTCATAAAATAGAATTCCAAAGTAGCGGTTGTATCTTTGCCTGATTCTATTACAATCGGAAAAGCTCAAATTTCGCTTTCGTAGCAGTTGTTAATTCCATCAGTTTTATGCAAAATTTACCATCTGGCGTCTTTTTTACACTTCCACTGATATAGCATTCATCTACTTGGTCGGTGAATTACTCTGTTGTTTAATTTCATTTCTAAGCAAATTAATTTCAGTAAGTTCATGAAAATGAAAAAAAAAGTATAAAAATCAAACCATCCATTAAAATAGAATTCTACTCTAGTGGTTGTATCTTGGCCTGACTTACTCTAATACAGTAAGTTTTTGAAAGGCAATAAACAATTTACTTCTCTGAATGCTTAGCTCTTCAATGTGCGTCTTCAAAATATCAAGGCTATCTTTATTTGTAAGATCAAAACAGAGAGCGTAAAAAGCATTTTCGTCGCATATTGGTTTAATGATCCATTTATAAAGTTCGTGTCCAGCAGTATCTACCAATACTGTATCCATGGTATGTCCACAAACTTCTAACGCCTTATCATACAATTCTACACCTTGAGTCTAAAATATTTCGTACAGAAAGAATATCACTATAATATTTTTTGAAATAAGTAATATAGAATAAAACTATAATATTTTTCTTAAATTTATTTTGCAGTGCTGCTTTGCTTATAAAACTAAGTAATTTTGTTATTAGATCTCACCATTTCATAATCCTTATTGTTAAAATTGTTCTTTCCGACTAATACTTTTACGACCGTACTTTTACCAACTCGAACTGTACCTGAAAACTTTGAATAAATATTCATCCTACACTACATGTAAAATACGTATCAAATTAACAGTAGCTAAGTGATGCACATAGGATACCTTACATTAATTGATTCCTGGAGATCAGGTTATTATTTTTAAGTAATGAATCTGATATGACTTAATTTGGTATAAGTGGAATGTTAAAAGTTTGTGCTTTAAAGTATTTTTGTTGAAAAAGTAGTCTTACCCAAAAATATTATTTTTTGAATGGTATTATTGCGTAGTTCCATTTTGTTCCAAAATATCAAACTTGCTCAAAACCAATGATATACTTCAACAGCGGATCTACAAATGTTTGCACTTCTAAGCTACCAATCTACTAGATCGAAAATGATTTGAAAGATCATCAATGTACTTTAGGGACACTACGTTCTAGACGTAACAGTTGTTACTTCCGTCACGTGGTGTAGAACGTTTTTAACGCATCTGTGTTTAATTAGCAAACAAGAGAAATTAAAATTTAGACAACTTTTAGGTCGTTAACAGATACAAGAATTTTCCGGAAGAAATAGAGGCATGAAAGCACACTTTTCCTGATACCATGGCAACAACTAACGATGTTCGTTAAATATCCATTGCTGTTGTTTCCATCCACTAAAATTTTAAAATTTTACAGCAAAATAAATGGGCAAAATTGTCATCTGTAGATTTCAATAATTTCCAAATTGTTTGATTAAGAAACAACACAGCATTTGCGCTTTACGGACTCGGATTCTGCCAATCTTTGGGATTAAGATTCACAGTGAAATCGTTCAAACTGCATTGATTACAGCTTAAGTTTATATATTCTACACGGTCACATTATAGCTTGCTTTCGGTCTCCCCAAACTTCGGGAATTTACCCGCTCTCCCTTATCACACAGGAAGATGACAAAATAAATTTGATATAGAGCTGCAATTAAGGTTCACTCATTTACTGGACACAGGCCAAATGTTGAGGAAGAAGAGGCGTTTCCCGGACTTCGGGTTTTTTATTTTTGTTCTTGGTCAGTAGGGTTTTCGAGATGTAACGTAGGTTTTATTTTTAAACGTTTTAAACGAGTATTTTTATATTAATTTTATAATTTTATGTCCAGTCTCGTGAAAAAATTATATTCTGAGGACTTCTTGGGTTAAAGTTGTCGTGCTCCTGCCAGACAACGTTGGTTTAAAGGAATGATTAACGCAGAAATAGCGTTTACTTCGTGATTTTTCTTCGACTTCGGATGTGTACAATAAATATTTCCGTTTTAATTTCAGAATTTTATTGCAGTAATTTTTGAAAAGAAGTGGATATACAAAATTGTATTTATCGATGTTCTTCAGTCTTCAGCATCTTCCAAGCAATGAAACATCAAATTAGACGATAAATTAACAGTCGGTGAGTTTAAAAGCAGTTATTACGCAGTTATGTTTATAGCATGGCTTCTTCCACTTGTTTTTTCCTTTTTTTCAGAACTTTTAGCTATAATAACTGAAGAAATTACTTCGCATCTTACTAAATGCACGTATCATATTACAAGAATGAGTAAAGTTTTGTGCTGTTATATACTCTGCTCCATCTTGGTATCATTTCACAACTGGAGCAGGGTTTTTATGGTCGCTTAGTATATTGATCTCATGTATGTTTAGTTTAACAATTACAAAAATGATCCATACCCACAGCTTATAGCATTGGAATTAAGAAAGAATTTAAAGATCTTTCATAGTATGTCAAATTCCTGCATATTTAGTTTATTGCATAAAGAAAAGTTTGTTTGATTATAAAGACTTTATTTCGCTTCTTCCAAACTTTGGCATGCCTCTTTTTAATGGACATCTCATGTGCTAACATATTTCACGGGTATTGATGTGATTAATTTTACTGTTTTTCTTTTTTCCTTTTTCTATTTATCTAATGAAGCTTTCCTTCATTATCTCTGTTTATTGGAATATATTTTGGAATTTTTGAAATCGTCAAAAAACCGAAAATATAGAATTTGATGCGTTGTTATCAAAACTGATGAGAAAATATTATTTTACTAACACCATACTTCCGTGTAGGAACCAGCAAACATGCCAACTTTTTAATTTAATTCACGATTTAAATCAGTTAAACAAGCAAGTTTTTTTTTCTTGTTGCATTACAGCTGCTTGGATAGTAATGAGTGGATATGAGAAATAAGAGGTTAATAATGTGTAGTACTATATGAAAAAAGTGTGTTTAATACGTAGTTTTTTTCTACTGACCATTCGCTTCGATTTGGCGTTCATTTTGCCATCTATTATTACTACTTGGTAAACTATTCCTTCATAAATTTTCTGCGATAATGTCGTTCTGTGCTCCACATTGTTTCCGTTAAACTCACTCACAATTGTTAATTTCATTAAGTTTCTACGAATATCTACAGTCGCGGGGAGACAACGGCCCGTTGAAAATCATGTACGAAGTATACGACGTACGTGTACAATGAGGAAGCATGAGAAGTATGGATTGATAACTGATACTTCATATTTTAGCCTCTCAAGTAGTAGCCTCCTTCCTACACTACTTGGAAACAATATGGAACAGAGAACTAAATATATCTTAAAACGTTGAAAGGAAATGCATAAGAAAAGAACTAAAAAATGATTACTGGCTTAATTATATAATAGCACGTTCGTCAAATTATTTTTCATAATTTAAATTAAGCTTATTCTGCCGATCTGCATATCGTTGGCTTGATATCTTTTCCCCATCATTGTGGCTTTCGTGAAGGTAATTTTCTATTTGGAGAGAAAGAGAATATATCTGTATAATTAATTGTTTTCGTCATGGTCTTTCTGTATTATAATGAAAAAGAAAATGATGTAAAATGATATTGTGTTAGCTTATTTAACACGGTAATTATGGAAATTTTTGTAGTGAACGTGATACGGATGGTTTATGTTCTTTGTGTCAGCTGTCATAAGCTACCTTCCTTGGCAGTTCGACTCCACTGTGAACAGAGATGCACGTCTTGTTTTTCAGGATTCTGCTATTTGAATGTATACATTTATTTACGTAAGTAGGCTGTGGATGAAATGTTAGGAAGCTAACAGATGTGAGAAAATATGGGAAGTTAGGGAAGAGACCTTAGATGAGAGTTTTTAAATTGATTGAATTTGTTGGTGAGTGAGTGGCATTTGATGAGAGACATTCGTTGTTCTGATGACTTCCATAATAGAGGGAAGAATCTGTGTGAATAGCTGAATTGGGCATTTGGTTTCAGGAGTGGGAGACATTTCTATTGAATTTGACGATATATCTGGAAAAGCCAGCAGTAGCAATAGCCGCAGCTTTTCATCATGAAAAGCTGTTTAGTGAATGCTAGCTTGCTCGGTTAAGGAAAGCACTCGTCCTCAGTTACAGTGAGGTGCGAGTGGAGTGGTCGTGGTGGTGTGGTGTGATGTGGTGTGTATGTGAAATGCGCCAAGATATTATGAGAAAAGGGAGGAAGAAATGGAGAGTCTTGTGTTGCTGTTTCTTAACTCCTAGAGGGCTTTTGGAGCTGGCGGTGCGGTGTGTGGTGTGTGGTGGTGTACGTGGTTAGATCCATCTTACTTAGGGACGTTATTCTGATGGCGGTTGCGACAGCGAATGTGTTGTGCTGACTTAGAAGCATTGCTTAATGAAAGTTTTAGCCTTGGGCGTTGCACTGCATTGATTAATTAATAGGAAGGGGAAGTGAAGTGAAGAGTCCAGTGGTGGTTTCTACTCTACAATGATAACGGTAAGAAGAATGAGGAAGAGGTGGTAGTGGCAGTAGCGGTGGTGGTACAAACAAGTGACGTAGAAAAGCAGGATGAGGACATTTTAGGGATGGTCCATGGATGAACGAAGGGTGCAAATAATGGAATCAAGGAAAAGCGGCGGCATTTGCTACTGGTGAGGACAGGAATGGATGGATTGGGAGCTTAGGGAGTGTAGAGAGGCGTTGTGATGAGGCCAAAGTGAGAGCTACTCGGGTCTTCTTTTCCTCTAGCTCAACTCATTAGTGGTATATTGATACCTGTCGAGTAGAAGATTTAACTTTGATTGATGAGTATAGTTGGAGTGGACGACTCGCCCCGAAGAGGCACATGGATTAAATTTCGCTGCCGCCGGCTGCTCCTTCCATTCGATTTTTGTTTGTGGCCGCTGAGAAGAGGAGAGACCGTGTAATCGGCAATGCCCGTAATTCAATCCGGACGGCAGCACTTCGTGTAGTGCGCCTTCTCTTGATGATGAGGCTCTCTTCAGTGCACTTCTTTTCACTTTCTGGTCATTAAGCTCCATTCCCCAACACTACCATTCACATCTTCACCTGCTTCAGCTGCTGCTGCTGCTACTGCTGCTACTGCTGCCGCTGCCGTTGCCGCTGCCGCTGCTGCTGGTAGTAGTTGCCCAATCTTATATTGCTAGTGGTTCCAGTCACAATATTTTTCTATTCCCGATATACCCATTAATCCATCCATTCCCCATATAGTATTCACATTGGTCCTCTCCTTTCTACTGATATTCTCCACATCATCTACAACTACCAAGTTCTTATAACTATTTCCTGCTTATTTAGTGCCTGTTGTTTCCAGACTTGGCTATCCTTCTACACTAATTATCTTCTGGCTATTTTACGAACCACTGATAAACATCGCCCAACTGTTTACTGGAAATATGAAGCTGTTGTTGCGAGCAGAACATCATGCATTTTTTAAATTAAAAACCCGAAATCTGACTTTAGGTCTCCACTGGCTACATACTGCATTATTTATTTAGCAAGCAAGCTTACTGATCACACTAGAAAATGATGCACAGATTCACAGCACGTTATAAATGATGATTTACATGACATTTACTCATAATTTCCCCATCATTTCATGCCTTCTTTCATCTTCTCTTCCACGCTTATCATAACCAAATTAAACTGTTATAAAATTTCTTCGAACACTATTACCTGTTTTTTTCTATGCAACTTAGAGAAAACTGCATAAATTGATTCATTTCTTGTGTAAAATTTCTTCCACTTGTAATTTTGCTTCTGTTTGCCTATTTTCTGCTCTCATTCCTTCGTCCTACCCATCCCTTTAAATTGCTTAATTAATTATAAAAGTTTCATTAATAAAGAGAAACACTGAATGAAATGGTTTTCAGGAATGTACGCTCAAGCAAAATGTTAGATATTAAATATTGTGGTTGTTCCACGCGCAGATTTTTAAATGCTTTTGTGATTGCTTTGAAATCTGTTGTTAGCTTTTGTGCTTACATAGGAAGATATAGCCAACTGAAAGGGTATATACGTATGCTGCTGCATCCTTGTTATCAACTATTCCAATCACTGGCTTCTATATTTGTTTCTGCTAATGATAGATTTTTGACTTTTTTTGATTAATTGTGGTGCTAGCTAAATCGAGAGCAGTTATTTAGTGAAGCTAAAATTTTTTTTGTGTTGAAATGTTTGCAGAAGGGACGGAAATTAGTTGAAGTCTAATAAATTCAGAAAAATGATAGGAAATTAATAAAAGTCATTAAATGGATCAGATTAATAATAGAGGAAGCGAAAGCGCTGAGATGGGGATGTTTTGAACGAGTTGCTGGGGTTTTGCTGTTGTAGAGAGAATGTTATTGAGCGCTGTTAAGACATATATGAGATTAATATTGGCACCTAAAGGTGGATGTTATGGGGATAGAAGTAGACTGATAGGTAATGCGTAATTATCAAATGAAATAATATAGGGAGGAGGGGATATTGCTACTACTTGAGGGGCTAAAGTATGAAGTATCATTTATCAATCCATGCATAAATGCTAATATTCTCATGCTTACTCATTGTATACGTACGCTGTATACTATATACATAGTTTTTCCGTAATGGGCCGTTGTTTCCCCGCTACTGTAGATATTGGTGGAAGCTTAATGAAATTAACAGTTGTGGATGTGTTAAATGGTTGCAGCGCGCTGCTACGTTCAGCGCATGTCTGATGCCTACCACCTGTGGCTTCCCGAATTGTAAATTTCGATCCCGCTATCGCGGCCAAGAAGATAATCGTCATTTCTATCGAATACCCAAACGACCACAGGTGTTGCGGCAACGTTGGTTACTTGCAATTGGACGAACCGAGGATACCGTTGTTTCACAGGTCAGGATGCACCCGTTGTATTGCTTCCTGTGTACATGTAACCTCTCGCGTGAGCAAAGAGCATGTAAAAATGCATATTTATGGTCATAATTTTGCATGTTTTTCTGTATGCTTGCATGCATAACTAATTGATTTCCGTAAAAATTTGCGCCTCATTCAAAGATGTTTGCTTATCATTATTTATTTACTAGCGGAAATTTACGTGAAAAGAAGTGTTTGAAACGATCAAAGTAAGCAGCTAATTAGTATATAAATTGTGAGATTTTTATCTTTGTTGCTTGTAAGGGCATAGTGAAAATAGGATAGTATTCCTAATCGTCCGCCTGAAAATCGCTAACTCTTAACTGAATGCAATTTACACTTTTTCAACACGTCAGGCTATCCTTTATCGAATTCAACATGTGAATTTCTACTTCCTCTACTAGTAGGATCTGCTGATTATGCTGCTGCTTACTACTGCTTACTCTCTTCTGCATCGTGTCTTTTTATTCGTGCTACATCTTAAGTTGTTTTAATACATTAAGAAAATACCTTTCGCTGAATCATCTAACTCACACCATTATACGTCATTATCGACTCTTGATTCTGAAAGTCGGAATGTCTGGGCCAGACGTGATTAACTTCCCGTGCTCAGACAAATCGAAATAAGTTTGAATCATTAATGGCTAGACATTAAATGATTTGGATTTAAGTTTAGAATTGAAAAGAAAAATTCTAGAAGGTAAAATAGAAAACAGCCATAGTTTCTTAGGCAATTAACATCGGGTATATTTGATAAATTAATATTAAATACAGATATTTTCAGTTCAAGGGAACTTTTCATCGCTACCGCCACCATGATGATAAGCAGGGATTTATTGTATTGAGCAATTTTAAGATTGGTTTTGTCGGACCCTACTGATTTCAAAATTCATTTGTTAAAGTTTTCAAACTTCTAATACTTGTCTTAATAGATTTTTTAAGTTTGGTTCCGTGAACTTTTAACCATAAAATAAAAAAAGTTGGAGTACTGTTATATTTTCTGCTAGTGCTAGGTGTGATTAATCTTAGTGCGGAGAATCTACATGTCCAAGTACAGATAGTGCTGTTTTCATTCTATTCAAGATAAATGAAGATTACAACATTCCAGAAAAGATGCTCTGTTTTAAATTAGATTAGAGTAGACATGAACTCATCTTTTTTCCAGAAGTGGTTTTAGTGCTTTTTCATTCTCAATTTCAAACCGAAAATACGTTTATTCAGAACGATTTTTCGTCAACCCCCTGCTTTTAAATAAAGTCATTCAAAAGTTATAAAATTATTAGAATAATAAGGTAGAACTTGTCACCTTGGCTGTCATAACGCTTTTTAATTATCGCTTCTTAAAAATACTGCAGTGCACACACTTAACGATAGATGGCTGTGATCTTTTTTCATGTGTAGAAGTGGCAATAAATTAATTTTTCTAACTATTGAAAGGAGATGTTACCACTAAACTGAATTATCTGATCCATTTTTTTGATTAGATGCTTCTAATTCTTTATAATTAATTATTCATTTTTTATCATTTTCGATTCAGCTTTCCATAATTTAATTATTTCCTTTTACTCAAAAACAAAAGGTGGTCAGTAAATGCTTTTCCTAATTTTAGCAGTTTCAAAAAATCGAGAAAAACAAGTTTCGATCATGTATACTCTAATTAAACTCTATCATACGTAAAACTGCACAAGAATATAGATGACATACGGTGTTTAAAATTTTACCTCAGTCGATGGAGCATCTCTCACTTATGTTATAAGAAGTTCGATTAAATCTGGATACTTAACTGCATGCAAAATGTTCGGGAATCATATAATATGGAAACGTTTCGCAGATGATATGTGATTCTGATCCAGTACATACCTTCCCATTTAGAACAACCGAAGACGACTTTTAAGCCAGTTCGTTTTTGCAGTCGCTTAAGTTATACTGAAATAATGTTATGTTTTCCCTTTTTTCACACACATAGTGAATTTGTGTAAGAATTTTGTGAGGGCTTTGTCTTTCAGTTGCATCTGATAGAGATTTGAATATATGCCTCATTTCACTCTTTTTGTAACACTAAATAATTTTTGTTCAGATTGTTTTTCTATATAGTTTATAAAATCAAACTGTTTCTGTGGAACTTAAATTATGGAAGGAGAATAATGAAGCATAGCATTAATTAATTCTTCAATTGCCAAAAAAATTGCTTTTTTTTTTTGCTTTTTTTCTTCTACTTGTGCATGCTTGAAAAATTACTGATATAGTTCTTTAAATTTAAAATAACTGCTGCACGGTCACCTATATATATTAATTATTCTTCAAATTACGGATCATGTCAAATTCCTATGGAGCTCTTGAGGCTTTAATTTTTCCCATTAGTTTTAATGCGTGCAGTAAATTAAAGAGAAGTACAACAATGACCGATAGTAGCATTTTATAAAAGTTTATGAATTAGAGAAATGTGAATTGTATACGCATGTCGGTTTGCAGATAGCGTGTTGTAAACGTGGAGCACAAGGCTCGACAAGGCCAGCTCTGAGCACTCTTCACATGTTTCCTTACGGTAAGAATGCATTAATCACCTCTCCCAAAGCTTTTTTTCAAATTTTAATTTTTCTTTTTTGTTTGGCTACTGTTTGACTGATGTATTAGAATAGTAATTGTATGATATGTATGTATGTGTGTATGTTTCTATCTGTTCAATGAACACTTGTACCGATCACATGCATGGTTAGTGTGTCAGCGAATGAATATATTTGATCAAACTGTAAAACTCCTCACCTTTGCATTCAATTCAAGTACATTAACGTAAAACGTCTCCTGTTGTTTTGCATAGCTAAGAGTATCTGAGAAAAAACGTCATGACTTCTAAAGTGTTATTGTTTGAGGAAGCGTCTTATAATTGACAATCATTTAATTTTAGGTAATTTACTGTTCATTTTTTTTTTCAAGTGGATGTTGCAATTCACATATATATCCGTGGCTGTTTACTTTTTTATATACTATCATTAAATTGTAATAAAATGATCCAGTAATTTTGTCCTTAAAAACCGCTGAAACACAAAAACAGAAAAATAGGTTTTAATAATAGTTTAATTCGTTTGTGCAGAAATCACTTAAGCATGTTTTAAAACCTAGAATAATTTTCCAAATATGACATTTCATAACTCTTCGATTAGGGACGAATGAAATTCAGCCAAGTTAAAATTTTTGGAAGTTTTTCGAAATCTAAAAATATTGTTGTAGAACGATCGAAATATCATATGTGAATTACAGTATTTGCTTTCAGAATCGAAAAAAGATCTTGCACCAGTTTGCATTCCAATCCAACCCTCCTTTTAATTCGTTTCTTAATTAATTTTGATTCATTATATGGATAGCAGGAATTAGAACTTTGTTGTCTTCAGGGCTCCATTATTACGACTCACGTTTGTTCTAGTTATCATTCTGTATTTTATCCTTTTTCTGGAATTAGAACACTGCTATTTGGATATAAAGGTCCCAGAAATACAAGACTTTGAGCAGTAACTCCGGTGTAGGAAGTTTTTCTGAACTAGGTTAAGTTTGTGAAATTTAGTTAAGAGCTGAGAGCTGTAAGAGTTGTAGCCATTTCATTCAGTCCCTCTGCGATAAATCAGTATTTCGGAGGAGATATCTCCTACTTGATCAATTCAGCAGTTGATCAGACTGATTTAGAGATAGCGTGTTAAATATCTGATCGGGAAACAGCTTCATAAAGTATAGAGCGTAAGCAGTGAAAGTAATTGTTTGAATTAACTGCTTTAATTTAGTAAGTGGTCTTTTTAAATTCAGTACAATCGTTTTATTTTTGTGAAATACGATTACTTCTGTATGCATTGTATCCTCCAATTTATGCAGCGTAGGTTCTGATCATTTGAATTCACTATTATTCCAGAATCTGGTAATCCCTCACATCATTGATTCTTCACTCATATTTCACCGTATTGTTCACTTTAAAGAAAGAAAACGAAAACTATTTCGAATTCCGAAATAATAGTAATTAATTCGGAAGACTTCCTGAGTCCATTTAGTAAATTGCAAATGCGTTCTTCTGGGGAATCCAATTTGAGCATCATTTCGTAGCAAGATTTTTGACCAAAATCATATTAGAGCAGAGTGGGACATATTTCCAGAAGACACAAGGAAATCAGAAAGATAGGCATATCAACGTCTTTAGCATGTATCAAGGGACTGATGTTCATGGCTTTCATTGATGTTATTCACAGATGCGTTACACGGGAACAGTGCCAACGGTTCGGGAAAGGAATGTGGCTTTTATACTACTTCTGGATATGATAGGAATCCCCATGAAAATGTTCAAGAATTATGAAATAATGAATTAACTGTTCTTGTCGAGATGTGTGGAAGTAGTCATTTGGAATATGAAATTTAAAAAGGTCACGTTGACAAATGAGCCTTAGAACTTTGTGACGAACTGTGATTTTCACAGGTAATGTGGGACTTGAATTGTTTGTGAAGCCCAGAAACGATAGAGTGATCGCTGTCGAACCGAGGACGCCTAATGAAGGCTATTTTCACTCGTAGATATGGATCTCGGAAACGATAGAGTGATCGCTGTGCATTTCCTATGCAATTCATTTGCTTCCGAAATTTCATAACTTCGTAACTGTGTTTGCAAGAGTCTATCTTGTATCATTAATTTACCAGATTAGCTGGCGGTTGTTTAGTATTCTTATGTTCAATTTATAACATGACAAGCTTCCAGGAGTTCTTTTATGATTTACTTCCAGTTTGTCACTGCGTTATCACTCATCTTTATATTCCCACCTTGACATTGAACGTTCTGTCCAAACAATTGTTTTCAATGTTTTGATAATAAAAAACTTTTGGATAAGGTACTATGATATCTTCTCCTCTTTACCTGAACACTTGGGAATCTATTTCGTCTTGAGATTTGTAGTGTTGAGACATTTATTTGCCCTCCTTTACTTTTGGAAGTAGAAAATTTTAATAACATTTGACCAGAGTTTCGTTATATTTTCACTACGAATCTATTTTTAGCTACGCATTTGTTCGGCACATTTCGAAGGGGGCGAGAAAAAGGAAGGTGATATTCCTGTACCGGATCCACAGGTTAGTATCCTTCCGTAAACGTTACAGTTTCTTGGGATGATGCTGATAGGACCACACTTTCTGGATAGGTATCATTCTATCATGGAAAAATCATATTGATATGAAACTATATGAAAAATGTTATCCAGGTTTTCTTACAAAAATTTTTCAGGAATCAAAAATCAAAACTTGTCGTATCGTTTTATCAGAATTTTAAGGTTTAATAATCAGCATGTTTCTAAGTTATGTGGAAAGGGCCAATAAAGCTGGTATAAAATAGGGATGGGGATGAGTATCCATTGGAAATTTAAAAAAAAGAAAAGGAAAAATAAGAAATAGGACTAACATGACAAAATCGTATGTTATTTAATTTCTTTGAAACGGGAAGCATTCTTGTATATGGCTTTTTGGTGAAAGTGGAGGGCTTGAGAAAGTGGGAGAAAGAAAAGGTAGGTAGAAGGATGGGAATGTGGCTGTGTTAGGTAGATGGCTGATGCAGTGAAATGCATTCACAGGGGTATTGTTGCAGTTGGACGCACCAATCTCGATTGAGCTCCCGCCAAAAGAAACAAAAAGCAGCGATAGACGACGAGCACTCCAGCAGCCGAGGTCATCAGCTCGTTCTGCACCCTGTTCCAACAGTTCCGCAGCAAGTACCTCCGTGAAACGAGGTCGTTCATTGGCGGTCACCGCTGATTATTTGGCTAGCTGGAAGAATCGCTCCGCTACCGACGGTCACTTCTGGTTTTTCCTTTTTTTTTTGTGATATCTCTCTACCGTTGTCTCTCTCAGTTGGCGACCTTATAACATATGTCACTGAACGCGAAGCATTTCTCACTTCTCACTGATGTTTTGAAGTTAGATTAATGGAAGATTATTTTCGTCTTTCAATCTTTTATAAAGGTTCTACATGTGGACACTGATATACTTTGGATTTATGCATGCTTTTATATATATATGGAGTATGTTTACAGATGATCGCCCTGGCAACCTGTCTTCATTAATTTTTTATTTTGCTGTAACGACGCTTCCAGGCAAATTTATGACCGGGTAGTTTATTTAGCGTGGAACATGTTAAGTATCTAATTATAAAAAAAGAAACGGCTGTTAGTAATGTCTTGGAGAAATTCCCTCATGAAAAAAGTGGCGTTGTCTTCAGATCTACAAAATTTCTGTTTATTTAAAAAAATTAAGGCTTAATTAAGTTTCATTTATGATTCATATTCGAATAGACGTGAGAATTGATAACAGCTATTGTTCCTCCAAGTCTTATTGTTCTTTTCAAAATAACTTTTTTTTTAAAAAAACAGTGACTGATATCAAAATGCTTCACACGTCCATTCCCTAATTAATTCCTCCCCATTCCAAAAAAAGAATGTTCTTTTTTTTGAATCTTTATTTAAAATCAGCCAGCCTTGTTTTTATGCCGTAATTTCATTTGTCAAAGATAAATTTTTAACTTGAGAGTCATAAATTGAGGATTGGTCATCTCAATACTAACCATCCTTTCGTATTCTTTTCATGGTGCTGAAAATTGCGTCGAGAAGCTTGGGTAGGGAGGAAAGAAGGAGAATAGGAAATTCTCGGGTGAGTGGATGAATATCGCATTTCCGCTCGCTGCTTCATTACTTGTAAAAATTTGTTCATAGGATTTATGATAGGAGAGCTGCCAATACTTTATGTAATAATAGGAAAGTTTCATACCAGTTTAGTGTGACTGAAAGTAGTAGCATCTCTTTCGTTTCTGTAGAATGTATTACGTGGTATAGTGATTTCTTTCTTTCTGGCTTTCCCAATGAGCAAGATATTTACAGCCATCATTTTGTAAATTTATTATTTCTGCGTCTTTGGCTGGATAAAATAATAATGGGAAGATGCTTATCAATGTGGAGTAAAGTTATGCTTAATTGGAGGAGAGAATACATGTAGAGGTTAGGAGCAATGCATCCTCAGGCATTAATTTATAATTAGTAGTAATCATTTGAATAACTGCAGATTTTAATTCCGATTCGCACCTGTCACGGCAAGCAAAAGCATCATTGCTAAACAGTTAACCGAAGGATAAGGTCAGTAAATTTCCAGGGAAAAGGAGGAAAAGGGTGGAGAGGTTAAGTAGTTGGACATCAGCGGCATATACATATGGCATGCATCAAGTTATCATTCAACCATCCATCCATCGGTCCGTCAGTCCATCCGTTCCTTATCCTAAAGAAGCCCACATTCATCCTACTCCGTCCTTTCCTGAATTCCATATAGCTGTTGGTGGTGTTAAAAGGGGAGCGGGGGCGCTGCCTCAGCCACCCGCTCACCCATCTTGGCGTCTTCCTTTTTGCATGTGCAATTGAGAGTGTATGTGCATGTATGTGAGTGAATTAACAAGAGCGCCTCTTATAGATTCAAACCCTCCGTGCAGCTCACTTCGCTTTCCATCATCCTCCAACAATAATAGCGCTGCTGTTACCACAACTACTGCTGCCGCTGCTGCTTCTGCTGCTGCCGCCGCACCGGCCGAATCTTCAGCTGACCTCAGACACAATCACTTCGTCGCAAACATTCTAACCAGTAAGCACATTTTTATCATTCACTGATGTTCATTTGCTGTTGTTGAATGGTTATTCATTTTGTTTTCTTTCCCGTTACTTTTTTATACTGGAGGTTATCTCTGCATATGGAAAGGGAATCAACTGCTTGCGAGTCCACTCGGAAACATCGTCCGAATGAGTACAGCAGTGCTCTTTTATGAGTAATAGCTGTTTTCTTAAGTTAAATTATTATCGAAACACTCAGTGTATTTCTTATGTTCTTATCATGCTACTGTATTTAGTTGTGTAACTTATTAACTGCTATTTTTCTGGTAGGAGATCGAGAGAGGACACTTTATTAGCACAAGAATAAGGTTTGGACAACCATGAAATACATGATTTCCATAGGTTGTCATGTACTCTAACTTACATTGTATGCACTAAAGCAGATTTCTTTACTGAATAAACTTTTTGGTGTTAAGGGAGTTTATATATTAGGTGAAGCACGATTTTTTTAATATGATAGGTACAAAATAAATTCACAATGCAAGATTTGATTAAAAAATATGTAAAAGACTGATATTGCTTTAGTAAGTTGTAAATGCACTATAAAAAAAGACTGGCTAATCGTCTTTCACGATATTAGATATTCCTTTTCCAATATTTAATAACTTCACGATTTATTTCGATAAAAGATAATTGTGACAAATATATTAGCCATTTTATTTATAGTGAGCGGGCGTATGTCGAATGGTGCCACGGGACGTCCACTAGTTGCACTTCTGGACGGCCGTGATTGTACTGTTGAAATGCCAATTTTGAAGGACGTTGCAACGGTAGCATTCTGTGATGCACAGTCTACTCATGAAATTCATGAAAAGGTACGGGTTTTTGATAGACATCATATTATATCTATCATTTTTGATAAATAACTTCACAGTGGCATTAGAAATTTTAGGTGCTTAACGAAGCGGTTGCCGCATTGATGTGGCACTCTATAACTCTTGAACGCGAAGATTTAGAAAAATTTAAAGCATTGCGGGTAGTTGTACGGATCGGAACAGGTACTGATAATATTGATGTGAAAGCAGCAACAGATCTCGGTAAGTTTATGAGTAATGTAAACTAAGTTTATATGTTGTCTTGCGTGAAGTGTGCTTTTTGTCTATTGAAGTACCTAGGTGATTTTATTTTTCATTGAAACATTTTGAAATAGTAATATACCCTAGGTAAGAATTTGGAATCACTCCAAAATGAAAAACTCTGCGTTAAGAATCTTGAACTAATAGATTTGCGATGATTGTTTCTTCGCGGTCTAGTTACAGAAGAGAAGATCTACAACTAAGTCATGATTTACGTAGACTAATAGTATTCCAAGTTTTTTATTACAAGTGATTAAATTTCTTCAATATGTGGTCAAAAGATGAGTTTTAATCATAACGTATTGTTGGGAAACTCGAAATTTTGTGCTGAGAAATTATTCATATGAATGGAGATATGTAATTGACATTTAGGCCAAAGAGTTTGCTTTTCATAATCTTCAGTTAATGTTGAAGTGAATTTTTGTCATAAAATTTTTTGAATTGCTGGAATATCATCCATAGTTACGGGAGATTACCTTCTGTAGATCTGTATGATCTTTATTGATTTGTCTTACGTATATCTATATAATTATCGTCGATTTTTTCGGTATGTCTAGACGGTTTTTGTTCTGATCAGCCATCAAAGGACATAGATGTATGCATTAGGATGAGATAACAGTCAGTCAATTAACCGACCCATCTGCCTGTCCATTGCATCTACGAGATTTGTCCTTACTCTCCCTGAACTGTTACCGCTTCAATAATCCATGTTTATAATTACTTATTCTTATAACATTAACCTAAATAAATCTCTCCAAGACTACTGAGTTTCGAGTACATTTCAACTATGCCAAGATCCAAAGCTTTCCCAAGCAACAAAGAACGTCAACCATGCATGCAGTGAAGTAATCGCTTCTACTAGCATATGAAATAGTCCATATTTTAGTATCACCAGATGAAAGTGTATCATTTACATAGGTAATAATCAAAGTAGTATTATAGTCTTCATTCCACTATATTTCAGTTAAATTAAGGCGTATTAATTATTTCTACTATATGTACCTAAAATTGATAATTGTTGAATTTGTTGTCGTCTCAGCATTTTCTGGAGGCTGAGTTCATGATATTGCATAAGGTGTTGTTGTCGTTTATAAGAATGTTCATTGTGGTCTTGAAATCTTTGACATTCATCCATGTGTATGTTTATCTTCATTTAAATTAATACTGATCCTATATATCATCCTCGAGAAAAGATATGTTTGAGAAGTTATTTAGAAATCAACAAATTTTTTTTAAGTAGCAGTTATTCTTCAAAGTTACTATAAATATAGGGAGTTTAAATCCATAGGATATGAGATTATCGGCTATAAGATCGTTCATTGTGGTGTCGACATCTCTGACATCCATCCATGTGTATGTCTACATCATCTTAGATTACATTTTTCACGCTCTTCCTGGTACTTCTTAACAAATCGTGGGACTGTCATACCTTCATTTTTACTTCTCATATCTTATTGCTTGTGTTGCTTTAGAAGTAGCTTAAAAGAATGTGAAACCGTGTGTATTTTATTAGTTCATCAGTGTATCCGATCGGTCATAGCTAAAATTGCCACTGCTTATTGGTAATAAAAATTTAAATCCAGTTATGCGGACTTGATTAATTTTTTTCTCAGGGATTGCGGTATGTAACACACCCGGTGACTGTGTTGAAGAAGTGGCTGATACAACGATATCGTTAATTTTAAATATGTATAGGAAGACGTTTTGGTTGGCAAAGGCAGTTTCAGAAGGGAAAAAGGTTCTTTGACACTTTAATATCATATCATGGCAGAATTTATGGCTAGACTGCTTTTCTAGTTCGAACCAATTTATGGGTTCAGTAATATGAAGAAACATCAAGTAGTTTTTGCATCGCACTACATTTTTAGGTAAGTGGTGTAGAACAAGTCCGTGAATTGGCTAGTGGAAGTACACGAATACGCGATGATACTTTGGGTATTATTGGCCTTGGTCGTGTGGGTACAGCAGTGGCGATGCGTGCTAAAGCATTTGGATTCAAAATTTGCTTTTTTGATCCACATTTGCCAGAGGGTGTCGACAGGTCTTTGGGTATTGAGCGCTGTTACAATCTCGATGATATTTTATTCAAATCCGATTGTATAACGTTGCACTGCCCACTAACTGATGAGACGAGGCATATGATTAACGATGCTAGTTTTTCAACTTTTATTTTCTTTTGGTTGTAGGCATTATTGGATAATCAGTATCTACTAATGATAAATAGTATTGTGCTGGATGACTCCAGTTAAGTACAAGAAGAGTTTGGTAAACTATAAAATTGGGTATAGTTCTTCCCTGATTGGTATTTAAGGGTTTTAATTTTGGATTTTCAATCTTATAGAATACATAGATGTAAGTTGTGCTTAACAAAGAATCATAGTTTTTTTTTATTTTTCCTCATATATTATTATTTATAAATATGTCGATTTCTGTCATCCAGGCGATAGAATTGGTCCACAAAGTAAAGTTTACTTCGGCCGTTTTAGAAGTAAGGGGGTTTAGAACATAAAGCCGTATCACTGAGTATTATGTGATTATATGAATATTAATTAAATGCTATTTTATTATGTTTCTGTTTTTGCATTTCTTTGGCCATATTAGAAGATGACATTGTGATGAAAGTAATGAAAAGAACTGAAACTTTCCCTGGAAGGGAAATTTATTATTTTGAGACGAATTATTGAGAATTTTTACGTAAGCTTTTATATCTATTGCTTCACTGTATTTAAATTTTAATCATAATCATCTGTATGTTTCAATTTTGTGATATCTCCTTACTACAGATGACGATCAAACAAATGCGGCCAGGTGCGTTTATTGTAAACACTTCGAGAGGTGGTCTTATTCAGGAAAGTGCATTGGGCGAATCGCTTAAATCTGGGCATATTAAAGCTGCAGCGCTTGATGTCCATGAACATGAACCGTTCGATCCCCTTGCTATGGGTAATGTTTTGCACTATTATTCAGATGATTCTTCGGTTTTTAAATATATTAATATTATTAAATAATAAATACATTAATAGGATATATTATCGCCGTTTTTTTTTGTTTATGCCGATCCGGAATTGTTCCTAATTGCGGTATTTCTCAGGACCTTTATCAGCTGTACCGAATATCATCCATACTCCGCACAGCTCATGGTATTCTGATGCTTCATGCAAGGAATTGCGTTTATCGGCAGCACGAGAAGTTCGGCGAGCTATCGTTGGCAGATGTCCTCATGATCTCAGTAATTGTGTCAATAAGGAAGCTCTTCTTGCTGGACATACTCGTAGGCCAACATCATCTACATCCTTAGCTCCGAATGTATCCAGTTCATTCAATTCTTTGATGCCATCGTTTGGAACGTCTATAGCTGATGGTAATTTTTATACGCAAAATGAATTTTGTGAAGAGTACGCAAGAATTGCAGCTTTTACAGGAAGTTAACAGTACTGTCCTCCCATACACTTTTCTAATTATATTCTTGCAACCCACTTTGTACTTTAGGTTTTAACGGTTTACCAGTTGGCGGCAATTTGCCATCATTTCCTTACTCGAATCCATTGTTAGCGATGGGCAACCCATTATTGAATCCATTGATGATGAATCCGAGTACAGCTGCATTAGCTAGTTTTGCAAATGCCGCAGCGAATACACCACATAATAATCCGGCTGCTGCACTATCAACACTAGCTGCTGCTTCATCTGCAATGACAACTAGCTCTGCGCCGGTTGCAAGGCAGTCACCTGCGGTTCAGGTATCCCACTCTCCAAAGGTTGATTTTTGTTAGTGTCTAATAATTTAAATCCGTCTTCATGTCTTTTTTTCATTCATTTCGGTAATAGCAATCAGCTTATTTTCATGTAATTTGAGAACATTAAACCTTAATCACTGTTCTCATGTGTAGTTATTGATCACGGTTTTGTTTTTTTTCAGGCAAACAATAACAGTCGTACTACAGTTTCACCTGCTGTAAGACCAACATCCTCACCCGATGGTCCAGCTGAAGCAAAGGATGGCACTCCACCTGCACAACAGAGTAGTTCGCAATCCCATTTAACCTCCATGTCATCATCGGCGACACCACCTTGTAAAAGTCCAGGATCGTCTAATTTACCTAAGGTTAGTCGACTTTTTCTCGTGGTTAAGTTAGCATTCATGTGAATCGCATTTGTTTCTATCTATTTTGCAGCAAGTAACTTACTCCATTGTTTTCTAGATGCCGACTATATCGGTTGATTCAATGGCTTCAATGATTCCAGAAGAATCTGCTACTGCTCCTGTCAAACTTGAAGCAGAATAAGCTGATATTTAATGCTTTTTCATATTTTACTTCAATTAGGTTTATTAACCAATGAATGAGCAAGTATTAGACCAACATGTATTCAGTCGTACCAGAACCATCGAAACCGATGACAGCTATTTTTTTCTTATTGACATTTGTTTTCATGGCTTTGTTCCATCTGTAAGTAGACGAAGCGCGAAACTGCATCTTTTCATATTTTGCCCACGAAATTTTTTTTGTGAAACTTTGTTATTCGACAGACCTCTTAGCGTAAATTATCATTCGTTAAATATCGGCTCTTATCTTTTTGTCTTGTAATTTAATTCGCATATGGAAAAGTATCACGGAAGCATTTAATTAGAAATCAAATCTCAAGTTCGACTTATTACAAGCGTAAATTTAGTCAAGAAAATATTTTGATTGGCGTGTCGTTGTTAATCATTCATTTTAACACTGAAAAAGACCTAGGAAAATGGGCAGTGGGTTGTGAAGGTTATTATTTTTTAAAGTTGATACTATTGACATCAGTGAGCTGGATGAGTTATACATGACAATACCTAGGTGAACCACGAACTTCTATATATGACAACTTCTCCATATGCAGAAGCAATTTACTTATTTGACATTTTTCTCTCCTAGCAGTTTGTTACAAAAACAAATGGACATTTTGTTGAAAGTTATGTTCTGATTTATATGGGCGATTGTATTGTTCAAGGAAGATATTATAGTATTGAAATGAAATAGGTCAGTTACAGAGTCGTTTGGTGTATGTGTGTGTATGTGTATGTGTATGTGTGTGTGTGTGTGTGTGTGTGTGTGTGTGTGTGTGTGTGTGTATATATATATATATATATGTGTGTGTATATGTGTGTATGTGTATGTGTATATGTAATGTTTTCTGTATTAGTGTATTATATCGCAATTTTGGTGTTGATGATGGGTGCGTGCGGCATGATATAACAGAATATGCTTCGTGGCTGTTCTAAACAGGAGTTCGTTGCCAGTTTTTTTTTACAACGAATATGAGCTGTATATATATTATATGGTTTTAATTTTATTGTTACGGTGATTTCCATTATTTTATTATTCAGTTATGACTTCTGTTGCTTTGTCGCATTTCTCGAAATAATTAAATGTCGTATCATGTTTTCAACATGATACGACATTTAATTCGTGTTTGTTTCAATTCGTTTAACATTCTTAAATTTAGTCTTAGTTCTCTGCCAGTTACTTTAATACTATATTCCGGAATTGCATTTGTTCTTTATCAATTTGGGGTTTACTTTAGGCAAATTATACCTAGCAATGACAAAGCGGGACAATTTTGCTTTTTTCTTAAAATGTAAAAATTAGCAGGCTTAAGTGTATCTTCGTTTTTTATCCTGGATCCTCGGCTTTCCGACCTCCATATACAACGTTCATAGATGAGCGGGTGTCAGTTTGTTTTTTCATTTCGTGTTATCAGAATCAGTGTTATGCATTTTGCGAAAGCGTACTTATGTAGAGGATAGTATTCTACTTTGGTAAAACTATCAAAGCAATTAATATTTCCATCTTATTGCAAGGTTTGGAGCGGGGTTGTTATCTTTGAGAGAATACTATCCATGCTTGATATAATTTTTGGACTTTTAATTTGTCGTGAAGTAAGCAAGTAAAATTCTTTTTAAGTGGTGATATTAAGATGTCTATTCGTAACTGCAGCATATATGGATGTCGATATGGGTTCACTCACTGCAGCATATGCAGAAATGGTTTCTGCATAAATCTCACGTCGCAGTCGAATTTGTGGTCCTGACTCATTAGAATCCCTTGAATTCCATAAGAAATGGCAGAAGTATACTTTTTTTTCAGATCATTTGCTGGCAGTATTGGTCTGCTAAATTTGGATGAGTATTACGGAAATTTTGTGGGTAAAATTTGACATATATTTCGTGACTTAAAAGAAGTATGTGTAGCTTCGTTGTAGCTGATGATTTATGACATGTATTTATAGGGCAGTTTTTTCTCTAAAGATACTGAGTTTCCGCAGTGATTTGTATTGGAAGTTTGGAACATCAACAATGTCGATGTACAGCGGTGGAGGACAGCGTTTGTGTTCCTGGAGAACGTTGGGAGTGTCTAATTTTAAAAACTGGGATAGAACTGACTGAAGAGATCTCTTTCTCTGGAGATTTCGAATACACATTGTCAAGTACTGTTTACCGTTATCCGTCGCTTAGGTTCTCGATATATCTGCAATGCTAACCATATATTCGAAGTGATGTCTTGCCATGCGGTTATTAAGTGTGCCTTTTTGGTATATAAAGATATCAAGTTAACTGACTATGATTTAATTATGTAATGTTCAAATGATCTGTTACAATGGGCTTTGAATTTTCATTTACGAGTAAAACCGAACGGAAATTTTATAGGGATCATTGGGAACTGTTCGTTTCTCCTCAATTCCACAAACTGTTTTGAATATTGTTCTGTATTGCCGGTTCTAACTTTAACCTCAAATTATTTTGTTGCATCTTGCAGATGTTTACATGATACTTTTTTTTCCCAAATTTATAAAGTTTAAGTGGGTTCTTCAGATTTTGGTTTTAATTGAGTGAAACATATCAATGAAAATTGAAAAAGTGTCGGCTCAACTGATATTCATTTTTATGTATATTTTAAACTTGTCATTAATTGATCAATTTAACATGTTATCGTCCTGTTATCGTGGTGATACGCAGATTATTCCTTACATCAAACAATGCTACGGGTGATCGTTTCTGGAGACAAGAGTGTTTCCTGATGTGAAGTAAGAGATATGTCGCATACAGTTTGGTAATTTCGATAAATCTTTGCTTCGATGGTTCAAATATTTATTTTTAAAAAAAAGTAATAAAAAGATATGACGAAGTGCAGACATTTCAAAATAGTTCTTTTATACATATGATTACATTAATGTTGTTGGAGTGATTGATTTTCCAAATGATACGAGCCAGAACTTACATGAAACAAAAAAATTAATGTATGACTTCCAAAACGCCTTTTCCTCTCTTGAAATCATGTTACATAGATTGAATATATGATATAGGTGATAATCAAATTGAGGCTTTTGGTGATATAATTCCCTTGGAAGCATAGAGAGTAAGTCCGTGCATAGTATTGTAGAAGTATTACTAAATCAATGTTTACACAACTTGCAGATGCTACTTCGACAAATTCAACAAGCTGATTAATAAGAACTCAATCTATTCTATTACTGCTGTTTCGATCATTTTCCACTTTCAATTTCACCCCTTGTTTTTCGCATTTTTCAGTGCTTTCGCTAGTATTGGAATAATCGTTGTATGGTTGTTACTAGGACAGTTCTTACTGCTAATTTCTTGCTTTTCATGTACTTTTGCTTGATAGAGGTTTTTTCGGTGCAATGAAAGTGAATTAGAGTAGGGTATTTCAAAAATTGAAAATAAATTCCTCTCTCCTATGCGCTTGTTTAGCTATCATCTTCAATTCTTAATCTCATTTTCATTTCAAATGCGGGATATTTTCATTTATTAAATTATGGCATAAAAAGTAGTATTAAAAATATTTCAAGGAATATGGAATTTATTAATTGGTCGGTAGAATTTTGGTATATATAGTTATATTTTACTGTGCATAGTTTACTGAGAGAAATGTGCTAGTTTGCAATGTTTGTCCAACTCGAACACTTACTTTCATGTATTTTTGTCATGTAGCTCCCATTCCATTCCCACCTCTCATCCTGCTTATCGCTTTCTTTCAAATCTTTCTTCTTACATCCATAGGTTAAAATACCTATCATTTTTCAAATCTCTTCCGTTCTCAATACCTTCCCATATTATACTGAAAAATTCCAGCTATAATAAAATTATACTACGAACTCTTTTATAAACAAAAAAAGAATCCAATCTATTAGAAGGAATAGTAAAAGAGAGAAATTGTCTATGTAATAAATTCAGCATGCTTGATATTTCGTAATTAATTGCAATGTAAATTATTTTATTAATTTCATTGTAAAAATTGGATGAAAAATAAAACTGAAATCGTTACTGCTTCTACAGCGTGCACGATTATTAATAGTTCGTTGGAATTGTTCATGGCTCGAGTACCTCCATCACCGTGGTCCAGATGGGATGCACCTGGTTAGTTTCTAATTCAGAATTTTACGATTACCCCACTCATTTAATATTCTCAATACCGCTGATATTTTTATACGATAACCAAACATATTTTGAACAGTTGCTTTTTAAATTTTGTATATTTGCAATGAATTGGTCTAACTTGGGAAGTTATAAGCAAATAATTAACTGGAATAGTACATTCTGTTCTCTTTCTAATTCATTCGCAAAAATTGCCTTTTTCATTATAAACATTCTTTTAAATTACATATTCATATTTATCCAATAATATCCGCCAAAATATTTATGCAACAACGGGATTTTTATGAACGATTTCAGGTTATCAGTACGCATCAAATAAGACCAAACTACCATTTCCGTTACAGTACGATACTGAATTTGAAAATCATGGATTACATTTTGCAAATGTAACACGACAAAGGCTGGTGGAAGCTGGTAGACTTCTTGACCAAAAGATAAATTGTAAGTTGATAAAAAAACTAAATAATAAAATTACTGCATGGATATATTGCAAATGCTGGTTTATGAAATAGCTTTGTCAATTTCATGGAATTATAAAACGACTAATTTCAATTTTATTACAAGGATTTACTAACTGATGAAGATAATCAATATAATTAAAATAAGCCGTTTTTAACACTGGTGAGGTATGATTTTCATGGGGATTTTCCCTTCACTAATAATGATAATCTTTTTTGAGCTCATAACGTTTCTATCTCATTCCTGACTGCTAGTATTGATGCGGACAGTAATCATTTTAGTTAATGAAATTTTTATTTGGTTCCTTTCATTTGGAATAACTGATTGAATTAGAAGTTAAACTTTTTCTGGCCATTTTTTGCAACTAATTTGCAGCGAATGATGCAAATTTTATTGACTGTATGTATGGAATAGAAAATTCTTCAATTCGTGTTGTCGAAAAATGTCTAGCAAATAATGGATGTTGTGAAACAGCATGTTGCGAAAATCGCTCATGGTTCTATCACTTTTTCTTTTGTGCGGTTAAATGAAAGTGCACATTTTTTCATTTTTCTTTAACTTCCCCGATATTTTGAATTTCAAGAGAAAAAACTGAAATCAGGTAAAAAAGATAAGGAATTGTTTCATAGGCAAGAAAAGTATGCCTGGGCAATCGCACTTCTAGCTATATTTTGCGCTGTCGTACTTTCCTCCCTATTCGTGATATTGTTTTGTTGGTTGTATAATCGAGCCAAAGATAAGCGTCAGAAGCGATTCATTAGCAAATCAATGAGTGGGATGATTCCATCAGCATCACAGGTTTATTTCAAATATAATTTTTTTAATTATCAGGATATTTTTGGAAAAAATAATGAAAAAAGTGATTTAGAATTTAACTATCTAAATCTGATTTTAGCTAAAATTTGAACTCTATTTCGTTGAATTAATTTACAGGCAAACCTGGCTACAATCGAAAATCGAAATGAAAGTGGTTATTATCCATATGTTGGTGGACCTAATCAGTATTGATATTAGAAAATGCTTCTTCAATCATGAAATCAGTATAGGAATCATATACTAAAAATCAACTTTTTCATTTAAAATACCTATTTATTTTTTTATTTACTCTATTTATAACAAAACGCAGATAAAATACCTATATTTACTCTATTTATATCAATCATATAAGATTTTCTCCGATTTTAATTTCAGTAGAAGGAGAAAAAAATCTCAGATTAAGGACTCCTGAAGATTTCATCGCAATTAACAGACGAGTGTATAATACTACTAGTCATTCTAGCCAAATATGTGATATCCTTCTTACTTTTAGCCAAATAAAAGGTGAAATAAAAGTATAAACTTCATTTATGTTTACTGAAAATTGAATCCAAAAATAACCGAATGTTTACGACGATGATTGATAAGTTATTCAGTTACAACAAATACTTTGAAAGTGAACGTTGTCGAGATCAGCACAAATTCTGTTTTGAATTTTCTCTCATACATGCTATTTCAATACGACCTTGCAGTATAATATTTTATCCTGCATTCTTACTGTATGATTCTATTATTCTTGATTTTTTGAGAAATTTTGTTTGAACTTACTAAACAACTCATTGAATTTTTCTACCTGGGAGTTAAACTCAAGCATTACAAAAAGCAGCAATGCTTATACGTGAATGCGATATCACGCTTGTACTCTCCACAGGTAATGTTTATACTATAAAGCATAATAATATTCTTTTCTATGAATAAAAAAGTGTAAATTGTAAAAATATAAATGTAAATTCTGTTTTTTCGTACAATATTATGACAGACTGGACAAAAACTTACGACTAATTTAAATATTTATTTAACATTAGTGTAAAATGCTGCAATTAAATATTGGTTATTTCATGCGTAAATGAATTTAAAAGATCAAATTGATCTAATTAAAAAATTTTACCACGACCTTAGGAAAAGTGAAATTGAAAAAGTATGATGGAATACTTAGCAAAAATAGAAGTAATACACTGGTACTATTATAACTGTCAGTAATTAAAATAAACAGAAATTCAAAATTATCATAATATGATAATCATCAGAATTAAATTATACGTGACAGAACAAAAAGAGCTTCTCAATATTGACAATTAACGTAATTTATGTCCAGGAGATCTTTTAACAATTGCTAATGTCATTCATTGATTGGATTGTCGATTGGATTTTTCGCTTGTGAACAACCAGTATTTAAACGGTATTTTTCTGTCTTGCTCGATTCTAACAATAATTTATCTAATTTTGCAGATCATTTATGTATTATGATAAGTTATTCTGGTTAAATTGCAAGTGAATAATATTAAAATTTATCGTGGTGAATTGTTATAAACAACAATATTATGGGTTAAAAAAATTATGCAGGATCACAAAATACATAACTTAGATATGAAGCGCAATGCAGTTTGCTAACTGTATGCATGTTAATACAACCACAAAGGTTAATAATTTAAATTAGGTTTGAAGAAGCTTTGAGGACTGATTATTGGGATGAGGTAACAATGAGCAAACAATCAGCGAACCGATTTATGCATTTTTCCAAATTTTAACAGGAACAATTGAAGAGTGATTATATAACGAAATATTCAAACAATACTGGTTGCAAATTCAGGCGAATCTATAGCACGATTTGTTTGCCCAGCTAGACGGGCATTTTCCGCAGATTCGTTACTAGATATTAAACTGTAATTAGCTGAATCCTCTTGACGTGAACCACTTATGTTAGTTTTAATCTGATGTCGTGTCGAGGTACTGCCAATAGCAACTGCGGTACGCAATGATTTTTTTGGTTGATGTTGAGCTCTCAACGTTCGATCTCGATCATTAGCTTCCAGATGTGATGTACCATGCTCAGTACCCAAATTACTATATAGATTAGTACCAGTTGTACCGCTACTTACGAACCGTCCACCACCATGAACATTTTGTGAATTTGGCGATCCTGGTGTAGGTACTTGCTGCGACGAATAGTTGCTTGCACTGCCTTGACTTGTTAGTGTCGATGTGGGCGTAAAGCATTGTTCTTGCTGAACTGCATTAACTGCCGATGAAGCCTAAAAATTCTCTTATTAGAAAGGATGAATCTATCGCAGATGCTGATTTGGAATATTCAATAGTCAATCAGTCGTGCTGTGCCGTTTTTTCAAATTTATGAGAACTTATGCTAACAGTAACCAATGAAAATAGTGCTCTACAATAATGTTTATTTTGTTATCACATCAAACTTATATTCAAAAAACGTTAGAAACACGCGACAAACAATATATCTGTCGTATTTTCAGGCAAATAATTGGAAAAATTTTATTTAATTTGTTTGTACTACGGAAAATTTGCACATTCATATTAGTATTAAAGTACTACTGCAAAACTACTGAAGTTGTAAGTTATATTTTTTAATTCTTAAAGAACGAAATAGTAATAAGAAAAGAGTTCCAAAACAGTAGCAATTCACTCTGATAAGCATAAATCGTACTTCAAATATAAAAAACCTAAAAAAGAAATAAGAATTGTGATAACTATAGTTTTAAAACATTTCTCAAAAGAATACATATTTGAATACATACTTTGAAGACATTTGACATCATAAATTCTCATTTGAAGCTGCACAACCTCATTTCATCACATTTTAAATCACAGTATAAATTTTAATGAAAAAATGAACGGAAATACTTGACACTCAGATACTTAATAGTTAAGGATTTCAGTAGAACGATTACGATGGAAGCGAATAAGTATACCTTGTCATATGATGAAAGATTAGTCCAATCTACTGGCTGTGAAGTTTGCCGTTGTTGTGACCAGTTACCATAAATGGATCCAGCATCAGAGCTTTGTTGCTGGGCACCAATTAACTTATATGAATCGATGGTCGGAGTTGCGCTATTGAATGATGATAATTTTAGGTTGGAAGATCTTTGATATGGTGAATGTTCCCTAGAAACTTTTTTACTTTTACCAGAAACTGCTACTAATACTATTTAACCACTCAAAACTTCAAAAAAAGATTCATTATTCTTAAAAAAGCGAATGATAAAGTGATAGAGTGGGAAAATTACTAAACCTGCTGGAAATAGATGCTCGCACACCCAAACGACTTTCAGCGACGGGGCTACTTCGTATAGAAAGCATTGAAGATGTTGGCCCAGTATCCACGACGGTGCTCTGTGACGTGTTAGTCTGAAATGATGTAATTAAACTGAGACTAGAGGACTTGTTGAAAATATGTAATTGAAATTTAATAAGAAAACATAAAAGTGACAGTAAAGAGAGAACCTGTGCTCCGTTGCAAGTAGTACTGATATTTCGACTTGCTTGAACTGCCTGGACTACTTGAACAGCAGTCTGTTGCATCAATTGCTGATTCTGAAGAAAACGAGTTTACAAAAACCGTAAAATAACGCTGAAAATGACTCAATTCTTGTTTCCTTAGCTAATTCAACTAAGATATCCGTATCAGCTAGCAGAAGGATTTTCGGATCATCAGAACTTCCAACTTAGTACTTCTGAGACACACAACAAACAAGCACAATAAAAATGAAGAAATTCATTTTGAACCTGAGGTCGACCATACGTTGTATATGTTCCGTACGAAAGACTCACATTTCCAAATCTATTATCAATTGCTCCATCATCTTTGGAACCATGCCTTTGTGTCATTGTTGTTTCCGTTTCTCCAATCCGATTTTTATGAATTGAAGCATATGCTTCTTGTTGCTAAACAATGATTCCGCTGTAAGGAGAAGGTACAAAACAGCTTGGTTTGAAATTTGTCTATCATCAAATTATGATAAGTCATAATATAACGAAAACAGTACATATGCTTTTGGATGTTTTAGAATTTCATTGTCTCCCGTACTTCAATATTTGTGAGTAGTTGAAAAGAAAATTTATGTTCACCGTCAAAGAGGTGCTATCTGAAGCGTAGTTTCCGCTGCATGCATTCATTGAATTTTGTATTGATGGTCTTCGTGGATTTTGCAGCATTTGTCGATTGCTACCGGCTATATATTCCGATCCTTGAGTTCGCTGAAAAATGAATTCATTAATGATTCTCGAGTTTAAGAAAACTAGAAGTATGAAATCAAAATTTCAATCTGAATTCTTAAGAAACTATCAAAATAAACATGAGAATGTAAAAAAACACAACCTCTGACGAATTGGACCAAAATAAATCTACAAACCTGAAATGTTCCAAATGTATTCCCCGGTATGGTAACATTTGCCGAAATTTTTGCTTCACTGGAGTATTTGGGAACGTTCATTATAATCCGTTGCTGTGACTGATGCATCATTTGTGGCTGCATGGTATGGGCAATCTGCATATCAATGTAGAAAAGCTTAAAATTCCAATTTCTGAACTAATTAAAAATAAAATAGCATAGTTCTTTAATTATTCTCAAATTGGAACCTTCTTTTTATTGTAACATTGAAAGTCGCTACAATTAGAGATGAATAAAATTGATCAACATACCATATGGTAAGTAGAGGGTGATGAGTTCTCATCACTACTTCGTCGGTGAGTCGTACCGAGCAGCCGATTCATTTCCGGTATTCCTTTCACACTTTCTGGTGGAACTCTTCTGAAAAGGAATGTTATGAGATTATATGAATACTATGAGTAATAAAAAAGCGAAAAAAAATAAACGAAATAAAATATTCTGCAAACAGCAATTAAGTAAATAGGGTGTCAAAAAGTATCAAAAAAAAACCTCGTTGTAGGTGATTGTGCACAGTTTCCTTTCAACCAATAGATACCTTCACTTGCCGTACCAATTCCATTTTTCTGTGTTTGTCGTAATAGAGACTTTTTAGCTATGGCGTCATCCGTAAGATACATCTAGAATTCTAGTACTACTATTTTTCATTTAAAACTTCCATTATCAACAAATATTGAAATGAATCGAAGTTCAGGAAAAAAAATTCTTCGATTCATAATTATCATAATTTTTAATTGATTAAAAAACTTCAAAAAATTAGATTCTACCTGGTCACCATGCATTAATATCAATGCGTTTTTTAATTCAGATGGTTTTTTTTCGAGGATTTTTGTAGGCGAAGCAATCATAGTTTGAGGCCCATTCTACAACTTTTCAGTTAGTCAAAAAACTTGTTTTTGCATTTCAATTGAAAATTAACACTAATTCATTTCCGTTAAATTACGGAAAATAAGTGAAACCTGAAAATTTCTAACATCTATTCACTTTTAAATCATTATAACGCTATTCGGAGCAAACAATTCCCTGTCCTATTTCTTGATTAAATATTACCGTTACTAAAATATGAATAAAATGAGATTAATTTATTACTTGCAAAGCAATGATTTCATGCACTTGAAAAACAACTTTGAAATTCCAATCTCTTTTAAGTGTAAGTATAAGCCAAAGAATAATCCAAGCAAAGAGGAAAACAATATCAATTATGATGCAAGATAACAACAACGCCTTTTCTTCATGCTGAAACAAAACTTCAATTTGCTGACCTTTTATTTTTCTACAGCAATTTCTTTCCAAGCATCTTCTCAATTCTGAATGTGGACACTTAATACATGTTGAAACTGTATAAATCTAAACAATCAATACCAAAATATTTTTCATACTAATCAGAATCGAATAAACTACTTCATGTAGCTTATAAGCTGTGAAACTCATTCTCTTTTTTTCTCCTACGTTTTCTTATTTTTTTCATCAAAAAAAACCTATTTAGCTTGACAAACTGAAATTAATGATCAGAAACAATTAAAATAAGTCATATAACAAAAAATACGCAAACAGATTAATTAATCACCTGATAGATAACCATGTGCGCGTATATTGTTGGAGCTTTGGCGATAACAATTAAAACTAGCAAAATTATTGCAAATATGTGAGGTGCGTATCTAAAATGATTCAAAATTATTGACTTTAATCAAAAATCACTTAAAGAAAAAAACCTAAACTAAATAAATGGAAAAATTTTTCTCGGAGAAATGTTTCTACATATAATAATTGAATAAAACTTCTTTACAAGTACCATTTAAATTGTAAAAATATGCTAAAATACGCATACCCATCACAACATAATCTAGCTTGTGGCATCTTGGATGAGCTTCGGAGACGATATTCTGAATATTCACTCTGTGCACCATTAACACTATTCGCCTGACTTCGAAAGGCGCACTTTTGCCGCACATTTGATATGCTTATCTGATAAGAACATTATATTTTGAAGCGGTCAAATTCATCTCCTTTAATGAATCATAATGAATTCATTGCATGCATAGAATTTTTATTGTCAAAGATTTCAAAAAAATTCCAAAGATAACTTACGAAATATTTGCCATAACCATACATATACAATGCAATGGGTGCAATACTAATAAGCATAATTGTTATAATATAGGTGGTAATGATTGCGGATGGATGGTAAATTTTTAAAGGACGTGAAGAGATCAAATATTGTCCTAAACCAAGCGAATAAATTAATTTCATGAATATGCTGAGGACAGGAATGAGACGGAAACTTGGAAACAGAATTTCTTCCAAACTTATTCAATACAATGTGAAGTCGAAATTCCACTTAAATTAATTGCGATAAAATATCAAGAACATACCGAGACCAACCGGTCGAATGCTAGCATAGTTTGTTTCCTGTATACGATGAAGAACACTAAACCCGAGATAAGACCAAATAACTGTCGCCGAATAAATCAACAAATGAAGAGAAAATATGAAACTGAACGGTTTGTTGGTATGCCAAAAAACTGCTGCATAAGCACATGTGTAGACGAATAGTGCAATTAGTAAATTGACGAACTCCAGCGGTACTCCAAATAAGCGAGCATGCATCAGTACTGAATAATATTTCCATTAATTTATTTCGTTAATTTTTGCAAATTTAGCTTAGATGGATAATATCACTTAGGTCTGTACTCTTCTACTTCTAGCGATTGTAATAGGATTGAATTTTACTTGATAATAAGTTAGGACTGATTGGTGTAGCAGTCAAATCCTGTGCCGATATACGAAAACCTTGCAATCGACTGTCGAGCATCGGCAGATTTGTAGTCAACTGACGGGCACGCTGATATACGAAATCAAGCTCTGTGTTCAAAAAATCACCTACAAATTTCTCATGAATTTTTTCAAAGATACATTTGACATGCAAAATATTAATCTACGAAACTTTTGATGGTAATTTGAAAAAACAAAAAAAAAATATACTGACTCTAGTTATTTTATAATCCAGAATTTCTGTATTGAGCAAAAAATTCTTGATGCTTGCAAGATAAACCTTTTACTTCATAAAATCTTAATATATTAGTGGAATGTAGGACCTTTAGCATAAAAAATTCCGAAAAACTTTTATCGATTAATAGAAATATTCTAAAACGTGGATGTAACTCAGCTGTCAGAGTTGGAGGAAATGATGAAATGAATTAATTGTCTACACATGCTTTGTGCTTTTTTATATGCCTTTTATAAAACTGCATTGTAGAGGCTATTTCAAATATCATTTTTTTTTAATTAATACGTTATATTAATCGATTTAAAATGTGATATCCGAATCGAACGAAGATCATCAGAGTTGATCTTAACAATAAAATATGATCAGTTTAAGAAAGGTTTTATTAGAAAGTTTGAATAATAGAAAATAAAAGTCAATTCTTACTACGTGTCATCCTACTTGTCATCTACTGTTATTGTACACATGCACTGACTCTCCAGATCATAAAATTTTTTTATAAATTTCAAATGCTTTTAAACATAATCTCATTACTTTCTCAATCGCCATTTTTGGGTTTACCCTAATGATTGCTCCATCAACTTGACAATTGCTGGTATGAGTAAAAGACATCCATATACGTGTGATTCGACTTTATAAGTGATGCGATAAGTGCTCTGTGAAATAGAAAAAGAATGACAGTGAAACTCTCGAAAACACAGCATCGAGTGTGCTTCTTCGCTTCAAGCCTTTCTGTTGCCTTTCCACAGGCCTTCTTTTTAAAAAAAAAGGTTTTTTAAGATAGCAAAGGCTTCACTATATTTATCAAAATCAATAGACTTTCGGCACTGCCTGGTATAGGCTCTTTTATGTATACAAGAATGTTTGCTAAAACGTACTCACCACATACACACATACATGCACAGACATGCACAGGAATAAAGAACAAAAAAAGGTTATAAACAAAGTTGAATTAGTTCCAACGGTTAAATTTACGGACTCAAAAAAGTATTTAATGTGCTATCGTGTAACATACACTGAATTTTACAATGTGTCATTCTTCGCAGTGACAAAAATACTTCGGAACTCTACAAGCTCTTGAATATAACTCTGAAGTTATTTCTTGCAGTATTGATCTTATAACTTCAATGCTTTTCGATATTCTAAAGCACTTCATCGATGGAGCATAGATTCTTCATAACTTCAGTTATTAACTCTGAACTTTTCCCACATAAACCTAACTAACTTCAAATCGAATAAAAAAAAACTATCCTTCTGCATCTAAAAATCTGTAGCCAAAATTTCCGTTCAGAAAATTAATAATTCTCGAGATATTAGAAACATAAATTATTATTACGGATTTGAACGTTAATTTGATATATCGTGATATTATGTTGTCGCCGTTTAATGACCCGTCCTTTGTGAATTTTTGTCATCAAATTCAAATATAAACAAATCAGTTGCAGTCTCATCCTAAGAATATCACGTTAAGGCCCATAGTAATGCATTGGTAATGTTTCAAATAATATACATAGCCTAATATCGTAATATCGTCGGGAGATAACAAACAATTAATCACATTCACATAAATCACAATAAACAGGAAAAACCTATCGTGCTCGTCGTATTGGAAGTCTCCTATAGATTTTTTCCATAAGTTCCTTGAAATTAGCCTTTTGAATACTCTTCAAGCACAATTTTTGCTACAACTATTATCCTTATGGAATTCACTTTTTAATGCAAAAGCAAAGCAACACAATCTCCAAAGCCTTGGCGGTATATTTCTTTTGCTGCATTTTAAAGCTAATTCCTAGAATGAATTTCTAAATTTAATATTCAAATATTGAAAATTTGGTTCGCCATATGATAGTAGGATCATCAAAGAAAGACGAATACTAAAAAAATTTTTCTCGATTTAAATTAAAAAAGCGTTGTCCATGTATGTTTTTGCATGTCACAGGAAAAAATGAACCCAAATTAAAATTAAATTAAAAATTAAAAGTTAAAAAATTAAAAGGTACGACTAATTTTACCGGAATTGATGAAACCATGTCGATAAAGTTGTGATAACATTACTTGTTGGGCGAATAACTGAAAAAGCGCCATCAGTAGATGAATAAGCTGTGGCAACGGCGGTGCATGTTGCCACAGTGATTTGATGCATCGCAAAAACGAGCATCCTCCTGTAATATAGTAAACACTTATTGATTAAAGATCGTCCACATTGTATTCAGGTCCAGTTTTTCTGTTGAGGTTAAGCACTTACAGCTCACATACTTATCAAATTTCCCATTTTCAGAATATAATTTGTGAAAATTTATCAATCGTAGCGTAACTACCTCTTTTATATCCATGTGAATTGCGCATAATTTCAATAACACGATCGATTCGAGCACCAAGTCGATCATTATCGCCAGCAACATTGCCAGATTTAAATATTCCAAATGCCATAAACAACAGTAAACCAGGTATGCATGAGGAATACAGTATGATATAAACACTTAACCAAAAGTTTGGATAGGCACCATGTGGCCATTTCATTTCCGAATATAATCGGTAACGTTCGAAACCAAGATAAATTAAGTAAGTCTGTAGAAGAACCATTACTATAGTGTACCATATTGACCAAAGTTGGTTTACACGAGCTCGAAATGAATACGGCATTGCAAATGCTTGTGAAAATATTAACTTGCAGATAGAATAATAAAGCTTTCAGTCAACAATAATTTTAGTCAATTTAGGTCATCACTTTTTTCTCACTCGGCTATGATATCGAAAAGAAACTGTAGTAGGCATATTATTGAATTCCTCTTGCGATTTGAATTTCATTCCATATCCAATAAAATGGTTTTCTGAAGCAATTAATAGATGACAGTATTTAATGAGCGTTAACACCAGAAATCAGTTATATTCGACAAATAGATTATATTCAGCCGTTTCAGGAAATTATAATAAATTGTCATTTTTCAAAAAGCAGTCCATTCAAATGATAATCTGAAAATTAATCTATTCAAATGATAATCTTTAAAAAAATCCATTCAAATAATTTGAAAAACATGATTTTCAAAGAATCATTAACGATCGTAAATATTTAATAAAGAGATGAATGGTTGCTAGAACTAAAAATGAAGCATTAAACAGTACTGAGTGAGAAGATATAAAAGCAATATGTGTTGAATGCTTGCGATGCATGCACTAAAACTTGCAGAATAATATGAATAGATAGCGGAGAAGCAGAATGTAAAGAAAGGTATTAGGGAAGTTGTAGTTCGAAAAGTAACAAACTGCGTGTCACGTCCTGCGTCGTATATATTTGAAATGGAAAGATTCAGCTGAAACACGGTGGAATACTAATAAACACAAACGAACTAAAGGACGAAAAAGGGAAGACTCAGTGGAAGTGAAGTGACCATAGTTCTGCCTTGCTGCTAACATAAGCAGCTTGCCGCATGAGCGATTTGACGAGGAGGTGAGATGATTAAAGCTAAGGCTCGAGACGTCCGAGAACAGAAAAAGAAGGAGTGCGTCGAGCTAAGGCTGCTTTCCTTAGTAGCAACAAAGGAAGCAGAAGCGCCTGGTGTGAAGATAGATCCCTTTGGGTCGAAATGCCGATGTCCCGTTCTATTCCTCATCCTACCCTATACATTCTTCGTCATCAACTCTCCTCAATACATATTGAAATTCAACATAGGACACGCGAGCGAGTTCATAGTACTTATCGCTACCACTGGCGTTCTTATCATTTATCCTCTCGGGAATTGGTGATGGTGACGATAGGTTTTTCTTTGACAGCGACCGTCACAATTACGCCATAAATGAGCAATGCTCTTGCGCTCAAAAGCTCTCTTTCCATCGTTTCGTTTTCATCTACTGCAAGCTGCAAACGAGGTGTGATGCTAGTAATCAATGATTGATAAATTAAGCGGTGATTACGAATGGATATTAGAATGGAGATGGATGAATATCACGATTACGAATAGAGCAAATAATGAATTCCTGGTATCGAATTTCTCAAGAAGTAATTAGCAAATTTCGCTTTGAATCACAAGCAGAAATGCTGTAAACGTAATGTAACATAAACCGTCATTTGCGCAGCTTCTTTATCCATAATAATTTTGCGCCGCATCGAACGTAATCGTTTTTAACCATGAACCTTCAAACTTTCTGAGTTTAGCGAAAACGAGCTTCCATATACTCGTTTTTATGCTTGACTTTTGTGGGCGCATTTTAGCCCTGATATTCTTGCACACAAATGAAGAAATTTTTAGGTTGAACTTCTTGGAAAACTGAATTTTTTAGGGATAGTTAAAATAGTATTAGCCAACTCACTACAAACACCTTTAATACATATTAAGAGTTTGGCCTTACAGGGTAAAATGATTCCTATCAGTGCTAACCGAATTTTTAACTTTCAGAAAAGAAAAAACATTTATGCAATATACATTTGAAATATTCTTAATAAACATTCACTATTTGCTTGTTATAAGGCAGTTCTTAAAATATTAGGTTTAAACATAGTTTCTTGAGATGATAGTCTTTTGAGATTTTTTGAAATTTGAGAAAAATATGATTATGAAAATGCATATATCAACATGTAACTCGACGATTCGACCAGAAAAGGGATTTGCCAAATTTACGAGATTCCGTTATTAATGAATTAAAAAGTGAATCCGTCATAAAATGTTCATTATCAAAATTTGAATCGCACTTAATTTACTACCGATATCATCAGGTTGTAGCAAAAAAATGAAAGCAAATGAACAATACAGCATAAATAGAATTATTTTCAATGTTGCATTCCTCTTTTAATTTTGATAATAAAAAATGTAATGATTGATGTAACTGTCACTCGTTAGCGAAACGCATCTGTCATAAAACGAGTATTTCGACATAAATCTTTGCATTTCTTTCTTCTGTTGGTAGATTTGCACCCTGTACTATATCTACATTAAACAGCTGGCAAATCTCTGTTGAAATTTTTGCAGCACGAAGAACCATAATGAGATATTTGTAAATATGAATGAACGGTTTAAAAAATTAAAAATAGTTTACCTATCTTTTTATATTCATAATTATTACCGCATTTGTTTAGAATATCCGATATCCTCACTTATCAATAATATCCAGCATTAGGATATAATCTTCAATCTTGTAATCAATCCCGACTCTTCAACAACTTGGCTAATCGAGAATGTTCAAATTATGAAAGAAAGACTGCTGGCTATCGTGTTCATATCAAATGCTCCAATAATTATTCCTTGCATATATTTAAGTTAAAATGAAGAAAGAGTACACGAGGTTATAATACATATATCATTCGTTGGTGAACTCAGCTTGATTGCTACAGATATTTAAAGTTAGCATATGCTACCTATTTTATTCTGCTAAATCCATCATCTGTTGATAAACATGATTATATTTTCTACAACTGAGACTTTGTGTTAATATATCGATGAATGCAAGAATATCATTATCAATGTACATTATCTGATTTTTAAGTATTGCACTTCTACAATTTAAATTAATTTTCAAATAAATTTTCGGTGGCTGAACTCAATGATCCGTTGAATTTCACTTCATTATCCAGTATGTAAAGTTTCATGCATATAAAATTGTATCAATCAGGTTAGAGAAGAAGCGAATCATTTCTTCTTACATTATACTAGCAAATTACTTTATGAATTAGTTTCAAATTATTAAAATGGATAGCAAGAAAATGGTTGTCATTTCTGGATAGTTTACAATAAAAAAATTATGGCCAACTGAAGAAACGCTGGATAGATTTCCTGCATTGCACTGATTTTCAAGATTCCATTCTTCATTTATCAAATGTAATATCAATTAAAAAAGTGTTTAGTTAATGAAGTATGTAATGGATAGGAACTTTGCGGATTCACTAATGCAGACGCTTTATTTTTAGGTCGAAGTTGCTGACTTACATTTCATCAATATTTTATTTCTAAATGATTTGATTGTTTCTCTTTTTTTGTTTAAGGAAGCAGTTATTAAGTTAAACAAAATTAAGGAGGTCTTCAAATCATTTTCTCCCTTGTCCTTCTTCTGCCATTTTCGTTTCACATCTTAATCACAAACTAATAGGCCTATTATACTAAACAAATAATGAATTCAATTTTCGTCTGCACCATTATTTATCACTTTTTGTCTATTAAAATTTCAAATACACTAAAATCCATCCAGAAATACTTCACTTCTTACGCCATGCTAGAGTTTTACTTCTTGACATTCGTCTCATTAGGTTTATTGGTGATCCTTTTTTCGAAAATTTTTTTCGAGCAACTTTGAAATATATTTATCATAAGCAAAAAAAATGGAAGTTCGTAACTCGCATTATTAAGAGATAAAGCGGTCACCGGATTGAGCTTGAGATCAGTACCCGGTGAACTTCATTTTCCATGCATCTTGTTAGCTTCAATCATAAAACAGTGTAGATTGCTTCGCAAAAAAGAATCGCAAAGTTTAATTTATTAGATTAGTTAATCATTGATCCATAAAAAATGCTTTCAACTTATGCAGTCTATATTGCTCAAATTCTTCAGTAATCCGTATATTCTTTCTAACTTTCAAGGATAACTCTCAGAAAATAACTTTGGCCAAAACTATAACTGCTGGGAAACTCGGAAATCTTTACCATGACACTCCTTAATTAGCTATCACCCACATCTATTGCTTCCCATCATTATATATTTTTTATACATAATAATAAATGTAACTCAGAGATTACCGAATTCCTTTTTCCCATTGTTTTCTTTCTTGCC